>VXAZ01001338.1:0-113602 GCA_013399875.1 Gymnorhina tibicen | reverse complement strand
CATCCTTCAATTCAGTTGTGTGAAAAAACCAACTGACTATTACTCTCATTGTATTCCTATGAAATCTAACCTGTGTGGTGACAGTAAGTGCAACTGGACTGTGTTTAGTACAGAAATTACATGGTATTTGACTTTATCGTGATATGTGACATTTTAGAGTCTGTTGTTCCAGATATGTCATCATGAAACAATATCTGATATTATTCACTGAGACCCTACCCTTTCTAGGGAAATACAATTTTCTTACAATTTTCTTGCTTTCAATGTTGATCACACATTTTGATACAGACAAGGTTTTAAGTTTATGCCCTAAATATTTATGTATCCACTTTTCATCACTCAAATAGAAATGCCTTACTAATATTAAATGCACAAATAAAAATGTTGTGTTTCATACTTCACACAATTCCAGTCTTCTCCACCTCAAGTTTTAGTTGAAGTAAATATATTTTTCCTAATACAGCACATGGAAGTCAGAAATAGCTTTCACACTTTCACAGGAAATTGTGATTGCTGTGCCGTTTTTTTTCTTTCCTGGAAATAAGTTCTGTGGTCCTGTATGTTCCTTGTTTGTCCTGTGCCTTTGAGTTTTACTATATTTCACTTTTATCAGGAATGAGGATAATGACAAGGCATTCTAATTCTGATTGAAAACTGTCAAGGTATAGTCTTCATAACAAATGATGCAAGAGGTATCAAACAAAAAAAAATTCAAAGTAGCAAATAAAGAATTATTTAATAGTTGCAAACAATGGGGCCTCCCTGAAGTAGTTCTTTTGTGTACTGGAATGTATAATTTAGGACAATATCTAAATGTACTTTAAAGATTTTCAGGAATTTCTATCACAGTATTTACAAATTTTGATATTCTACCAATATAATCAACTTTCAAATGATGCTATGGTGACTTTACGTGGCCACTAGGAATTTCATGTGTTGTCACTATGCGGAACTGGAATGTTCCAAATCATCATGAAGATATTGTCATTAACTTCAATAATTTTGGTTTTGCTGCAAATTAACTAGTATCATTCCTTTGGTCAACCAGTGTGTATTCCACAATACCATGAATTTATCCATGTCTGGAAAATTCCTTTGAGTATCGGTACGAAATAGCTGTGATATGCATCCACACAAACTGCTTCAGCATTAAGTGAAGCTTAGTGCCTCATCTCAGTAATTCAAAGCACCATATAGAGACTGCTGTTCACTAATTTGAGAATCCAGTGTTCAGATGCAACTTAAGCAAATCAATGCTTGTTTCTGCATTTTCTCACCCTTCTCACTCTTGAATAGAAAATAAAATTTAAAAAGATATGCTCCAAGATCACTGTTATTAAATAAATAAGCACCAAACAAAGACATAGTGACTAAATTGCTTATAGATATCAACGGACTTGCTGAATTCTGTGAATATAAATTTGAAGTTCACTTCTTGTCATCAAGAATTTGTATTTTGGAACTCAGCATTCCTGTATGTTGAGAGTAACAGGGCCACAGGCTTAGATCCATATGAATAAATTTACTTTTATATATTTTTCTGAGTTACAGAAACAGTTACAACAGTGGCTGCATAGCAACACTAATAATGTGCTTGTAATATAGCTCTTTCCATCATTGGTCGAATAGCATACAGAATTTAAACAGACTATGATCAAACAAAAACCTTCAAATTAACTTCTTATGTAACTGTTAGATATTGTAGTATATTATTTGTCTTCAACAGATTCTAATAATTAGGTAAAACCTTTTTTTCTCCTAGCTGCTTTTACTTTTCAGAACATTTTGTATATACTACTTCTTTGGTCTGATGATGCAATTATAGAATATTCTATCAGGATGTCATAAAACAGTATGGAAAACCCACTCATAATTGACTTTCTTTATGTACCTGATATTAAGAAGCACTATTACCTTCCCAAAAGCAAAGAGAAAGTTGAAAGCAGAATCAAATACTATTCTGAATCATCAAATCTCTGTTATTCTAATAATTCCATAATACTAGCCCAGTTTAGTTAGAAAATTGGTTTAGTTAGAACAGGTCCAAAAATCAAAAGAATGCTCAAGAGAAAGCAAACAAATTCTGGTATCTGGGGACAAACTAGGAAACTTAAATATTCAGAGACTCTGAAATACATTATTAAACTAGGTTGTATGTGAACAGTCATAAAGGGAAAACATGTTAAAGGTCAAGTCCAAGCAATCAAAAAAGGAACAGGGATTTCTTAAGTGCATGCTTTTCAGAGCTCAGCTTCTGCTATGCAGTACAAAAGAGAACACATCAATGTCAGGAGTGATAACCCTCTCCAAGACCTTCTTCCACTTACTGTTTGCTAAACACTTTCTTGGCTCTGCTGTGGCACAAGACAAATATGCCTTACTTACATAATTATATACATGCCTACAATTACCTCAAATTCTGTCCAAACATCACTGCCATTGCTGGCAGAAAGAAAATCCTTGCTGGCACATCTGACAGTGTGAATGCCCATTAGTGTCCATTTCAAAGCTGAGAACTGGACAACCCAAGAATTTCTTGACAGCTGGACTAAAAGTCATCAGGCTTTCTTTTGTGAATTCCTCCCACCCTTATGCAGCTAACGGAAACATATTATGCTTTATTATATTACAAACAACAAGCTGGAGTGAATTGTTCTTTCCGTTTTGATGATGGTGTATATCAAAATCCAAGCTGTCCCTTTCAAAACTTCATGCTTCAGACACCAGCCTAGAAAATGTCTTTATCTCAATGATTTACTGCAGAGAGGTCAGATTCTTGTCAACAGCTAGTAAGTTGTATAGATATACTGACAGGATCAGGACCTGCTAAATTAAAAATGGCATGTTTATGATTCACACCTGCTTTAACACAGGGAAAAAGAAAAGACTGTTGCACTGAAGAGCCACATTAAAAATCAAATTGCATGAAATAGCTTTATCCAGACCTGTAAAATACAATATGTTACCTGGAAGAATATATTTTCTTCGCTGCTAGTCTGATTTTTATCTTTGAATTTATTAGAGATCTTCATGATAGAGAAGTACTACAAAAGACAGTCAATTGTGCTCTAGTCTCCTTAGCAGTGAATCCTTTATTTCAGCTGCCAAGAACCTTTAATACTTGAAAAGACACGACAGAGCAGCTTCAGAAAAGGAGATGGTGATTAAAAGTAAGCTTATGTTCTCATACATATTCCATCATCTTGATATAGCAGTAAACTAAAAGCTTACAAAATGAATGATGCTGACCTGTACCATATATGCTAATTCAGAGTAATAGAGCTAGATGACACCATAAAAATATTGATTGCATAAAACAAGATTTTTACAGAAAAATTTAATTCTAATCCCTAAATTTAGAGACAGATACATCCATATATACATACGTAGACAGACAGATACTTACAGACATTTGTGGCCTAAACCTATATATCAATATTCAGCATATATTCGGTTTTTACTAAAACAAACCTGACTTCAACCGAGAAGTTCAAGCAGCATGCTGAGCAAACACTCATCATTTCCAGACTTTTTATTTTTTCATTTGTTTGTATATTAAGGAAAATATTTAAACTACTGCTGAATTAATAAATGAGATTTTAAGACCAAGCTTAAAAGATCAGTGGCCACAAATGCAGCTGAATTAAACAGTCACATTTCTAAACCACACCATTTGGGTAGTGTATTCCTTTGTTCATTAGATTAAAAGGAATTCAATCAAATAACAGGAATATTTATCCTTCCTACCATTGTACATATTAGGAATGCAACAAAGCACTCTTTGATCAGACTTGCTGGTGGTTGTGAAAATATTTACATTTGGTATTTATTCTACCACATGCATATAAAGGATTAGTTAAATTATAAATTCTCATCTTTTCTACAGTTATCTGTTGCATATTTTACTGCTTTGTTAATCATAGGTTGCTGCAACCAGTTTAAAAACCTACAGTCCTTCTGAAATAACAAGAAACACCACATAGTAGCCCTCAACAATACTTACAAGTATGTTGTGACCAGAATGAAATTTTTCTAAGCCATTGACCAATTATTTCTTTTAAACTGAGTTTGTGTATCTGACTTGAAAACCAAAACAAAACCAAAATCTAAACAAACAAAAAAGAGAAAAAAACAAACAAATAAAGAAACAATGGAAAAAAATTCTAAGCCATCAATCTGACCATAGCATACAAATTCAGTACACCGCTCAGCTTGGGCAACTGAACTCTTACATTCTTGATGTCTAACACAAAAACATCCTAAAGTAAATGACAAAATTATATTATTTGCTTTAAGACTTGTGTGTTTTTGAAGGCTATGAAGGAAACCTATGCACTGCCCACATTAGACATAGACTTAGGTTTGTAGGAGCAGACTGTCCAGATCCTTCCCATGAAAATAAAGACATACATAGAAAGAATGTGCAAATGGACAGGGCAAAAGAAAGACAGATTGTTAAAAGGAAGAAAATGTTTCAAGAAATAAAACAATTCTTATTCAAATATTTAAATTATCTTGAAATATTTGCGATTAGAATAAGCTGTCATCAGTGGCTGAAGCCTTTATAAAGTATTTATTAATTTCTATAAAGTTACTTCAAAACAATATACAGTGTGGAATATAAGATATGTGATCAAGTCATAGAAAACTAAATACATCTTACTGAAGTAAACTTGTTTTCCCTAACATAGTGATCTAAACCCAGGAATGCTTATGGCACTTACACTGGTGAAAACATCTTTTTAAGTAGAAATACTTATCCATTTATTCTAAAATATGATGTGCAATTTGTAGAGACATAATTGTTATTGTGAGTAAATAATTTAGTAGTGACTTAAGGACACTCTCCTCTATTGCTCCTTGCTCCTTGGAATTTCTTCTGGGATGAAGGGAATGTGCCTAAATAATTCTCACTTCCTAATGCTGTAATGAAGACTTTTTATGTAAGGACATCAGGGTTCTGCAGAACATTGGAAGGGTTAGTTTAGAGCAGTTTCACCTACTACTCTAATTTGTAATGCATGTAAAAGGCAAGGCTAGATGAAACACTATTAGGTCCACTTTTTGTCTTCTATCCCTGCTGTAGTCTTCTGATGTAGGAGCTGAATTTCAAATTTGGACTCTAAGTGCTCAACAACTTCTTATTGTGAATGGATATTTTTCTGTTAATATTTATGGCTGCAAAATGAATTGTGTTCACTCTAATTTCTAACTGTCTTCTCACAAGAGAATTATATCATAGACTCATACAATATGTTGAGTTGGAAGGGACCCAAAAGGATCATCAAATCCAACTCTTGGCCCTGCACAGGACACCCCAAGAGTCCCATCACTTGCCTGAGAGAATTCCCCAAACACTTTCTGAACTCTATCAGGCTTGCCGCTGTGACCACTTTCCTGGGGAGCCTGTTCCGGTGCCAAAACATCCTCTGGGTAAAAAACCTTTTTTCTAATATCCAACCTAAACTTTCCCTGACACAACTTCAGGCCATTCCCTTGGATTCTGTCACTGGTCACCAGAGAGTAGAGATCAGTGCCTGTCCCTCCTCTTCCCCTCACGAGGAAGTTGTAACTGCAATGAGGTCTCTCAGCTGCTCCTCATCCGGCNAGGTCTCTCAGCTGCTCCTCATACGGCTTCCTCTCAAGGCCTTTCACCATCCTCATGGCCTTCCTTTGGAAACTTTTTAATAGCTTAATGTCGTTTTTAGGAGTTGATTGTCCTGCTCTACTCTGCACTGGTATGGCCTCACCTTGAGTACTGTGTGCAGTTTTGGGCACCGCAATATATAAATTAAAGTGATCACTTTATATTTAAGAAATTAACTGTTTCAGGACTAACACTCACTTACTGGGTGTTTGCTTAGGAAAGCTTTTAGTAGTTTTTGTTCTAACAGCTTATCATTCTTGTTACTCAAGGAACAATGAGTATACCAAACTTTCTCTACACTTCCTACTCAGGTAATATTTTCATAGAATCATTGAATGGTTCAGTTTGGAAGGGATCTTAAAGATCATCTAGTTCCAACCCGCTTGCCATGGGCAGGGACACCTTTCACTAGACCAGATTGCTCACAGCCCCATCCAATTCATTCCCCAAAGATTTAAAACAAAGCTCATTTACTTAAATAATTTTCTTGAAATGCTTTAAATATTTTAGGACCAAACAATATATGTCTGGTTCCCAATTACAAGAAAGAAAAAAAAGATGCAATACAAGGTGAAATGTGAAAAGAAGATTTGAAAAACTTTTTGCTTTATGAAAATTACTACAACTTTCACAATTTCAAAGGCAGATAGTTTTTTCTTTTCCTAAATACTTATATCTAAAACCTTATTAAAGGTTCCAGTGTCCTCTGATGAGTACATATAATTTCAGTTAATGCTAAGTGGGAATGATATACATGTAGCAGGAGAAAAGAACTCTAAGGCTGTATACCATGAGGGATGTAGGTAGGCATGAATTTTAATATTTCCGGTTTTTGTTTTGTAAAATAAGAATATTCCACGATCTCTGTGGGTTTCCTAGAAATCTGATGAAAAATCAGAACAACTGTGGATTTTTATTGTTAGTTTTGACTGACAGCAATTGATTACTCAAAAAAATCCCTTCATAAACAAATCCATTCCCATCCCACAAAAGAGCAGGAAATATACAAAAGAATATTTTTATTTATAGAAGCATTACTCAAACACTAAAATAAGCACAACTATAAATTACTTCCAATAAAGCCATTATTAAATTTTGATCAGGGCCACAGAAAACCTACCAAATTTCTATTAAAAAGTAGTAGGAACAAAATGACCTACTTGTAAATGAAATAAAAAGTGTGCCCACCAATTTTAATTCTCTGAGGACTTGCTAACTTTTAAAATTTTTTTGAACAAAAACTGAAAACCAATAAGTATCATGATCAGTTGGCTACATCCCATATACATCCAAGCAGGATCCAAGTCCTGCTTTCCTCTTTGATGCACACATTAATCCTGCCTTTGGGCTCACAACAGTGGTGTGTTCTTTACACATTTGATCTTAGTGCTCTACTACTTTTTACAAAATGTTTGAATACAATCTGACCCAGAATGATTGACCATTTTTCCTGGTAATTAGAATGCTGATACAAATCCTGTTAGAGCTGCTTAGTTCATCTTATTAAATAAAACAGCCTTAAAAATATATATTGAGGACCCCCACTATGACTATTCATTCAAATTTCTGCAAGAAGATGAAAGAATTGAACTGAACTCTCTTATATTACGCCTAAAAGTTACATCTGCAAAGCATTTTATCTAGAAAGAATCAAGGGACAAACAAACAGCGCAGGTACGCAGGGCCAGGAGTTGGATTCAATGATCCTGATGGGTCCCTTATAACTCAGCATATTCTATGATTCTATGACTATTAATCTAGTTCTCCTTTTTTTTTTTTGCATTTATCAAAAGTATCTGATGTTCTAACATAGCATTCCATGTTCAATATTTTTGTGGTTTTTTATTAAGACAACCCCTTAGCAAAATGACATTTTATTCCAAATTTTAGATTGACTTCTGAACCAAAGATATTTATTTTTCAGATGCTGCTTCAAACATTAGGTGACCAAATGATCAGAGACTTCAGAATTCATAATCAAATGCTAGCAGTATCTTTACAGAAAAGTATTTCTTTCTCTGCTTTCTCCTTGATCTGAAAAGGTGACTGCTCAATATAAACCTTTAAATTCTTGCTGTGGGAACTTGCTCAGTTTCTGTATTCAGTCACACAGAGAGATATACTACTAGCTCCACTAGCCCTCCAGAGGGCTACATATAGCCACATAAGAAACAAATTTTTTCTTTCCTGCCAGACTATCAACAGAATAGGTAACTAAGCTCTGAATGCTCAACATTGCTACCTTGACCTGTCCTGAGGTGCACTTCTAAGAAACACTGGCCTTGAAATATTAGCACCACTAAAGTTCAATAGATGCTTTAACAGAGCACAGTTGTGAAAATGGCAATTAGGAGACAAGCAAAAGTATAAGTCTAAGTGATTTTACTCGTTAAGAGAACAGGTTTTTTTTTTTCAGGAGTCACAGGGATAATAAAACCGATACAGTAAAAGATAAAAATTTAAAATGTTCCTTGTATGACTTTCTAGAATAAATGTGTACTTCTTCATGCTTCATATGGAATTATACTTTCACTGTAGGTTAAAGAGAAAGGCTGGAGGAGGAAAACAAGTTGACCAGTTGTAGAGGAGGAGTCCCCAGACAAAAAAAAAAAAAAAAAAAAAAGAGAACTTTGTCAAAATAGTAGATTCTAAAAAAAATTCCTGCAGAGAAGTAATGTTCACATTTTCATTCTGCATCACCATTAGAATGATTGTATTAAAACAACCCCTAAAACACACTTGCATATAAATGCTTGAACTATACAGGGAATTAAATGAAAACACAGGACTATCTTGTGCCTATAATCAGATTAAAATATTTATTATGAGCTGAAAACCTAGTCTTTCAAAATTCTGTGCAGCTTTATATTTTTTTTACAATTTTTTTATCTCAATCCTAAATAGAACTTATTAAAAAATGTTTATTTACTTATGTGTACTTCTTTAAAATATTAAAAACAACATTACCGTTTTTAGACATTAATTATGGACTCCATGAAATAAAAAAGCTAACTCCATTGTCAAGAAAATTCGTGAATGGCCTTTGAAAAAAGAAAACATGCTCATATTCAAAAATTATAAGGATTTACTTTGTGACCTTCATCAAAGCACTCAACAGACTGTCAACTCATCATATTACTTTTTAAATACTAGACTATTCTTAGCAATACCTATTTCCAGTTAAAATCACATGTGCTATGCAAGCACATGTACCGAATTTACTATTATTCTATAGTATTTTAAATTTTGGAGAGATGTAGTAAGACAAACATGTTTGAATTAAATATGATTATGTAAGGTAATCTGCTATGTTGATAACGCCACACCTCTGTATTTTAGAATGAAGTTTCTCATAAAACATATAAAAAGTTGATATATAGCAGAATTTGCCATGAAAATTCTTATATTATTCTGCTCATACCACCAGTGATTTACCAAGATGACTGTTGTGTTTTCTTGTAGCTCTGGGATTAAAATGTTGGTTTTTGCAATTACAGCAATTTGTTCAGAGAAAATAATTTGAAGGAAAGGAAAGAACTGCAAGGCATAAATATATGCACATATAAATAGGAAAAAAAAAAATGTTATCTTCTCTGTTTTTATCTATTTCCAAGCAGGGAAATTAACTCTTACTTTTTTTTTCCTCACCTAAATTTCAGAACTAAGCTGAAATAAGTTAAGAAATCCCACATCAGTATTAAACCCCACACTTTAAAACTGCTGTTATGAATTGCCAGGTTGATTTGTTATATGCTGCTAATTTGTGAAAGCTGCTTTCCAGCAATTTCAAATGTCACTTCATTTAAAATTTCAGTTTAATAGATACCACTTATACAAGGCTTAGTAGTCAGGAAAGAAAAAAAAACCAAACAAGCAAGCAAAAACAATAATGTAAAATATCTGCTTCCCTTTCCATGTGCGTGCTTTTCCTGAGTGAGTTTCCAAAAACAGGGAGTCTTACTTTTGTATTCCAGGTGAAAACCAGCTGCTGCCACACTAATGTCAGAGTGAAAATGAAGGTAAAGTTGATTGGAGGTGCTATTCAACAATGCTGGCACAGTTGTACCTGGAAAAATAAAAGTTATGGAATAAACTACAGCATGCTGATCAGAGTTTTATATTGAAAAGACATAACCAGGACTGAATCAGACAGGCTTATTTTTTTCTCATTACATACATGGGAATCTCAAATATTCTGGTGTGTTCTGCCTTGTTTTCTCCTGAAGTTGCAAGAAAAGTTTGATTACTAGTCATAACAATAAGAGGCTAAGCAAGTACAATCAAACAAGGTCCCATCATGTTTAGAGGAAACCTTATTTACAGAAAAAAAAAAGAGATGTAAACAGAAAAAAACCCCACATAAATAAAGGATTTGATTATGAGAATAAGCTCAACTGCCATTTGCCTGTTTCCCCACATTTCTATAAAACCTGCAGTACAGAACAAAGCAATTCAGATTTTTTCTCTGTACTCCACATCTTCTTTCTACAATAATATTTCAACCACTTATGCTAATTCAGAGGATATGACAGGAAATGAAGAAGCAGGTACAACACATTAAAAAAAAATACATACTAGCTTTTCCTAGTGCAAATATTTATAATAAAACTCTGTGTGCTACACAAGCTTATCACTAATCCTGGATACATTCTTTGCCACTGGAATTGCTAAGTCTGACAAACACTGATTTTATTACCACATGATACCATGTAACTCATATTCTACTGTCTAAAGCTGGAAGATCTACTGAGGCTAAAAATTACATCATTTTCTATGATTACTCTCAAAGACAGTATCAAGTAGCTAATGAACTTAATGGTGGATGCATGAGAAATATTCTCATTTCCTGTGGGGCATTTTCTGTTTCTCTAGTAACTGTGAGCAGCCTAGGTATGAGCCTGAAACTTGGGCTTAAAAAGAAATACTGAAAAGAATTATCTTCCTAAGTCTACAATCTAAACTAGGAACTGGTAAATACTTTTAATCTAAAACTGAATTTAGCAAAATCTTAATATAAACAGAGGAGCTAAAAGATGACAAGCTGGCCTTTAAGGAAGGTGTTTACTGTCTGACATGGAAACTCAAAGTATCAACAGTACAGAGCACTCACACCACACAATATTTACCCTGGAGTACAGAAAACAGTGAAGCATCTTCCTGGAAGAAGGACTTTTCATAGTATCTGTTAAGGAAACCTCCCTGTCTAACCATCCAGACAGGGTGGTCACACTCCCACCACCAGAGACTTTCACAGCAGGGACCGAAGCCCCTTCACAGCAGGCAGCTCCAGTGATCCGACGGGTCCCCATTTCATTCCCTGAACCCCTCACTCTCACAGTCAGACCAGGTTTCCTCACCGATTCCACCCCGGGTCTCCCGCAGCAGAGTCTCGGGTGTCTCATTCCATGAAGCCATTTATACACAGTGCAGTTACACTGAAACAGCTCAAGCTGGTGCCTCTAAGGAGAATCCCAAGAAATCCCTGAGCTTTTACACCCTCACAGTCTCACCACTCACCACAAAACTCTCTTCCTCCCAAGTCCTCAGCTCCTCTCTGTGTCTCTGAGTGTCCTCTCACCAGGCTGAGCCACAGGACCCTGGGCCCTTTGTTGTGCAAGGTGTTGGCAGTTCAAGGCCTCTTGTCTCAGGCTGCACCACCCAGAGCTCCCATGAGCAGCTTGACCTGCATCTGCTCACGCAGCTACTGGAACCAACTGTATTCCTCAGCAGTATCCACATAGAATTTGAAATACATTTCAGGATGTTTAAGGTGTCCTGTAAGAATGAGGATGTTCTATTATACTCTTTAATGAACAAAACTGACCTGGCAGTTATGTTCCTTTGTAGGATCTGGTAACATTTAACACCAGTCTTTTACTTCCTTAAAGGTTGATGTTCAGTAAGATGAGAAGTTAGATCCTATGGTACCGTGGGAAATAAATGAGGCTAGTTTTTAATTCTCATAATTGCCACATTCAGTGGCATCATTAAGGCTGGCTATCTGTCACAAATGGAACCCCTAGGGACTGATACTGGTCCCCACACTGCTTCAACATCTTCAGAAATTATTTGGGTGGTGGGATTGAAAGCACCCTCACCAAGTTTGCTGGTGACACTAAACTGAGTGGAGGGGCTGACACGTCAGAGTGACCTGGAGAGACTGAAATAGTAAGACTAGCAAGAACAGTATGAACTTTTACAGAGACAAGTGCAAAGCCCTGCATGTGTGTTAAAACAAGCAAAAGAGCCTGCTACAGGCTAGGATTTGTCTGGTTGGGGAGCAGCCTTGCTGAAAGGACCTGGTACTGTTGCAGTGGACAAGCTGAACATGAGTCAGCAGTACACTGCTGCAGCAAAGAAGGCAAATAGGTTACTGAGCCACATCCAGAGGGGCATTACTAGCAGAGATAGAGAAGTGATCATACTGCTCTTCTCAGCACTTGCCGGGCCATGAGTGGAGTATTGTGTCCCATTCTGGTCCCCACAATGCAAGAAAGACAAGGACAGACTGGAGAGGGTCCAAAGGAGGATCATGAAGATGATCAAAAGCTGGAGAACCTACCCTGTGAGAAAAGACTGAAGAAGTTAGGTTTCTTCTTCCTGTAGAAGAGAAGCCTCAGGGGGGACCTCGTCACAGTACTCCAGTACTTAAAGGGCTCCTCATTTCAATGGGAGCCACAAGAAGACAAGGGGCAAGAGGTCCAAGATGCACCGGGGAATGTTTCATCTTAACATTAGAAAGAATATTTTTACGGTGGGAACAACCATGCCCTGCGGCAACCACCCAAGGGACATGGTAGAGTCACCATCACTAGAGGTTTTGAAGATGCAATGGGACAGACTGCTGGACAATATCATCTAGGTTCCCTTTCTTACAAAAGGTTGAACTGCTGATCTTGTGAGGTCCTTTCCAGCCTGGATTCTTCTATGATTTTATGATTCTATGATCTAACTGTAATTGTATTGTTCACTTGCTAACCTCTGCCTTTTCTGGGATTAGGTATATGAAGCATGGAAGGTGTTTCAGTGTGGTAACCAGACGTAGAGTCCTAATCGTTTTGGACTTCCTTTACTGTCAATAGAGAGAAAAGGTGCTCAGAGGGCAAGAGCAGATATCACTGATGATAGGTTAAGTGTAGATATCTCCATGGTAAATAGCTAATGCTCATGCAGACAGATACCATGTTAGGCTACAGCAGTCTTACATCTTCTTAACCTTTTGATTGAGAATCTGTAGTCTGGAAAATAGGCAACTCTCCTAAGAGGCAGTAAATGCATGCATGCCTCCCCTAAAGGCTTAAAAAGGAATGAAGACTGACAGGTTTTCTACTTAAATGTTCCATTACAGTATTATTACAGAAGATTGTGTCCCTTTCAAATATCAGCAATGGCAACAAAGACTAATGTATCTCATTCCAGAGGTGAACACTACAGTGAATGTGTGATAATCTTTGTAGCTATCTAAGAAATTTCCAGACCAAGAATGGAGATCAATGGTCATTTTAAGGATTTCCTGGATTAGCAAAAACATACAGCATTCTTACCTAATATATTTCTAAATTTATCTCCCATTGTAAGAGTAGATTCTTCAGATGTCAATCTCAATGACTACTGTATTTGTATTCTCTCTCATATTACACACATATATATGTGTGTATGCATTAAAAGGAAGGATCTGCTCTACACATCATGCAGCCAATAATATATAAAGAAGAGTGTTGCACTGAGCACACAATGAGCTCAAACAGGTAATCTCAGTCATCCAGGAATCTTGGAAGTGATTACGGACTGGCCAAAAAGAAACAGACTCAGTGAATTCACCTTTCCAAATCAACTCTGTGACACAGTTAGCACTATTTAGTCAGTTCTTAGTAATTGTACATCTTTACCTCTTGAATGTGTATTTAGAAGACAAAGGAATCCACAGAGAGTGGATCAGGAGACAGTGGTTTCATGCATGATTCAGTAAAAGAGAAATTTTACAGCTTATGAAATCATGCCTGGAATTCAGTTTCAATGTCACATTATTGGTTCAGTTTTGAGAACAGAAAATTTCATGTCCTTTTTACATATTCTTTCCCATGCAGAAAATAATTACTCATTTTAGGTCTGACGTTCATTATACAAGACAAAAATCCACAATAAATCCATGCTATTTTATCTCCAAAGAAATATTTATAATATAAAAAGTTGCCTTTTTCAGTTTTAAGTTTCAGTTTCAGTTTTAAGCTAAAGCAAAATGACATACTTATTTTTTAGAATAAGGAAATGTTTTGAGTCTTGAGTATTGTTCAGTATTGTTAAATGCATCATTTCATCTGTTCTTTATCCAATGGATTCAATATATTTGCCACATAATTCGCTTCCAAAAGTTGATTAATTTTCATAATTTCATTTTCCTAATTGCCAATTTAACATACAGCCTTGTTACTAGCATTGAATATAAAATGTTATAATTTCTTGGTCTGGCTGAGATAAAGTTAATCACTGTAGCTGGCATGGTGCTGTGTTTTGGTTTTGTGACCAAAACCATATTGATAACACAGGGATGTCTGAGGTATTGCTGAGCAGTGCTTACACAGCATCATAGCCTTCTCACATTATCCCACCAGTGAGGAGGCTGGGGGTAGCCAAGAATCTGGTCAGGACAGCTGACCCTAACTGAGAAAAGGGATATGCCACAATTTATGGCACTGTGTTTATCAGTAAGTTTTTCAGTTGATTTTTCATTTCCTTACTAATCCAATATACATCTATGTGAGGGCTGGTGGGCCTGTTGTTGGGAAGCCCATGGGACAAGGGACAGGAAGAGTCCATTAGTGGAACCGTCCTAAGGGTAGAAATCCTTCCCAGGTTAGAGTGACAAGGAAAGGCTTCTCCTGGGATGCATTGTACCTTTATGTTGATGTACCCCAGTTCTGTTCCCCTGATTGATCCACTGGCCTCCACTGGCCATCATTCCTTATATGTCTATATCCTAGAATGTTCTCCTTTCCTGCTCTCCCATTGGCCCTCATTCCTTAGTCCCTCCCTCATGGTATCCCTATTGGTTCCCTTACCTTGGTCCCACCTCTGTACCGCCCCTGTGTCCTCAGACCATTGGCCCTGATGCTCTCTCTGCCCCCCTATAAAACCCTGTACCCTCCACTGTTTCTTGTCTTTGTCCCTGAAACCATTCATGTGTGTGGCTGCAATAAACCCTCCCATGGAACCCATACAAAGACCCTTCCTGGACTCTTTTATCGTCAGCCCGTGTGTGTGTGTGCCCACTGCTCCGGTGGCCCGCTGCTCGAGTGGCAGGGCTTGTGTGAGTGCCTTTGTGGCCTCCCTTTTTCATCCCCGCTGTGTGAGATGCTCGGGGAAAATGCACTGCCCTTGCCAGCTGTGTGCGCAGCAGCCCTACCGAAGCGGCTTCCTGCAGAGATGCTTTTGGGAAGGTTGTGGCACTTTTACCATCAACACCCGCCGCAACACATCTGTACTTTAAAAGTTTGTGAAATCATCAGAGAGGCAAAAATCCACCTGCTTTAGCTACACCAGAATCAGATCAGTAATCATGAGTCTGAGTTACTATTCATGACTTAATCCCTTTCTCTTTGCGTGGTTTACAGACCACACTCTTTCTATAAAAAATTGTCTCATATAAAAGGAGAAAAAGTGTACGTGCTTGATGTACATTTTAAAAAACTAGTTACGTGTTTTTGTTATATCTCAATTGTATTAAGTTGGTTTGTTCTGTGAGGTCTGGTGAGTTTGAATGAATATTGAATGCCTCACCTTTTTCATGAGAACGGGAGGCTAATAAGGATAAGTTAAGTCAAAGCTATCAAAGGGAGCTCCTTGAATTATCAGTACCAATTTATATTGCTGTATCTCCTGCATGGGAGGGGTAGGAAAGATAAAAGAAAGGATTTTTTGGAAAGTATTCTCAACTAAATTCCACTAATCAAAGTTAAAAATTTTAGTGTCATATTTTCTTCTGAAAACCTCTTTGAATTTGAATATTGACATGTTTACACCACCTGAAGTCGCCTCCCAAAACCGAGAACATTTCATAATGGTATCAGAAATGAGGGAATATATAGTCCTTGTCTCTATGTGTGAGCAAATAAAGACATATTTTCTCACATACATATCTATATATAAAATCGTATCTTTAAATCATGGCATATCCTAACCTGAAAAGCTCCCGAGACGTGGTGCTGTCATATCTCCACCATCGTATATTTCAAGGGAGTCCCAATTATGTTCAGTGGCAAAGCTGATGACCTGGATCTGTAAAACAGGACCACAGACTTTTTAGGCCAACAAGCCATATGAACTTTTAAATGTTCTAAAACCAACAAAATAAAAAGAGAACATGTACCAAAGAAAATAGAAATAAGAGACCCAAACAAAAGACACCTCAGTGAAAAAAATGTAAATAAAACATGATTATTCACTTTTTAAATAGTGTTAACTCTTAGAAAATATGGAACTATGTAAGTAAGAAGAATTTTGCTCGTGTGTTGCATTATTTTAAATAATTACTCAAAGTGTAAATGAGCAGATAATCAAGATAGCTGCAGAACTCTCAAGGGCCTTGGTAATAACCTAGCAGACAGAAAGACTTGGTATTTGCATATCAGATTGATGGATCAGGACCTGCTTTCAATAAACTACACAACTAAAACAGAAAACTGCTTGTTAATCATTTCTCATTCGTACCCCCATGTGAAAATAAAGCAACATAAAATAAAGCTAACCAAAGAACAAAAATGAGAAATCCAAAGCACTAATATTTCAAGTACCCCACTCCCCAATTACAGGATTACTAATTTATGAAATTTCTAGAGAAATAAACAAACAAAGTACTTAATATTCCATGCTTGACAGAATACAGACTTGCCTGAATACCTGATCCCTCAGTCACTATGATTTTCCACACACAATTCAAGCTGTTACCATAAGGTTCAGGGTAACCTGGTGAAAGAATTGTACCTCTGCGCTCAGTAAAATTCCCACTGCATGGCACTGAAAGAAAGTATTATCACAAATTATTACACAACTTAAACCACTTTAAAGAACAGAGAAGCCGTAATAATTTTACTAAGATCAAGATAATTATAATAATTTGCTTTTATAGCATAAACACATAGACATGAAGCAATCATCTGAACTTAGAAAGCTTCTTGTCTAAAATATGAGTGATACCAAGCATAAGATACAAACTACTGAATAAACAATTCAGAAATGAATTTCATTTTGCATGTGTGCAGCCTAGAACAGCCCAGCAGCAGAGCTTAATCATGTTTTACCTTAGAGTAACAACAAACTGTAAAGACATCATATTAAACACAATCATGACTGACAGAAATTTTGGAAATTCACCCACAGCCTAAGATAGTTCCAATATTGAATCTAGCTGATAAAGCGGTGTAGTACATTAAATATCTTGCTTCTTTAAGGTTCAAGAAAACAGAACAAAACAGAACACAAAACCAGAATACACAGAAAATGGGATACCTACATTTATTTTTAGAACACTCTAATTAACTCTAGAGTAAATTCCTAGGAATAGCAATGACTTTTGGATACAAATCCAAATACGGAGAAGGTAAAACATTACAACATTTACAAAAAAAGTTTTGGAGGGCTAAGCATTATTTCAGTGCAGGTCTATTGACATACTAAAGAAAATTAGTTATACTTAACCATGTATTCAATGTACACTATGCTTCTGTTTGCAAAAAGAAATCATTATCCTATGTGTGATAGAAATACACAACAAGTATTGTGTAATAAATCAGGTAAAGACACTTCTGGAGAATTAAATTCTGTCCTGTATTTCAAACTGTAGATAAGTCATGAAAATAATAAATGTTCAAGACAATGTGCATCACACTTGTTCATATAATCTGAGTCATTATATGAAACACTATACTGTCTGTGAGCCAGCTGGTACTCAATTATTTCTTGATATGGAAAATGCTCATTTAAACTGGGCATGGCTGATATTAATCGAAGGAGAGTGAATATATGGGTTAAATACTATTATCTGAAACAGCTCCTGAATCCTAATTCAGACACGTGTGACAGAACAGACAACTTAAGTGTAATTGCTTACCTACACAGCTTGGTACTGTGTCATTCCACTGAGCTAAGGCATTCGGTACAGACTGACATCGGATAGCTTTTGAGCCTTGTAGCAGATAGCCAGGACTACACTCAAATCGAACAACAGAGCCTGCTGAAAACTCAGAGCCAATTCTCCTTCCATATCTAGGCTCTGGAACTGAGCTACACTGTGTATCACTTGTGCGTGGAACAGCTGTATAAAGAGAGAAAAATAAAAAGTCATGAATACAAATGACAGTCACAATAAAAAAAAATAGACCAATAAAAATGTTGATTGTTTCTTGTAGGACACAGCTTAAATCATGTTACTTGCTCTGCTTCTGTATTCTCTAAGAATGGACTAATGATTTCATGGCTGTTAGCTGCAATGTGGTTTTGGGCTGTGACTGTGTACAGTCATGTGAGTGCCATGGCATCTTGGAGACCTTTTGACTTTGGATGCATGGCTTTAGGCACGAGACGATCAGTGGGTGTTTCTACAGCCTTCTTCAATGACAGGATCCTATATCTACCACCTACTTCAGTTAATAAATATGGGGCCTTTGGCTTTTCACTAGAACTTTCTCATTAGAAGTCCAAAAAAATATTTTGGTGTACCTAATCAGATATAAAGACAACATAATATCTTACAAATATTTGATTTATCATACTGGAGAATATAAAGTGATGAAAATAGACCCTCCAGGCTGTTTCAGTGTTTGCTGTTGACAACAATTATTTTTACCAATAATGTCTGGGAATTCATAAACCTAATGTGATACAAGAAGAGTTAAAAGACTGTAAGCAACATATAAAGAGCAAAATAATAAAATTCACTAGAAGCCCATGGAATAGTTTTCCCTTTGGTTTCATTATTTATAAACACTTCTCAATAACAGGTATTTTTTATACCTACCGACTGTTGGTACTCTGCATGTTGTTTGTATATCAAACTTCCTTACTACGTTTCATTTTGCAGTTAGCTAGTAAATGCCAATTTTAAAACAAACTAAAAATATTTATATAGAAAATGACAGGTATAATTTGTGTGCAATATCACCTATGTTTCACAGTATAATAAAATAAAGGTACATTAAAAATAATCTCATTAAATATATATGCAATTTTTCTGTGTGAGTGGCATGTTCAAAAGCTTTGTTTGATCAGCTTGGTTTGCTCAAGAATTAGTTTTAGAGCATCACCACATCCAAATATGAACAAGTAACATGATGAAAGTTGTCTGACATTTAGTCTTTAAGTAACAAAGACACAAAATGGCATGGGGGGGTGGGGAATAAAGAAGGTGGGTGTTACACTTTATTCCTGTCAAATTTTCAAGCATGATGCTTCTGGCTTACTAACGTACACAGAATAACAGTTATATTTAGTTTTATTTTACAGCATTATGTTTAAATTTCTTTGCTGGCCTGTAAGAGTGAAGAGTGATATTTCTATCTGTTCATGTGCACCACTGTACCCNTTTTTTTTACACCTTGTCTTTTACTTAGTGACCAGGGTAGCTGAACACTTGTGGGGGGCTGTATGGAGCCTATATATACTTATTTTCATATTGGTAACTTTATGCTCATCCTATTTCTTATACTGTCATTTGCTCTATTCAGAATCATAATTATTTAAGTTTTAAGTAGTTGTAAATGCTCTAAAAATCAACATTTCAAAGCAAGTTGGATACAGAACACTAACTGAAATCAATCCTATCTTAAATCTAGCATTAAACATGCAACACATTTTAGCAGAACATGAAAACTTTTCATTTATGTTTACATTATGTTCTACCAGTTTTCAGTGTTGCTACCAGATATAACAGTTAAGTTTGAGCAAGTATTACTGAATGTAGAGAAAAGCTTTTGCAAAGAAGATTTAGAAATAATTGATAACTAGCAATAACAGAAGAATACGTTCTCTTTTTTACTAATATTGAGTTGATTTGTCAGACAAGTTCAGACAGATACAGTAACATGTATTTTTCTTCTAAGTCAGTACATTGGATGGTTGCAGAAGATTTTAACCTTGAAAGCGTAAGAAAGTTGTAAAATGTATTAAGGATTTAAAGAATGGTCAGAGGTAAACTAGCATACTCCTGGGTAAATGCACAATATGGCAAAGGGAAAGCAAATACATTTTATTGAGCTTTTTCTAATGGTTAAACACGTTACACAGTTTAAACAAACAACTTACCTTTCAGCAAACTATATACATGGCTTTGTTCAAACAAATAAGAATTTGTGATTAAGTTCTGAACAGGATCTCAGTATCACACAGATGCTCTACGAAACTTGTTCATGCATGCAGTTCTAACCATGGGAGGAAACTGTTCTGCACTTGTGGAAAGATAATGAAGAAACCATAGTTCCAGGATTTCACACAGTCACAGTTCTATCTGACCATAACCTGCAGGCCAGCTGCAGTCTACCAGGTCAGTTCAGCTGACCCAGCTTGCTTTTTTTTGCTCTTTTATTTGGATTAATAGCCTTTTCTCTACCCAAGCGTCTTCTGCACAAGCACTATTTTACTCTTTCTTTCTGTGTTATTGTATAATGACTACATTGGAATAAGTGATGACTTTACAATTGCCTAGGTAATGATGGCTGCTCACACATCCAGTGGCATGACTGAGTGTCATATGCCTGGAACTACAGCTTCTGCCATGTAATTAGGCCTTAATCCATCCCCTGATCAGGACTACTTGTTCAAATGGGTGTTTTGGCCATGAGATAAATCATTCACAATTATGTGACAGCAAAGGGTTCAGTACATTGTTGTGGACAAACCAGTCTTGATTCAGGGAATTAATACTTAATTACGCTTAGCTTACTACCAATTTTACACAAACTTCTGATCACGGATTCAGGAATTAAAAAGAAAGAGGACACAAACAATCAACCAAGTTAATTAAACAGTTTTACTTCATTCTCCCCAGGCTCAACTTCGAACACCTATCCTCCCCTTCTTTTTCTCAACTTCCTTGTGTCCATCTTTGTTGTACCAATGAGGTGATAGACAGCACAGGAGGTTGGGGTACATGTTCTCTTTTTGCATTTTCCGCCCATGTACTTAGCATTTTACTCATTTTTCTCCTCCTTTTTGCTTCTTCAGGTTTTCACATCACTCTGTTTCTGAATGTTTCTCCTTCAGTTTAGATCTTCCATGGGCTACAGCTCCTCAAAGATGTTCCCTACTGCAGAATAAGGCTTTCACAGGCTGCCAACCCCTCTGATCTGAGGTGTTCTCACTCCAGCAGGTGTTACCCACAGGCCATAGTCCCTTTAGATTTACAAGCGCTTTGGCAGGGAGAGCCTCTTTCCAAGAGTGTCTCCAGCAATCCCTCCAGCACCATCTCTAGCAGCACGTACCCAGAAGCATCTCTGCCCCAAAGCAGACACTCTCTCAAGTATTTTTGAGAACAGGCACCACATGGTCCTCTGACTAGTGGGAGTTTAGGTATGTGAGAGGTTGCTTATACCAGCCTCACAGGTTGCTGTTTGTGAATGGGACACGGTATCTCACGGCCTCCTCCCACACAGGTCACCACCTCAGCCACCTACTAGTTAAACTTTTAGCTTCTCACATGTCTAAAGCTTATCTGTCTTACATAAGAGACTATATGCCTTGACTGAAAATTCCATTCATTGTGTGGAAGAAACTATTGGTCAGCCTTCTACCATCTTTCACTATGTTTTTTTTCACTCAATTTCTCAAAAGGGAGGAAAGTACTGCAAAAAACTCCTTTCCGTTTCTCTAACCCTTGCCTAGCATCCATGTCTGGAGAATCCCTACAACAGCTGTGCAGGCAAAGGACACTTTTTAACAGTCAGATTTAAGAACATCCTATAACTTTCAGTAATAGCATCAGGAAATTTGTATACATGCACTAGTAATCCATACATTTTTTGTGTAACTAGACCTTTTAGTACCTCTCAACAAAGGATGTCGTCAGATCATCTGGTTTCATTATAATATTGCCTTATGAAAGTTATTTTCCTGTAAGCAAGCTATCTCTGACATGGTACCAAATGTAAGGGCAGTTTACTAGCACTCTTAAATTAGTTCACATAGCAGAAATACTTTTTCAGACTAAAAGCTGATATTTTAGTGAGGTCAGCCATGACAGCTACAAACATCCATGGCTACAGTTGTATCAAATTATTCTATTGCCACCAAGAAACACTCAATGACATTTAAAATTGACATTTTGCTCCGCTTTTCAGAAGTTTTACTAATACTCTGTTAATGGTTACAGTGAGATAAGAAATGTTAAAGATGGACAATCACTCTAGGAGGTACAATTTTTTAATCCTTCCCCCTCTGTTTTGAAAAGAATGCCCTTAAGAATAGATGTAATGCAAGCTATAGATAACAGTAAAGTGAGGTAGTTCCACACTGCTTAAAATGGGATTTAAATAGTCCATGGAAAAATGTATTATCGTTTCAAACATCTATAAAAAGTTAGGAAAATAGGTCTTTTTCTCTAAAAGGTGACACAACTGACAGCTGAGATGAAACGCCTCCAAGATTATTTCAGCTGGAAGAGACCTACAACAGTAATCTAGTTCAACTGCCTTTCCAATTCAGGACTGAGTTAAAGTTAAAACATATTATTAAAGGCATTTTTCAAATCCCTCTTAACCACTGACAGGCTCAGGGCATCAATCATCTCTCCAGAATGTCTGTTTTAAAGCAGGACATGATGTGTCATGGTAGCACATATAAACAGTCTTAGTTCTGCTCTCTAATTACATCTAGCAGCCAATGTGTGGCTGTGCATTTTATTTTTGTCACAAATTAGATCAACCTGATAGTTAAAGTCACAATCTTCTTTTATTCGTATTTCCCCTTGTCTTCCTCATCCTACTATTCTAACTTTCTTAATTATCCTCTTTAAAATCTCAATTGACCTAATAAACTAGTTCATGCATTTCTATTGTATAGCAAGTAAAAAACCCAAATATTAAAACCCCATAAATTTTTGGATGATAGAAAGATCTACTTTTTAAGAAAGGAACTCTGTACTACTGCAGCCTGAGTTATATAAAAATATAGGCTCTTGTTTCTTAGGTGATGTCATAGCAGGAAGACAAGCATAAGAAAGCCTGAAAAAAAATCCCAGTCTTCTTACATGATTGTTCTTAGCATATCTCAACATACCTGACCCTAATATTTTGGAAGTCTGGATATTCATTCAGTCTCATTACAGACACTTTTTACCTATTGCATCAAATACAAGGAAAAGTGATCATCTGAGAAAAGAAATGAAGGCATAGGTGACATACCCATACAAAAAGAAGTTTTTGAGAAAGTGGCATTACAAAAGCCATTAAATCTGAATCAGAAGCTAAAGCTCCTATCTGTTGGTTGCTCAAACCAGAATGTGAAATAAGCAAGCAATAACTTTTTCCCCCTCGAGCCTTCCTTTCAGCTTTTGCCTATAGTGTTGTCAACCTAGACTTCTCAAACTGTATCACAGAGGCATTCCATTTTCTATAGTAATTATCCTCCATTTTTCAGTAAATGTTTCATACTGCTGTGAAACAAAATTGAAATCAGCCCACTGGAAAAGTGAACAGGGAAGAAGGTCAACCTGGAATAGAGGGCAATAAATAAAATGATTGACTTTGCAGACCAGATTACTGTGTTCAGTGTGAGAGTGGATGTCATTTCTGAAGTATTTAAAAGGCTAGCAAGCAGGTGGTCATTGGAAGTATGATCACATGCTCTACAAGAAGAGAAAAAAATCTCAAAAAATAGAGCTTGTTAAATACCACTAACTCATTAACCAATATATGTATACATATATAACTGTATTTAGTAAAACTTTTAAGATATATTTTAAAATATATTAAAATCCCATGGTATTTAAATAGCTTCATGATTTTCCTGAGATAAAGTGACTTCGCCTAACTCACTTTGTACTCTCATTTGTTAAAATCTATTTCTTACAGTTACTAAAAACATAAATGTCTGAAATGAAGCATAGCATTGTGCTCACCTAGACACTTCCTGTTCAATAGCAATCTCTGTGTATATATACAGCTAATAGAATTGTGGGGTTTTATCACTATGAATTCTTTAAAAGCAGCAAAAAGTAACACTTTAGACATAGGAAAACCAAATAGAGTAAGACAGAAATATGTCATTCATATGCAAATAGATAAGAACTCAAATGCTGAAAGCTCTTGTCTAGTTCCAGAAGTTTATAGTCTCCCTCTTCTACGACTACTTTAGGATGATAAGTTTTAGTGCAAGTGTGTGTAAGATGCTTTTGATGTGTAATAAGGTCAGGTAATATAGGTCTCAATATCTTGAGATATATCCAAAGTAGAATGTGCAGTCATGGTGGTATCTTTTTTATAAACATGGAAGTCAGAAGGCTTAAAAATCAGTCCTAACAAGCTCCTTACAACCATGGAAATATTCTTGAGGTGAGACAATTCTTTCCCTTCATTTGCTGTGTCAAACTAGGACCGTGCTCCAATGTTTAAAAAAAAAAAATTAAAAAGGAATCCAGGAATCTTAATATTATTATTTAAAACTATCCAAAACTACTTTTACACTTCAATTTAGTAAAGGTGAAACGGTAGTATACAATAAACCACAGTGTGCAATGACTGTCTCGTTAAGCTTACTGGGTATGTAAGCAATACATCTAGTGAACTGCCCTGAAGTCAGGCCTTTGGGACTACATTTGGTGCCCGTACAGGGAATGAATGTGTAAGCACTGCTCCAGGTGTCACCAGACGGCATTCAAGACTCATGGATCAGCTAAGGGTACTAAGCTGCCCAGCAGAATGCTAACAGACTTGGCCACGCTGTGTCATTCTTGCATTTCATGCTGCAGACATGTACTTAATGTCTCCTCAAGTTCAGCTGGGTCAGAAACAGACCAGCAAGTCTCCGACCCACCCTTCAATACTGAAATGGCCTGATGGTCTCTGCCGCAGAACTTTTCTCTCCAAGCTCTCCAAGAAGATAGGATTCCTTAGGAGCCCGAACAAAAACTTGTGAAAAATCACCTGGGAATACTGAGAAAGACTAATACAAATAAGTATGCTCCAAAACCCCTTGAGCTCACTCAGCGGTAAGGGAGCACCAGATTGCAGACTTCTGAGAAGGGCTGGACATATTCAAGTCCGTGGGGCCAGACAGGATAAGCACAGACAACTGCTGTTTTGAAGCCAGTCTGCCATCAGGAAAAGTCCCTGATCTCTGGAAAAAGGTTAAGACTACACTCACATTTAAAGCAATATGTTGACTTATGCAGAATTAAAAAGAATACAATTCATGAAATTGGTACCAGTGTCTTCCACCAAAAGCAGGCATATTTACCTTGGTAAACAAAGTGAAACCCTCTGGCTGATGCCCCACTCTTAGCACTGAATCGCAGAAGAATTTGATTAGATGTAGCCAAAGGCAATGTCTCTCCTACAAATGGAAACAGAAAACAAATACATAAAATAGAAACAACAGTTACAGCTCTTCAATACGTAATCAAATATGCTGTTAAAATACATAGTTTTATGTTTTCTTCTATAGTTAAAGGAAACATAAATAACATCGTACAAAATTTAATTTGCCATTGTCAGAATAAAATGATTTCATGATTCAACAAGAGAAACCTTCTGGCATTTACTGCAGCAGCTGGGACTGCAGCTCCAATAAACTACTTGACTGGAGAACCCTAATGCCACTCTGGGGCCAAAAGTATTAGAAGACATTTTAGTTAACTCTTTTCTGTGACTGAGAGCTTTACTTTGCCTTGCAAAACACATTAAACAAATAAAAGTATTTGAAAAATGCCACAGGGATCTTCATGGAATGTTTACCATTTCAAAACTAAAACTGAGAGAGAGCAAACCCACGACAGAGGAAAATTAAGAGCTGAGTTTTTCGTGTAATAATGTATTTACTATAAATCAAATAGATGTTACATTCTTTTCATATGAAGTATTTCTCCAGTTATTCAAAGTAAAAACCAAGAAGCCATGAATAGCCCCGTACTACAAAAATTTTAAACTCACATATAAGCTCTCTTAAATACTACAAATGTACTATGAACTACATTCATAGCTGCAGAAATATACTTACATATCACTGAAGATGAACATAGTCATTATATATGCACACATTGGAAATTTGACCATGTTGAAATCTGTATAAGCTTAATTATGATTTCACAAGGTCAACATTTTGCTATAGTTACCTGAATGCAACAGCTGGCCTACTTTCAGTCTAAGTGCATGTTTGCATACAGATAATTGCATTTTGTAAATACAAGTAATTTGTGTTTAAATTAGACATTCAGAATATGTAGATGTGTATTTCAAAAAGTTTAGGGGCAGAGAAGATAATTATACCATCCAATCTGCCCTTTTATATAGAGATCTGAGAATTTCATTCAACTATTTCTATACTCACTCAAGTGATCAGTTCTTGCCTAAACCATATGTTCCAGAATGTCTTGATTCAAAGATTTAGAAGGGTGTTCATTTCCCTTAGCATCCTGTTCCAATGACTTTATTTCCAAAGTAAATTCATAACATTCTCTTGATTATTTTTTTCCCATACTGAGCTGTGTCAGAAATGCATACTTCTTTTCTTTATTAATTACCTGAGTGGGATCCAGACAGTGAACTAAGCAGTCTAGCCTGAGAGTTTTCTCCATCAAATAATTCTGCCACATCATTCAAAGCTGTCTGAAAATAGGCAAATTGTCCAAACACAACTGTATTAAAAAAAAAAAGAAAAAAAAAAGAAAAAGAAAAGGATAGAGAGGAAAAAATAAAAAGAGAGGAGACAAAAGAGGAACTTAGTCTTCAGAATTGAATTTAAGGATGTATTCTGCTTGTCTTATTTATTAATGAATTCCTGCATGAATTTTTCCAACTTACTTCATTGTGCAACACGATAAAACAGCTGTATTAAACTTAAGTGATAAGAGTATTTTTTTTTGCTTTTCTTTATTTCAATATTTTTAATTAAAACCAAATTTATTAAATCACACTTTCACCAAAACCATGCCCTCCAGTCAAACAAGTCTTACTGCTTAGGTACCTATGAGAATAAGAAAATGGAATATCTAAACTGAAAGGTTTGTACCAAAATTACACTGCCAACTATAGCAACTATTAAGGAGCATCTATTATCACATAGGATTAGTTGCTTACCTGGCTTTAGTCTGAGGAAGATTTTTTTAAACTTATTGATTTGTTAAATTTTTTAATTTGCATTAGTACTTATTTTATCAGAAGGCTATAAAAACTGATCAAATACTAAGAATACCAGTGTGTTACCAGCTTTGACATATTGCTACACTTAATTTACACTTCAGCTGTACATAATTTAAAGTCTATTAATAAATCATTTAATTATACATCTCACTAGTAAATATCAAATAGTTCACTGAATTCAAATATCATATAGCAATAGAAACATGAAGTAAAACCAAGTCAATAAAAATATTATTTTGTCACTCTAGCTATGTATATTTTATTTACAGCTGAGTCCTTACAGGTTTCATTGTACACAGAAAGTACCAAATGCATTAATTTGCTGTGAATTCAGCCTTTTGGTAAATAAATAGTAAAATGAATCTTACTGCTACTTGTCCGGACTTAGAAAAAACCTGCTTTGTAGAAAACTACACCTTACATACAATTGCACAAGTTTTAGAGATTTTGTCCAAGTAGGTCGACCCATTGAAATAATCAGTTTTGTGATTTTTCATAAACATTTCTGGTACTTTGAAGTAAAATTGCTTCCTTTCCCTCCACTGTCCATCTTAAACAAATGTGATTCTACTCATCTTGTCCTTGTTAAAACATGAAAACCAAAAAGTTAAAAGGTAGGAGGAATATAAGAGCTTGTTTTCTGACACCTGATTTTACTTTGCAGGGAGCTTGAATGAATGATTATCCTATGATGATGAACAATGTAATCAATGAGGGTATTTAGGATATGCTTAGGCAGCAGACATACATGTCTTACCTGAAGTCAGTTGATTACTCTAGGGAGAAGTAAAAGGTTAAAACCCTAGAATCATTTTCCATGTGAGAAATAGATTTAGTTTTTATAAATAATTTGCAATACAATATAAACCTAAGGTCATTATTACACATAAAGGACATTTGAACACTAGAACAATGATAATGATTGATAAATCAATAGAAGAAATTCTTACCAAATTCTTTAGGGACAGTTATTGAATAATGGCAAGCCTGTCCAGCAGTGTAATTATGAGGATAATTTGGTGATAAAACCACTCCCTCTGATCCAGTATACTGCCCTCCACATGGTGCTGGAAACAAACACAAAGAAATACATTATATTAATTAGAGTTGACTGTATTAGTTAAGTCTGAAAATAAAAATCTGAAGATCCCAAAATGACACTTTACTGGTTTTGCTTTTGTTTGGTTTACCTATAGTGAAATATCTAATGGTTCTTTCTCAGGATATAATTTTATTACAGTTTTTTTTAAAATTAGAATACATGCGAGTTTTACTTGACTGCAAGTGTTCACATAGGACTGAAGTATAAGTTATTTAATTAAAAGATACTGTAAACACAAACTTTAGGCTGGGTTTTCATTTGAATATCTGTCTATATCTATCCATGTTAAAAACAGGTCAGGAAGAAATACAGTACTGTATAAAAAAGTGGTACAGAGGAATACATAGGTATGGCTATGGCGACACTACTCTGCACAGAATGCCAAGGATTCTGCTTTGTGAAAGTATGTTTGTATTGCCTTTTTTTCATATCTTCCTAGATGATTATGGAAAGAGCACATAGATTATACATATAAAAAAAATCTTTGGCTTCATATATATATAAAAAAAAAAACAACAGAAAAGTAAGATAAATATTTTAGAGCTACAGAAGTTAGAAGGGATATTTAAGAACAGTGGAGCTCAAACTTCCAAAGCAAGTCAGGATTTATATGAGTAGTAGTTCTGTCTGTATCACGAGAAAAACAATAACAATGTATACATGGCATGTTCCTCCATGTATAGGCTGTAAGTGTGGCACACTAAGGGACTGATGGAATGGCTGTTCTTAAGTTCAAATATGTCCTTGTGTTGGATATTGAGTAAATCAATTTCTATACACTGAAAACAAAGTCTTGCTGTCACTCTTCTCACAATTTTGGAAAAACTTGGCTTCCTATCAAAATCTTCACCAAAATATAAGTGTTGTATTAAATTAGTTACATGAAATTCAGTGCTCTTTTTATTGTGAAAAATGATTTAATAAAAAAGCCTATATTTTTCACCAGAATAACAGACTGTTGTAAGAAGTTATCTTACCCAAAAAACCAATAATGAAATATTTTACAAATAAATAAATAGATAAATAAGGTCATAAAAAATAGCATAGTCACATTAATTTGGTTTTAAGCAAGGAAAATATCATTCTACTACAAGGAACAAAGTAAATCAGTATTACCCTGCTGTGGGCATCTTACGTATAGCAGAGTACAATCTAGTGACTTCCTGGAAAGTAGCTCAGAGGAGGAGGACCTGTGGCCCAGGTGGACAACAAGGTTATTGGGGTGGGGCCATTAAAGTACCCTGTTACCAACTCCTGGCTCTGCAAACCTGGCTCATGTGCTGTGGAGCTGTACCTAGTGAGTGAGGGCAGAGCCTGTGCTTGGCTCTTAGGCCTTGTCGAGCAGACCTGTTCTTTCTGCTCCCTGACAGGTCTTTAAAACCATGCTTGAAATATCTCTCCAAGTGTGACTTCCTTATAAAAAAAGGCAGCAATTTAATACTACAAATCCATGTCTTCTCTTAGCTACTTATATGAATTATTCAAAAATTCAATGTAATGATAGAAGATGAGAAGTTTAATCTGTCAGTAGGCAGAATAGGATTACGTGGCTGAGGTGAAACTCAAATATCACAAGGAATTAGTTTATGGCATGAATTTAAAATCTTTATTATTTCCCTCTCTTCTTGCTTTGAGGATATCAGAAACTATGCCACAAAGTCTGATTACCACGTGAAATTCTCAAGTCATGAACATTTCACTGGAATGAAAGTGTATCACACTTAATTTAAAACAAACTCCAAAGTTACGGAGTTGTAGAAATGCTTCCTTCTAAGTTGTGTTTTTCTATAATTAAAAATCTAAAATTTTGCAGGAGATTATTTTTCAGCATAAATAAACTAATACTTTATGGATTTTATTAACTAATATATGTAACTTTTTTTCGATTTGTTAAAATTGTTCCATATGTATATATATATATACAACACAAACACTGAAACAAGGAATGGAGGATAAATTAGTTAGCCACAGTTCTGAGATGTCATTGTAATTTTCTGCCTCAGTAACTATAATTTTTATTCCAAGGTGACAATTAATGCATATTAATCTTACATATTACATTGCAATCATTATATGAACATGTGTTGATTCCAGAGTTTAAAGACATTTCTAAATACTTAATACATTATTGACTAAGCTTTAGTCCAATGGTCATCATGATTCTTATTTTTTGACCTCAGGGGTATTTTTTACACAAGCTGTATGCGTAGAAATAGTGTAAATAGCCTCAGGGACTGAGAGACTGAATTCACTGGGGGGACAAGGGAAATTGTAAGAAAACAGTACGTACCACTACAAGATGGCAATGCTCTGTTCCATGCCGGCTTTCCATCTGCACCAATTACACATGTTATAGTTGAAGGTTCAATAATCTTATATCCAGAATCACACTGGTAAGTAATGGTTGAACCAAGCTTAAAGTCTGTTCCAATCCTTGTGCCATTCATGATGTTTCCAGGATCAAAACAAGCTTCCCGTGGCTTTTCTGTTAAAATGAATTACGGTAAATCTATATACACTTGCAATTAAAAAAACCCAAAAAAACCTATTATCATTGGGGCTTTTTCAGTCAGTTTAAACTTTTCAACTTAGTAATATATTATTCTTGTTGAATCATGGATGTTTGCGTAAGATTGGTTATCTGGAAGAGGAAATTACACTGAGAGGATCTAACCAAGAACATTTTCTTCCTCCCTTTTGTTAGCAGAACCCTCCAGAAGCTGAATTACTCCAATAAAGTTTAGTGTTTAGAGGAAAAATGGCCAGTTCTAGAATTCACCACTTCCACACATACATTGGTGACGAAAGGAAGACTATGGAAAATGTGGGTCCTCTCCAGAAAGGAATGGGAGACCTGATTACCCAGGACATGGAGAAGGCTGAGGTAGTTAACGACACAGGCTTGTAGCGATAGGACAAGGAGGAGTGCCTTCAAACTGAAAGAGGGTAGGTTTAGATTAGATACAAGGAATTAATTCCTCACCATGAGGGTGGTGAGGCATTGGAACAGGTTGCCCAGAGAAGTTTTGGGTGTCCCCTCCCTGGAAGTGTTCAAGGTCAGGCTGGATGGGGCTTTGAGCAACCCAGTCTAGTGGAAGGTGTCCCTAACATGGCAGGGGGGTTGGAACTAGATGATCTTTAAGTCACTTTCAACTCATACTGTTCTATCATTTTATACATTTTATATAAAATACTGAATAATATACATTAGAAAAATATTAAATTATTAGGCAAAAACATACTGTCCATTGAGTACAATAACTTTCTTAAATACAGTATTCTGTTCTTGTATCTTTTATTTTTATCTCATTATAATTTCATTTAACTTCTAGTTGCATAGAAGAATTCATATCAAAGTATGCTCAGAAAAAATAGACACACAGTAAAAATGTGCATGCACATTTTCAATTGCCATCTCTATCTCTTTATCTCCTTCTACTCAACATTTCATTTTCTTTCCTTGCAGGCCTTGCAAGTTGTTGCCCCATTTTTTTTGATATTTTGTTTAGACAGGGACAAACAGTCTAAGATTTCATTTATGGCAATATGACAATTTGGGAAGAAGAACCTTGCGCATATGGAGAACAATGCATGATGCTGGATGACGGATGAAGACCAAATATAAAAACAATTTTATAGTTCTTTTGCACTGCTCTCTCTTTTATAGGTATGTTTTTTCTGTATTTCTTAGATCTTTTTTGTCCCTCATTTTTAACATGTACATTAATGTGGTTTGCTTCCATGTCAAGAATAAGAAGCTGAGGCAGCACTTCTGCTGCTGAAAAACAGCTTGATAAAACTCAGCAAAGATTATAATCAAGCCACGGACAACATCTGTGACTGGAAAAGAAACCAGCATCTTCAGTGATTTTCTGGATTTAATAAACAGTCAGCCTAACCCAGTCTAGTAAGAGGCACACAAAAAAAATGCAGTTATTATCCAGTAGTATTTTTTCAAAAATGCATTTGTAGATTCAAAACAATGTGGAAGGAAAATGTTTGGCATGTATTTACAAGAAAGAAAAAGCAGTCAGGTGGTATTCTTGGGTAAGAGAGTTTCACTATTGTAAAACTTTTTTCCAAATGTTACTTTTGATGTGCATCTTCTACCTATTTTTTTTTTCTGGAAGATGAAAATGTGCATAAGTGATGTGAAAGAGATTTCATGAAATAAGATTTCTGTGTTCCTTCACATATTAACAGAAAATAGTTTTTAAAACATATATTGATGCATCAAGGTATTTGGCGTTCAGTTAGGAGTAAGTAAACAGAAGTAAACAGATTTGAGCCTCAAAAATTACTAAATAACATTTTTTTCCTTTTGTTTAGATTATGATGAGAACAGTACCTTTATAGTCAATGGCAAATCCTGACATTCCAACAGAAGCATCACTGCGAAAAGCCAGAAACAGACTGTTACCACTGCTCTCTATTCTTTCAGGAGCCTGTGAGCCTTGAAAACTGCCAATTAGAGGACTGTTGGAATCTTCTCCTTCATAAATATGTAGAAAATCATAACTGGGTTCCATATTGAAACTGAAAATAAAGGGAAAAAATAAATAAGTCTCCGGGTTTTTTTAATGAGTTAAACATTACTGTGACTGTAGCTGCCAATTTTCTGGCTAACACATTTTCTTGTCCAGAAATAAATGTCTTTTCAAATATGATTCACAGTAAAAGTTCACTAATTTTCAATGGAGTTATTTTTACCATTGATATGAACACATTCATCTTTCTAAAAGCCATCATGACTATCTTCCCACCTGTCTTAAACACCTTTATCAAGATCATGGAATCACTTGCTTCAGAAAGGCTGCCTCTTATCAGTGATCCAGAAAAGTAGCTTGAATTAAAAGTCCAGATTTAGTGGGCTAAACTGGATGATACTAAATCTGCCCATTACAAACATAAGTTTATAATTTTAGAAACAAGATGCTTTCATATGGATAGACCACTATCTTGGAACCTGCCTTTGTTCTTACCCAAATGATATCAGACATGATAAATTAATGTGAATTAATAATTATTCTCACCAAATCATCTATGTTATGCTATATTTGATGACATTTATATGTTTTATGAAATAATTATGAAGATAATACAAATGGAATGTCTTTCAGAGGCATTTAATTGAGATGAGTTCTGAGACAATGTTAAGGTAAATCTCAGGCAGTTCTAGGAGAAGTGCATAGAGTTAGATGAAAGGTTATACTAAGAACACTGAAGAAAATATAAGAAAATTAAAATTACTTTTAAAAGAGCAGGCAAGGACTCAGTCAGGTGGACAGTTTGGGGGCTTTTTTCTATTTATCTTTTAGAACAAAATAAGTAAATATTTGGCTTTTTTCCAAGTGTGATGGTTAGCTGTTTTTCTTTCTATTACATCAGTATTGTTAGATGCAAACTTTTCCAAATTATGTAAGACAAAAGGAATAATATCTTTAGCTAAGTAATCAGCAGAAAACATTTTCATAATGCCAAGTGGAAACAGCTTCATATAATTAATAATATTTTATGCCCTATTTTTAAGAGGTAAGAGAAGCCAGAAAAATATTTTAAAATATTGGCTAAGACAGAAAATTTTTAGTTGAGGGTTTTGGAAGTGTTAAAAGGAATAGAAACCTAAAGGCCAAAACCAAGGAAAATCAAATTGTACAGAGCAATGGTTTTCAATCTTCCTGTAGGAAACACACATTTGACAAAACATTTTACATCTCCTTATTCTCAGTCCACATTTGCATCCTGTGCAGACACTGCTACCTTCTCAAAGCCAGTTCTGTGAGAATAGCACAGGCCTTAACTGTAGCATACTGCCAAGTATGAGAAAGGTTAGGTGAAATGAACAGAAAATGGTTTGTTAAGAAAGTAGGTTTTGCAGAATAATGTCAAAGAAACATTATTTCTTCTGTTCTCCATCATCTGCCAAAGGTCTTGGGAGTCTGGGGAGGTCCCTGCTCTCTGGAAGGTGGCCAATGTTAGTGCAATTTACAAGAAGGGTGTGCGAGAAGACCTAGGGAACTCTAGGCCTGTCTAATCTCAGCTACTGAAAACTGTGTGTATTACTAGACTGCAATAATTTAGCAAACTTATTGGAAGTATAGCATAAACATAAAATTCCATTATATTGCTCACATTGTACTCCTTACAATAATACTCACAAACAAATCTGAACACTGAGTAATTTTCTTCCATCTTATTTGAAATGGAGTATTTGAGCTGATTATTAAGGCAATCCACAGAAATTTGCTGCTTGGTACACCTATCATGTGACATCTTCAAGAGTGTAATTAGTGGAGAACTACTGTCATCAATACACTATTTGATCAAATACCCAAATAACAGAATTACCATACTCTTTATTACGTAATTTCAAGTACCTTAGGATTCCATTCTTTAATTTTGTGTCTATCAATAGTTTTTAGAAAATAAACTGCTGTCCATTATTAAAGAAACTGGATTATTTTTTTGGTTTGGTGTTGTTTGGTTGTTGTTGTTGTTTTGGTGTTATATTGCTTTTTTCACACAGAAAGGGTACAAATATTACACAGCAAAATTCTCAACCTAAAGGAATCACAATTGATCAACATTCCACTGAAGTCAACAGCAATGTTTCCATTCTCAGCTTTAAAATCACACTTAAAACACAGTATCAAAAAATGAAAAAACATTGTATTTGCATCCATAGATATAGCAAACAAGATGATTATATAGGACTGATTCAATTAGAAACAATAAACAGAGTGCATGAATATGACTATATCCCTGAACTTCAACTTGTAAAAATCTATGTAACACATATAGGTTGATTATGGAACACAGAGGAAATAATTAAAATTATGATACAACATTATCTCAATGTCTTTTATCTCTTGACTAAGAAGAACAAATTTTTTTCTGATCTATTCACTTTAAGCGAAGTATATTTAGGCTGTATGTCTAAAAACCTGTAAGAACTGGCTTACAGATAGAATTTCCACTACACTTTAAGTCTTGACTATTAGGTACAATACCATAAATCAAGCATTTCTACAAATTGATACGGTCTTTCAAGGATTTTTATTTGATATGTCACAGAAAGTTTTGTTCTTCAGGAATATATTGGATAGCAAAAATACCATATAGCTATATTTTTTTCTTCTACTTTATTTGGAATCAGTGATATAGCACATATTAGATATATGCTCCAGGATGTTGCCAGAGAATTTAATTAGATTTAAAAAATTATAAATATTGCCATTTTTAGATTTGACATTTAAAACTCCTTATAACAGAGACATTCATTGAGAAATGGTACCTTTTGAATATCAAGGCAATGACAAAGTCAGGGTTTACTTTTATTCTCCAGTCACATTCTTTCCCAGGAGGATAAGGCTGTGGATAGTTAGGTGATAAAATAACTCCTGCTGGGCCTGTCAGGTTTCCTCCACATGCAGCTGTCACAATGTAAAAAGAAATACGAATATGGTCACATGTTAAATTCACAAGCACGTATTAGCTGTTAAGTAGGAGTAAAATGACTTCTACATTTACCAAAATTAATAATAATTTTTAAAAAAAACAGAACTTTACGACTTCCTGTTGGCAAAATTTTTCTATTTTCCTTTTAAAAAAGTGACCTCTGTTTATATTCAAAAGTGGTACAGGAAAAAGGCTTTCTAAAGGAATAAGAATATGAAGTTAAATAGGAAGTTCTGTATATTGTTGGTATTACTTAATCCTGTCTCTATCATGCTGAAAATTTCTTAGATACTGGAAGTACTTTAAGAACTGGGAAAGCTCAGTAGTAGGACTCAGGCTGCACTTTCTATTGACCATAGATGATGCAGAAATCAGTTTGATTCACTTAGTAAAGATATTACCCAAATGAAAAATCAAATACATTCATTTAGTTACCATGAATTGAATGTGACTTTTAAACAAATAAGGAATCCCACTCTCATAGATGATAATCACATAGAAGTCTAACAAAAAAGTAAAGTAGTTAACACAGGCTGCATCTACATTACCAAGTCAACCAGACTCAGAGAAACACATTTTTAGTGCAAACCAGTTGGTGCTAAGGATTTGCAATCTACACTAAACATTTTAAAGAGGTTTCTTTTCAGGCCATTCCATTTATAAGTCAGCATACTAAAGTAAGGACTTTCTGAAAATTTTAAAATGACATATAATGGCTTTACAAAACTCTGAAGATTTCTACTATTGTCATGTGTACATTAAAGATTACTTTAATCTGCTTTCCCCTTCAAAGTCACCTTGAGTATATGGAAGAATAACAGTAACTATGTATATATTCTTTGCCCAAAAGGATTTTCTCTTCTGCCTTATTTCTTTCTTTCTTTTATGTTTGCTTCATTGGGGTTTTTACTAGACTGTAAAGAAATATGAAGTGATTATAATAGGTATTCAAAGTAAAAATATTAATCTTCTAGACCTTTAGATACCATATATATATTATTTTAATTTTTTATTTAGATGTTTAATTTTTGAATGATTCCAATATGTTTAGTAAGCATTTTCGTACTGCTTTGTACACTGCACATAAGGTATCCAGAAGACAGTAAGCAGATTATGTGCTGCTCCAATTCTGTTACATGACATGGAGTCAGAGAAACTATCCTCCATTATCTTGAATTCTGCACAGTATTTTTACTTCAGAGAAACAGAGGGACTGTAGTTGTTTCAGAATATGCTATTTTGGAAACTGCCTCTCCAAAATGCCTTGTAAAAAGAAAAAGCATTATGTTTATTCCAGTGATATAATATCTGGGTTTTAGGATTTCTAAAGTAAGTCTTCATTTAATTATAACTCAGTAGGCAACAAAATAACAAGGATTTTAAAAATTACTATGCCTGGCAGATAAATTTGCAGATATTGATTACTCTTAGAAAATCCACACTGATGACATTAAAATACAATTCAGCAAGACTTCTAAGCCTGTGATTATTACTCTACTGACAAGAACCCCAGTGAAACCTTTATACAATCTAGTACTATGGATCCACGCTCTCCTGCTGCTATGGAAATATATCTAAGTTCTTTCAACAGCATTGTTGCTTGGATCCCCTTCTCTGCATCTACTTTTCCCAATAAGTATCCATCTTCCAAGGTATTGCACAGGATGGGTATTTAATCCGTAACATAACTCAGAAAATTTTCAGAATAAATAATGGATCACGGTTTATGTAACCAAACTATTACACAGAAGAACATTCTGATGAGACCATTTCGACATGATTTTTTCTATCCAAATCACTACTTCTATTTAATTATTTCTATTAGACTTTGTCAATTTGAACCTTTTATGAAGTTTAAAGAATAAAGTAAGAAAATCACACCCAAAAATACTGTTAATCGAGAGAATGAGACTGACATTGTCTGTAAGTAAAAAAACCCTGAGTTCTGCAGAGATCATCACTCCAGCATGAGCACCACATACCCAGTAATTGAAAAAGAAATCTGATCTGTATTAGTCCTAAATAGAGACTAACATCTCATCTTAATACCTATGCATGTAGGAGGATCAGGTTGCCAGAAGAATCGGTTATTCAGTTGCACACATGTAATTTTAGCCTGTCCTTGCAGCTGATAGCCAGGGTCACACTGGAAGGTGGTGGTGTCTCCAGGTTCTCTGCTGTCTCCATATCTAGTGCCATTCTGTGGTGTCCCAGGATCATTACAAGTTGATGCAATGGAAGCTGTAAGGGAATGATGAAATTAAAGCTGTAAAGTGTAGATACTTACTTACCATCCATAATTAAATGCACAATATGTTCACATTAGCATTCAAACCAGAGACAATATTATTGCTCTTCGGTTAATACAGGAAGGCATTTTGTTCCTTTACTTTTACAAAACTCTGCCCACTGAGATACATCATGATTGTGATGACTTTCTGCCAGTATCTTTAGTATAAAAATGGCCAGATTTTGTCCAGTTAATGCATCAAAAGAACTACTAACTCGTTTTCTCACTTTAATATTCTGGTTATCAAAACAGATTTGATACCTTTTGCACAACAGGGTAAGTATCATGTTGTAAATAATATTGTTTTATACTCCCACTATCCTGCAACATGCAAATGCTGTTTACCCCCATCTGGCTAAATCAAATAGCAGTTCATGCAGCCCTGAAGTTTTCATTTCAAGGGCAAGAAACAACTTTCTTAGAGATCACTTAAACTGAATCTTTTCAGATCAAAATATCTCACTTATCATCAGTTCTCAGTAGCTGGATATGGATTTTGCTTTCTAAAAGAATAAATTAATCTAAAAAGCAATGCTAACCTAAGCATCAGTATGGTATGAATTAAAGCAAGTAATCACCCAGGAAGTGGATACGCATATCTACATCTACTGTGGATTTCTAGAGGATGCCAGGTCTCTTCTGGCTTCGGGTTCTCTTCTACTGGCTTCAGGTATTCAGACATCCCGAGTTGCAATAAACTTTGCAGTCTTCCAAAGGAAAGGAGGTCCCATCTCTGGAGACTAATGTCCCTACTGAATTGCACTATATTTCCTACCAGTCCTTACCCAAACATCTTTTTCAAAGACCTTACTACAACTGTGAACAAAAGCCAAAATAAGAAGTCATAAATCCAGTGTCACAATTGCCATTAATGGTACTGGGGTCTACCACCAGTATGCAACCTTTCTGACCATAATGATCCATTTTCTGAATTAACAGCTGCATCTACTCCTTCTGTCCACACCAAGAGTATATCACTGCAAGAGCAGCTAAATATTTGCAAATTTGAAACAACTACCAGGCTGTAAAACTGGAAAACTACCTTTTTCCCTGTGTTGTAAATTTTCAGAAGAGAGAAAGGTTGAAAATAAATAAAAAAAAAAAATAAAAAGAGTAAAATAAGAAACAACCATTTCAGACTCTTAAAGTGGTTTTATGCATGTTCTAGCAATGAACAGATAAATTACAGAAATTGTGAAACATCTTTATGGGAGAATTTGTGGATTATTATAATTAACACACTAGAAACACACAAACTTTAACATTTTATTATTCATAGTTTTTTGTCCTTGTTTCCATTCCAAATCAATAGATCTCATACTTTGGACCATTCCTATATGTAAATGAAGTAAAAAATATGGCAGGTTTTTTAACCGTGGTGGACTTTTTTCCACTAGGAATTAAAGTAACAGCTGTCACTGCTAATGACTACTGTGTAAGCATTCCCCAGGCACCACTCTGACAACTTACCTGACACCCCATAGTAGTGCAGTTTACTAAAAGTATGTTTGGCCACAAGAGAATGAAAGCATGGTCATGACCTCAGATAAGTTTTTCCTGATTTGACAGACAACAACAGCTCTGAACAATGGATCGTTCTAGTGCATATCTGTTAAAGACTTGCAATTCTTTCAAGTAAATGAGCACAAGCCTATCTCTGCCATTATCTGGGGGTTTTTTAACATATCTCTGAATAGATTCATTTTCTTCTTAAAAGGTTATGCTATATAATATCTCAGCAAACAACACTTTTCCCATTTTAACTGTATCAGGTATCCATCCATTAGAAAGGACCGATGCCTTCTGATATTAATTTCACTGTTAATCTCCATTTCTTATATACAAAGTTCTAAATTTTAAAAATTATCACAGATATTTAATAAACAAAATGGTTTTTACACTTTTGGTCTTGCAGCCTCAGAAGTTATTTTATGTATTTGAAACCAACAACCTTTTTATTGTGCTAAATACACTGGATCCTAATTAAATAGAACACCAGACACTGAAGCACTGCTGTGTCATGTGGTAAAGTGAATATTTAGACAGACTGTCAACCCTTCAACTTGCCTCCTTTCCAAGTTGTTTTACTTCTCAAGAATCCCAAGAGGTTCTGTAACTGCATGAAAATTACAAGTCTGATATTGCTTCATTTGGTATTTTGCAAATATCTGAAGTGTATAGAGGTCATATGTATTTATAAGTAATCCAGAAATTAAAATACACCAGCTTTCTGTCACTGCTCTTCTTTTATAACATTTAACAAGTAAAACATACACACTGTAAAGCAAAGAAAGGAATAACTACCTTTTAGGCTCAAGGATGCAAAATCAAACTCAATTACATAGCTGGACTTTTAAAAAATGACTGAGAAAAATTAGGTTCCTAAAATGGCATAGCCAGGAGATGAGATGTGAATGCCACTAAGCTGGAAAATAAGTAATTGCTGCTTCTCAGCTCTTGCATATGTGCTCTAAGCCTTAAGCTTAGATGATACTCAGTGGGTTATAAAGTAATTCTCTGTACAGATTTCCCGTCTCTTACTGTCTCCTCTGCTCAGAGTGGAACAAGCTTTTGTGTGCATTAAAGATGGAACTTAGAGGTAGGTTCCAGAAGAACAGACAGCTGGGAAAAACCACAGATTGCTAAGGAGTTTTCAGACCTCCATATGCAGACAGCCACTGTGTTAAGCCTCTCTGTTTCTAATTTAAGAATCTTTCACAATCCTACTTTAGATTTTATTTTGTATTTGGTCCTCAAATTACATTTCAAAGTTGATTTGAAATTGAACTGAAAATCAATAGGAGACTGCTTTTGAGAATATGACACTGTGTATTTGCATGGCTGTAGACCTGTGAGCAAAATGTTAGATTTTTGGCTAATTTATCTTCTACTCTTTTTTATTTTTACATAATTTTTAGCTTGTATTCTCTTGTACCTCAAGGAAATAAAAACATCACCTTCATCCATGTAATTTTCACTATGTCTGTGGTAACAATCATGTAAGCCATTTGCTGCAGTGTTGTGCTACAGACACTATTTTTTTCCTAGTCCACATCGTTACAGAAACAGACTTTTCCAGCTTTTAAATTGCACAAACTTCCCCTGTTTAGTGCATTATGTTTGCATAATAATAAGCCTGAAAAGGAATTTTGCATATCAAAGCTGAGATATATGTAGGATTTGCAGTGATTTCAGACTAACATTTCAAAACATCAAAGAATAATGTTTGTTCTCTAAAAAGTAACTCACATAACATGTGTAAACGTACAGTCTAAGTACTGTGCAAATTAGCATCAGCAACATATTTACATGTCATGTATTGTCCAAGAATGTAAAGAAAAAAGAAACCCAAATGCCAATGCAGTCTATTTGTTAAAGTCTGGAGTACAAAAGCTCAAAGTATAGAGATAACCACCAAAGTAACCTACAAGACTCATTTTTGCTTAGTTCCACAGGAACCAAATGAAGAACTGCTACACCCTGTGAGGCTGAGGATGCCTTCCCCAGGCCATGGATTAGATGATGGATAGGAGTGCAATGACAGTTTCATTACCCTGGTTTCATCACCATATTATTGTGAGCATGAAATGCAACATTTATAACATCACAGACAGCAAAAGACGCTGAACTGTGAAATTATTAGGTTACAGACTTGAAAAGGGTTGAATTCTTGTGTCTTGTGTCCTTTTATTTTTATTTTAACAAGGGATGTCTTAATGGATTTCATTTTTATTGAACTCAAAATTTATTTAGTTAGTAAGGCAGATATGTGATTATGCATTTTGCATTGTAAATTTCTTTTAAAATATATTTTTGTGCTAGCCCCCTTTTCCCAAAAATTTAATTGTGAACCAATCTGGAACAATTGCATGATGAATTCTAGCAATGAAGATTCTGTCATGCAAATACTTATACTACTTAAATGTGTCAGCTTAGGCCGTTAGGCAAGTGATTAAAACATATTTCAACAATGAAGGAACAATTTTCAAGACAACAGTACTCAGTTCAAGATAGGTGACACAGTTACTGTAAAAGTTGCTGCAGACAAACAAATGATCAAATGGAATTGCAAAGCTGGAAAAAAGCAGAAATCATTGCTTAAACAGATTTGTCAGATTAAGCCCAATGCCATTAGGAACAACCAAATAGCTGATACTTAAGTTTTTGCCAGAGCAAGTAAGTTGTCAACAGATGTGTCAACATCTGACAGAATAATTTCCAAATAATTGTTCTAATTGGAGTAAGTTGCTTATTTGTATTATCATAATTGTTTACTCGTGTTGTTAAGTTAAAGATTTAGTCAGGCATCTTTACTCATCATTGCTTATCTCTGCGTATACTTCAAGAGCAAAATTTAAAAATACTGAGAAAGCAAGCAAACAACAGAAAAATCAAAAGTGGACAACCAACTATACAAATGCCCTCATTTTGTATCTTTGCTTTTAATAATATGAGTATCTGAAGTTCTTCTAATAAGACAAATATTACAATAAATTGAGAAAAAGTGCTTTGCTACTTTATTAACATCTTGACAATTGTTTTATACTAACAAAAAAAAATCACATCTTTTTTCATATGAGAGCAGAGATAGACACATTTTTAATTAAAGTGTGTGCGTACAGAATACTGTAATTAAGAGAAATTAACAATGCTGCAGAACCAGAGATAGGCATAGAAAATTATCATAGATAGGTCTGACTCTAGAAAAGCCAGACATCTCCAAAAAAGTTATTATGGTTTTCTCTTTTTTTAATTTTAAGAAGACTGTGAATAAAATCCTTTGATGTATTATTTGCCTTAAGGACCAAAATCTGTAAAACCACCTAAAGAACTATAAATTCATCATTTAGTTGAAGAAAAGGATACAGTCCTCTTAAGTTACGACAGCTGAGAATTTAGCTAAAGAAAAAAAGGATAGACTGTAAGGCTAGAACTAATATTAGGTATTTTTGAACTAAGGCTATCAGAGCCTGTAAGAATGACAGTATGACTAGAAACTACCAGTGCTGTTCCTATCATCTGTCACTTTTATTGTTTTTGCTAAATATCAAGTAAAAAAAAATTATACAGTTAGAAATAAAAACTCTCAATAAAATAAACTTCAGGTCAATAAAAGCAATGGACCATCCATTAGCATGAGATTCAAGTGCTTTCAGAAGCCTAGAGTAGATGAAGATTAAACATTTGGGGCAAGATTGATCTGCTTCAATGTAGGTGACTAGTCTCATTTCAGATGCCCTATCATATCCAAGGTATCAGCACAGGACTGGAAGATAGGAGTGAGAACTTATGGTTGTGTGACCTTCTGCAGTGGCAGACGGAGACTAGCCAGCATGCTTTATGGCATCTCAAAGGAAACTAGACACCTGTGAAAAGACAGATAGGATTCATTTCATCTGCCCTTAAATATTCAAAAGTTCGAAAATTACTGTTAGTATATCTAGATCTGTAGCTGATAAGAAGAAAAAGGCAAATTCAGATGGAAATTTATCCTGTTTACCTTAGATATGTACGACAGAATTCAGCTAGGTTAGATAGCACTTTTTTAATGGTTAACTTATGAAAGAAGTTTTTGCTGCCAGTAACTTTGTTTCTTTGCAATAAAGAAGCCAAATACTCTTGCCAATACCTTGCCCAAACAAGCCAAATCTGCCTATACCCTTGTTGCCAGAAGGAGCTGGTCGACATCCCTGACTTGCAAAATGTATTTAACCCCCAGAGTAAAGGTCAGTTTTGTACACTGAACTTCATTTTTTGTCCTTTTATGCACAACTAACTGGTAATTAGGTTTTAATGAAAAGCATTAGACTGATTACAATTAACATAATCACTCTTGTCAGTTCATGTCCTCATGCTCTACATGCTGAGCTGAGTGGGCAAGACGGCACTTTAACATTCAAACATTTCGCAAGATTCAGCCAATTATATTTTTTTTTTTCATTAAAATACCTCTAATTACATTTACAATCAACAGTAAGTAATTTATAGGTGATATTTTCTGATCTACCTCACACTACCCTTTCACAGCGCCTCTTTTTTAGTCAGAGGCAGTTACGGCATTCCAGAGTGCAAAGTATAGAGACTAATTAGCACATTCACAGCATAGTGAAACAAAATCTCCAGATGAAAATTAGCACTTTAATGTTTTAAGTTGCTCATTTGACCTGATACTCTGAAATTTATATCCTTTATATGATCCCATAAAGGGATGTTAATGGATGCAGACACTCATCCCAGTTGCATAATCCAATGGAAGCTGCATTATTGAAGGTTTTCCAATTCTGTGTAATTCTGAACCTGAAATTTACTTCTTCAGTTATAATTAACAGTTAAATGAAATACTCATTAATAGATGCAACACTTGAAAATCCTTCACACGACACAAACACAGAAAACTTCACCAATTACCTTGATAGAACTTGTAACAAAATGTCTACGTCTTCTGCAGTTGCCAAAAATAAAAGTTTGAGCAATTCAGAAATCCTTTATATATTGAATTACAATCTACTCAAGCACTGAAATGTCAGTATTCTGTGCAGCTTTGCTACAAACTGTCCGACAGTTTGAACACATGATGAATACTAAAGCATATAAAGATTCCCCTCTTAGACATAGATTAACTACTTTAAATCCTTTACATATCAAGACCACAGTGGTCTGCTCATTGCCTCACGAAGACTATAAAAACTAGACTCTGATTTTTAGATTAAATAACTAAACATTTACTTTAACATAGTCCTTAAATCTTATTTTTTACTCCTTACAATTAAAATATTAGTAACACATTCCACTTGTCAAGTAGGGTGAGTGAAACTATTTTCCCTCTACTTGAGCACTCAGCTCCTCACTAATTCCAATTAATTCCAGTAAGACATACACTACAATTGTCAGCATGATCACTCAATGCATCCATCAGATATTACACTAGGATGGGAAAAACAGTTATTCTCTCTTAAAGCATTAAATTGTCTTCTACTTACTATTAGTACCACTGAAGGTTAAGGAATGTGTTGGTAAACTGAACTGCTTAAATATTTCTGTCCTTTCAAAATCTGTGCAAAATGTTATTTTCACATAATACAATCTTAAATGTGTTTGCTAACCCTGACAGTGAAAAATCCCCACTTTTATTTCCACAAATGTAAAACTTATCCTATGTTTCAAAAAACATGAAAAGCAGCATATTATATAGCACACTGGTGAGAAATTTTAGAAACATTTTTTCTGCTCTTTGTCTTTAATTCATTTTACATACTTTTAACTAGCTTTTTTAGGCTGATGAAAGATTGTTTTGGCAGAGGTGGATACAGCATTCAGAAAAATCCAGGAAAATGAAGTAAATAGGTAAATGTAAAATGCATTTAGAGACTAGGAAACCACCCCAAGTTTATATCTTTATGCAAATAATAATGACTGAAAGCTGATTAGAACCCTTTACTTCTGAATGACATCATCTATGGAGAACAATACTTCTACTAGCACACATTAATTCATAATTTTCCTATGTCTTGATCAGAAGTACATACATTGTATCTAGCCATTTAAGGATGCAATGATGGAATCAAAGACAATGATAGACTCTCCTGTGTCCTACCCCCAGTTTTTAAGTCAAAATAACATAGAAAAACTCCACATACCCAGTTTTAAAATATTGATCACTTGCACAATGTTGATCATAACTTCTCTATAACATAGAGAAGCTTTTGCTTTATACCTAAAGATCAATTGATTAGTTTAATAGTAAATTTTTAAGTGTATTTCAGTATCGTGAGGCGTGTTTTGTTCCTTAGCTTAATCACACAAAGAATGTTAAGAATGTTTACGGTCATAAAAATCAAGCATCATGCAGCTGATGTTTTGAGAAAAAAAAAATCCAACCAACATAAACTATAAACACGAAATAATATATTATTAGGTAGCACTGGTGGGAATATTTAAAACTATTGGTGCTGAAGAAAAGTTCTGTATGTACAGACCCATTTTGACTTGTTAAATAATGCTAATTAGATAACACTAGGTATGTGGTTGCTGTAGAAAACAAGGAATAAAAAAACCTAAAACATTCAAAGCAAATCCAAGCATTCTCCCTCGTTGCAGCCATTTGCATAAACACATAATATAATTAAAATAATATAATCTCTTTTCTTCTAAAGACTGAGGAAGCTGCAAGATGTGAAAAAGTTAGTAAGTATAGGAATAATGTATATAAATAGGGTATGAAATTATTATATTTGAGAAGAAAAATATTTACATACTTGAAAACTGAATGGAGAAGCCTGATTTGCTGATGAAGAAATCACTGTCAAATTGTAATGTTAATGAGTTGAAAGTGCTGTGAATGTCCTCCGGAAGAGCCGAGCCACTCCACTCCTTGAGAAGTATGCTGCTCTCAACAGGCCCATCCCATACCTTCAAGATGTCATGAGCAACCTCAGTATCAAAAACAATAAAATGCAGACTGCAAAGAGAAAGTAAAAGCACTGTGCATTACTTGTTAAACACAATTGCACAAAACTCCAAGCAATCATTCCCAAACTGTACACTATAGATGTTGTTTAGGACTTTAGGACTGAAGAAGAGCTGGTGGTCCTGCAGTTACTCGTTTTTCCTGTTGAACAAGCTGATCTTGTAAGAGACATGCAGTTCTGTTTTATAAACGTCTGAATGACTGAAAATGCCATTATGGGATGTAAGTCCTCAAGACATAATTTGTAAGTCTATAAACTATCTTATTTTGATGATAAATATTTTAAGGTATACGAACTATGATTTCCTCAAAGATTTCCTCTTTTTATTCAAATGAGGATAGCAAGAATGCTGTTTTGTTTGAATTATATGCAATTGAAAAAATGTAGTAGCTACTGGACAGTAGAACACATAGCACAAGTCCTGTAAGCATGACATTTCCTTTCTTATACAAAAAAGAGAAAAATATAATGGATTGGCTTTTTGCTAAATAAAATTGTATTACAATACAATAATCTGTATTTATCTCCAGGTGAAGAATTATATTTATAAAGGTGTTCAGGAATGTTGTCTTATTAGTTAAAATATGTGCATTATCTCCAAGTCCTGAATGTTTACATTCTTAATGCTGAAGAAATCTAATAGGTAAATATCAAAATCTCTTTTTTTTGTTGTTGTTTCAAATAATTTTGTGTTGACATTTCTTCATCTTATTAGTCACTAAATGGAAATCATTCATTTGAAAATTGTTATTTAAACAAAAATGATGTCTTGAAATAACCCATGATGGCATAAATTCAATATTTGGCTTAGCGAAACAGGATTTCAAAAAAAGAAAAAGGGGGAAAAACCTCCCACTGAATAACTTGTCATTTACTTATATTGTTTTGCCTGTGAGTCCCTTTCAAATCAGATAATTCTGTGATTATGTTTGTCTTCCAGAGCAACACATACTGAAGGCCTACTCCCGAAGAGGTGGCTGGCATCACCTACTGATAGGAAGTAGAGAATAAATCTTTTATTTTCCTCTGCTTCCACACATGGATGACCTTTGTTTTTGTTTTATTAAACTAACTTTATTTTTACTCACAAGGGATTTTTCTCATGTTATTTTCTCCCTGCCCCATCCTGCTGAGGAGGTCAGTGATAGGTAGGACATGGTATCTAGACAATGTCAACCCACCACAGACTTTTTCAGGGTCCAGTGTGGGTCTTGAAATAACATCCGTTTTGTATGAAGGTGCTATAGCTATGGTAGTAATTGTCAAGTTCCTGTGCAGGTCACAGAGTTTGTTGGCTTCACTGATTAGCTCTTTATTTTGCTGAATTTGGGAACATGTTAATTCAAACAATGGGTCTTGTGCTTTGCCCTGGCATTGCTGGCCTTGCTGTGCTAGTAGAGCCGTCTTGTGGAGAGGATGAGGCAATGCAATGTACTTTTCCTACCTGTTGCAACATTCTTTTCCTACCTGTGATTCAAGGGAATTATTTTATTACGCAGATTCCTAAGGTTCTTGTTATATAAACTGCTTAATACAACTAATTAACACTATAACATATTCTGGGGTTTGTGGAATCTGGTGTTGTCCTGGTGTAAAAGACAACTTTTGGGTGAGGCAATACTCAGAGGTGCTTTGAATGCTGGTTATCTTGTCCCATATCCAGGGACTTTACACCTGAACAGGCAAGCAACCCCGGAAAACTGATGCAACACCTGATAGAAGGGTATCTTGACTACCCCAGTGAAAACCAGCAGCTTGTGTAGAAAAATATGAGAATTACTAAAAATTTATAAAATACTGAAGTCAACTGTAAATATTGAAATTTAGCATGTACCTTATTGTCTTTCCTGGATCTGCTTCAATAATCCAAGTGCAATGAAGATTGTTGTCATATGGTGCTGGGTAACCAGGGGACAAAATGCGCCCTGACGTAGCAGCATGAATTCGACCACCACACTCAGCTGCAAAATAAGGATTACATTTCTAATGAGACCATAGTAATTTGCACTTCCATTTTCTATCCATTCCACATCTCTGTGTTTTCTAAAAAGTTAACAGAGTGACCCAATACTTCTGAAGTAGTACACATACATACAAACCAGGACATGTACATAAGTTAAAAATGAACACAATGATCTCATTCCTACCTTGTTATAAAGAAATAAACCATACTTCTGTGATTATGTTACTTCACTGACCAGACAAGTTCAATATGTAATGAGACTACAAAAAGCACAATTTTAGCATTAGCTAGACAGCAAAAATGTTTCAGAAATATCCCATCTAACATGCTTGGATTTTCTAACAATGAATGCTTGAATTCAAACTTCACAGCATTGAATTTTATAATTAAAATAGATTTCTGTTTTTCTTTAATGTCAAAATGATTTTAGTTTAATGTTTTCAAATTACTTCTATATAACTTGTAGTTTAATTACACCAAAACCCAGTAGGTATTGTCTAGTAATTTTCTTTGGTATTTAAAAATTTAAATGCCATATGCTTGCAAAGCAAGAGAGTAAATCAGAAAGCTATGATTTGGTAGTATGTGGCATCTGGTTTAAAACATTTTTATTATCAATGCTATTTTTGTGGAGAGACCAATAACGATTCTAAGCATCCATAATCAAATGATTCTTATGTTGCTTGTTTAGAGCATCATGCTGTTGTCTGGCCAGTGTAAAGACACACCCTGATGAAACAGAACTGTGTAACAGTCACGTGCCACTGAACTAAAAATGATCAGTGATTCTTCAGTTAAGTGATGTACTTGAATTTCTACTTCATTTATAGTGTTGTCTTACAAGTAGTTATTAAAAAATCCTACCATGGGGATTTATTCAAGCACAGCTATACAGCAAGCATAGTAAGACAGAGATGATGGAAAAAACATTGCAGTTGGACCAAATAATCTACTAGCACTACTCCTAACAAATACTAATCTTTACAATGCCACCAAGTCACTGCTCACAACCAACTTGTTACCATGAGGGAAAACTACCATAAAGGAAATAAGGTGACTGATTTACTTATTTATCCTGCTGGTTTGATCACTCAAAACACTACATTCTATGTACACAACAGCAGGAAACAGCTTTAGTACAAAATTTCTTCAAACATAACCCTTGTATAGGATTTCAATAATTTCCATTATACAAGAACGTTTGGAATGTAATTATCACTGTGGTAGATAACTACAGATAAGACGTGACTGATACAGTACTGTATTTACCAAAGAACTAAATTTAAACTCAGTGAAACCAAAATTTAAACTCAAACTAATTGACATACGTGATTTAAAATTCCGAGGAAAGGAATACATCATAAAATTTGGGATGATGCATTATGTATTTCATATACTTTTAAAAAAAAACCATTATAGGAGTAGATCAAAAGTAAACTTACAGAAGTGATTATAAAAATAATTTTAAAACTTTATTTTCCAATATGCAGAAATGAGCACACTGTAAAATCACCACCTCAAAGAATATACTATGTAAACAACTATACCATAACTAATAGAAGTGACTTATACTCAAACATTTCTGTAAACTTCTAGAGAAGAAATTACAAGAATTCACTGGCTTTCTTCATTAAGACTTAGAACATAGAAAAAATGAGAATGCATGCTAAAACCAGTATAACAGTGTATCATGAAAAATCAGTAAGTGTAGAATGTGTGGAATATGCTTATGTATAGGCTTGATATTTTTTGTGAATGGGACTGAAATGATAGTAAAGACGATCAAGAATACAAATTTCACTGAAGAGAACAGCAAAAATCAAATGCTGATCTAGAACACGAGCAAAAATAATACATCTTCCCAAACAGAAAGATATTAAGAAAATGTTTCTAAGAAAGAAAGTGATGTTTGGAAGTTCATGACGACTTCAGAAGAAGGAAGAAAAATAAGTCATTTAAATCAGCGTAGGAACAGATAAAACTGTGATTAACATAAGATAAAACTGATGGAAGGATAAGACTTTATAACTCTAAAGGGGGAGGAAAGCAAGCCTGAAATAATCTGCAGATATATAACTGACTTTTCAGAGATCTTCATGACAAGTTTTCCTGTGCACAGAACAGTAAAAAACCCCCACAATTTAATGAAGATAACAGACTATTTGTAAAAGGCTGTTTAGAAGGAAACACTTTTAGAATATTTTAAGAGAGAACAGTGAACATTTGATTTCATGGGGAACTAATTAATATTTCAGAAGAGATTTAAACTAGAAATGAGAAGAGGTAATTTATAAAGAACTGATGCAATATCAAAATGTTATATTAACATGAGGAACAAGGACAGTAATTAAAAATATATGTAGATAGGTAAAAGCACATAGAAAGATACCTTCTGGTTGAACAAACAGAAAATAAGACCAAAATGTCTCTCAGGATACCAAAAGAAAACTGATTATTCTGTTGACTGGGGAATGTATTTTCACTTAGAGACGAAATAAGATTCTCAAGAAATTTCGGCACAAATGATTCCAAAAGATTGGAAATAAAATACAGAAACCAAATCTAGTAATGCAAGGTACAAAATCAAAGTACAAAGACAAAAAAAAGAAGAAAAAAGATAGAGTGGCAATCCTGAGCGAAATACAGAACATTAAAAGCATACTGGTATCAAGAAAACTGGAAGTACAGGTGGAAATGTGTGACTAGAAGGTGCATTACATAGTGGGAATACAGTAGTAAACTAAAGAAAGTCAGCGTGAAAAAACATACATATTGGTCTAAAGTATTTTGAAGAAGGATTATGAAAGATACTCTACTGGAGTAAAGATGGCAATTTTCTTTAGATTCACTTGATCCTTGGTTCCCTAGCTTACTCCAGGTCAGATTGGAATATACAGGATTTTTTTTTAAATTACTAATATTTTAATTGCTCTATGTTTGAGATTTTAACATCCCACATATAGATCAGAGGATAAATCATCATACAAGGAAAAGTAAATCGGTAGATGGTTGGATTTATTCACCTAATAGACTTGAAACCAACAAGTATTTTAGAGTTGATTCTAAGTCTTACTTGGTAGAGAACACAGGCACAAAAAATATTGCAGAAAATGACCTTAGAGAAATGACTTCATTTAAATTACAAGGAGAAATAGGCAAAGGTAGGACTAATTATGGATCTTCCCTACAAAAGGGCAAACTTAGAGGAAAAGGAAGCTAACCAATTAAACTGAAGAGCATGAGGACTTGAATGCATAAAGAGCCTGGAAAAGTCTTTAAATCAAAGCTAGATAGTTGTTTTGACCTCTCATATATATAGACAAAAATTTACAGATAAAATTCTAGAATCAAGTGGGGGAAATAACCTCTACTAAGACAGCAGAAATACTGTTCACTGATGTTTTTCTGGCACTTACCCTCTGGGTAAGCTGAAGGTTTTAAAGGAAGGGAGCTTGCTCTTTTGTAGACTGCAGGTCTGTGAATGTGTTCAGCAGGAAGCAGGTTCTGGATCAGAGCATGTAGCCCCCGAAATGGGAGAAAGGCCACAAGCAAAGATCATGTAGGTGGAGGTGAGTGCTGAAAGAAGCTGGTGACCTGCCAGCAGCAGGCAGCAGAGGAGAAAAATAAGCATCAGAAGACACACATAAGGAAAGATTCATGGGAACTTCATGAGAAGAATTGAAGTCAGGAAGTCACTGAAAATTGCTGGACTGGAAAGCATAACTAGAGGATGCAAACTGCCTAGTAAATGTACAATGGAAAACAGGTATACTTGGTGTTCAGTTATTCTACATGTTGGCTAGTAATTCTCTATTTAACATTTATGTTGGTTGTAACAAAAAGTTTTAGGCACTTGAAGATGTGATATTTAAAGGAAAGGTCGTGATATTAAAGGAAAGGTCTCAAGGCTCTGATAGATGGGGTATCTTAGCACGGAGCAAGAACTCCAGAGCACACAGATAAAACAATCTGCCAATGAGGGATGAAAATTAGAAATTAAGTTCATAGGAATGAGATGCTGAAATAATTTCTGATGAAAATAGATTAGGAAAAAAAATCCCACAACTTTATTTGCTTTATGATGGGGCTTTCTTAGTTTATGAAGTGTTTAGACAATACCACTGCCTGTGATAGTGTATGAGTCAATGAACCAGGGCTTCATCAGAAGCGAAGCAGTAGTCTTCCATCAAAGACTCCTCTATAGAAAGAAAGTGTTTTCCAGTAGTTTTATAACCATTAATAGCCAGCCACCTATTCCAGAAAAGTTATACTTCCATGTCCACATTCAATCTTTACTTGAAATTTAAAGTATGCTTACACCATTATCATCTCATAAAGTATAGAAAGACAGAATATTTGGGTTTTTTTCTTGAAACACCAGACCAGTCATACCAGACCATTGTCACAATCCATATTACCTATGCAAGCAGGCAAAGGTTTGTCCCAAACTCTTCGATCACCACTTAAGCAGGTCATAATACTACTACCATGCATTGTATAGCCAGGATTACAGCTGTATAAAATGACAGTGTCTATAAAATGTCCTTCATCTCGTATCTTGTAGCCATAATTTGGTATGCCAGGATCTTCACACTTTACTAGGTCAAAACCTGCAAAGAGAAATGGGAAAAGAAGAAAAAAAGACATAGAGATATAAAACACCAAATAAAATATAATGGCAACGAATCTGATCCTGATGCAAAATAAATTCTCATGATTAGATATATTCACAGTGACCAAAGATAAATTGTACATAATTTGGGTAAATCACAAACTGAAAGACTAGGAACTAATTATTAATTTGATATTTGGTTATGACTTTAGCTTATTGAAAGCATCTTATCTATACTATTCTAAAACAGATCAGTGAGAAATTAATTAATTTATACCACTTCTATATTTCATTCTTTTTTATTCAGTGGAAAGGAAATATTGATCCTGGTTTTGGCACTAAGTAGCAGCTTCACCTCCTCACCTAATCTCCATAACGAAGTCAAGAGACCATAGTGGTAACTCAGGAAACATGTGCAAAAGCTACTTCATCCATCCTGGTGTCAAGATAGCATGGCTTCAGTTTCCTCTCTGCTGAAAGCAAGAAGTATTCCCACACTCATTTTCAACTAGCACTCTCCTTTTTGGCCTATTAACATGCTGAATGGGATAAATACCTCCCTCTGTGATCCATGGAATGAGCAGATCTGCTCTGAACAGCTACAACTCTTACCACATTTTATGCATTACTCTCTCCATTGTCTTCATACAGCATTGCTAAAATATAAAGATGCATTCTATATCTCTCCTTTCGCCTTTGGTTCCTGTTGTTGGAATAATAGAAAGAGCAGTTCCAAATTCATCTTTCTCAATTCCAAATTCTTCTTCATTGTGGATTCTTTTCTATTACTGCCATGTCCCCAAATCAAAGAAGTAATTCTGACTTTACAAATACTTTCCATTTTGCCATCCTTATTTTACTTAAGCTTATTTAAGTGGTTCTGAATCAGGCTGGTCATCTTCAGTTTTCTGTTTTCAGTGCATTCTCTACACGAGGTTGCTCAGGGACGCTGTGGATGCACCCTCCCTAGAAGTGTTCAAGGCCATGCTGGATGGGGCTTTTAACAACCTGTTCTAGTGGAAGGTGTCCTTGCCCACATGTAAGGCCCCAAAAAATTTGATCGATGAGACTTTTCAAAGGGCTTACAGTTATTCATGTACTCCAAGTTAGACACATGGGAGAAATACTAACAAGAGACCCAAGAAGTCAAAATAACAAAAAAAACCTTTACTGGCACTTTTAGAAAACCAGAGAATTTTGGCAAAAAGTTTAGAGCCGCATTCAATCAACATGAAACAAACACTTCTCAAAGCATTAACTTGGCCCATTCAACTTAGCAAACTCCAAGTCTGACAGATTCTAGGTTTCTCGAAACATTACTCAAACACCCAAGGTGAGGGAATTAGGAGAGAAAGACAGAAAAGACATAGAAAAGAACAAACACAGCTGTCACTCCTGGTTCCAGTGGTGTTCATCTGAGAGAAATTTCAAGAGGAGGCAGGGGCAAATGTGGTCACCTTGTGTCTTGCTTTAAGTACCCTTTGGCTTTTCCTAGCCCCTTCCCCAGGTGGGGATTGCAGTCATTTGGCCACTTAGGAGCTGGGTTAGGGGCTCCAGAGGCAGGTCTGGAGCATTGCCTCTGTGTGCCAGGGATTGGCAGCCACTGCAGGGCTGGGATACAGGCTGGGGGGAGGGGTGGGGTGTAAGGGGCAGTTCAGCAGTCACCAGAGCAAGACACCTGCCCCTTGCCCCACCCCCTCNCCCCCCCCACCTGAAATGTTTGAAGCTAGCAATCCTTCCAGGCCCTCACACCATGGCAGAGGGGTTGGAACTAGATGATCTTTAAGGTTACTTCAAACCCAAACCATTCTATGATTCTGTGAGGTCCTTCACCACGTAGCAAACAACATACCCACAGACAACCTTTAATTATTTTACAAATACACGAGCTAGAGTTCGTATCCTATTTTTCTTCACGCTTTCTCCTGGCAGTGAGATCAACCACAGCTGAAAAAAATTGAAAGGAGTCTAAGGAGCTTTTCTTCCTGTAGGGATGCTAAAGATATCCATCAACTGACTCCTCTGAAAATATAAAATATCTTTGCTTTCTTTGTTCATTAATTGGGCACAAAGGTCAGGATTCACCTGTTATAACTCAGGATTCTGAAAATTAGAAGGGTAAGTTTGAACTACTCTATGCCACTTCAATTGTCAATAGAAAAATATGAATTTTTAGAAAACAATCTACCCCTTATATCAACAAGTACTGAGATCAGTCAGCTCAATCAGCTTCTGCAGACATTTATTTTCTACCTTTATTTTAAACTGAGCCCAGGTTCTTTCCAGGCTAGAACTAGGCCAGAACCAATTGCTGTTCCATCACATAGATACTGCATCTCTCTCTGTGCTAATATCTAAAGAAACATCAAGCCCCAGGAACAATAAGAATACTCTGATCATAGTCATACTCTTAAATTCAGTTATCCTTTAAACCAGCATGGCTGTTTGCAAGTCACTTCCTAGGAATTCAGCTGTCTACTATATTATGCCTGAGATTGTTTGGGAAAGTCCTAGAGAGAAGGCAGCAAGATAGAGGCATATTAGCATTTACCCTAAAATTTTGTCAGTCTAAAGAATCACTTCTCCATATTATACTCATGCCCTGAGAATGCTTAGTTTACTAGCAGAAGTGTAGTCTTTATGTCAGATGGAGTATCTATATATCTATAATCACACACAGTACAAAAGGATTATAAAGATTTATCATTATTCCCTTGCTAAAAGATTGTTTCCATGTCAATATTTGCATTTCCCTGCAAGATGTGAACAGTTTTCTGTCTTTTAGAGTTACCATTATCTTACGAAGTATGATTAATCTCATCCTAAGGAAGAAAAAAGTAGATTGGATGGACTGGACAATTCTGAAAAGGTCTATTTCTCCTCAAACCTATAAAGAGCCAAGATGATTTGGTCATTCAGATGAGCTGAACTTCACAAGACATAGCTATATTTCATTATTTTAATCTCCTTTTTAAACATACAGAGACATTTATGTAAAACCCTGAAAACGTAAGTTGATAGATAGCGTGATATTTTAATGCTGATTTGACAGCATGAGCCAGTGTAACACTGTTTCTTTGCCACTGCTTTTAGACACTTTCCCATTCTTTATTAGGTGCAACATTTGGTTATCAAATGCAGTGGCATGTGATTGACAGATGAAACTCCCCGTATTAAAGAATCTGCTTGTGTCTCATGAAAAAACTTTCCATAACACTGATATATAGTTAGAGAGATTGATTCTCCAATTTCTTGTACCACATAAAGAAGACAGGGTTGTCAGGGAGAGGTAGTATCTTTTACAACACCAACAGATAAATTTGTGTGAAATGAAATGAATTTTTGGCCAAACCAGCCTTCCTAGTCTTCTGTACAAACATCTTCACTAAAGAAGGTATCAAGACTGGGATAAAACTGTTGTTCTGACTTGCTATAATTTCATGTATTCCAGTTAGCATTCAGTTTTACACAAGGTGTAAACATACATGATAGATGTGAAGAGTTAAAGAGATCATGTCACAAGCTTTAGAAGTTTGAGAGAAGCCTACCATAGGCTGTCTGCACTTTGTCTGTTCTTGCTTGAAACAGGACTGAGGAACACAAAAGGTACTTCTGGTTTTATTTTGCCTTATTAATAGTTCACATCATCATTGTAAGTCACTTATATCTTTAAGTATCCACTGACATAAAGGTATTTCACCTCCTTGGCTTTGTAGATTTCTACATGTTGTCCATTTTCTTTTTTTTTTTTTTATTGCCTGTGAACAGACTTTTTCATCTGTCTGTCCCAAGGTGAATTGCCTACTTCTTCAAGAGCCTCACACTCTACAGATACTCACTGCACTGCATTTTTGCATCTGTAAACAATGAAGTACCTCTGAAAATTAAAAGAATAGGAAAACACAACTTTGTTAAAAACACTCTGAGAATACAGTGGTACATACAGGAATTTCTCAGCCTGTACATGTGTCAAAGGACATGAAGTCCCTTCCAGAAATATACTGATTTTTTAAATCCTTTTTTTGAGACTTTGTGGGAGCAACTGGAAAGTTAAGATTTTCTGCCAGTCCATTATAAATCCAAATCAAATATTTATTTGGGGTAAAGTGTTAGATAAAATGATTGTAGAAAACATAACAAGTCATTGTGTTAGGTACCAGAATTTAATTTCCTATTTCACACAAAATAAATTAAAAATAACATGCAAATAAAAATATCTAAGTGGAAACAAAAATATAAAACCTAGATTTAAATATCCTTGAGACTCTAAACCCTTCAGTATTTGCTGGTTTATTTAGATTATTCAGACATTTCTGTCGAAAAGACCACCTTCATTTTAATTGCTAGGTATTGATAATTCATGAGGAGTCCAGCGGTACTCTTAATTTTTAGATTTTTTTGCACAATATTATGCCTAGGGGAAAAAAAAATTAGATACAAACATTCACTGTGGCAAAATAAAGAGTATTATTGCTTTTTGTGTTTCAAAAATATTCCCTGCAAGAACTTACAATTAACAAATTACTGGCATTAATGCCAAATTTTTAAAATGGCACTTTGAATACTCTAGAAAAAAAATGTAAGAATGACAGTACATAATTTGCAGCCCACGTTCATGACATTTCTCCACCAGAAAGACCATCATTGTTTAGCAGCAAGCCTATTAAAAATTGGGGTATTTTACATGCATGTAGGTGCTGTTCATCGTGTGCAAACACAGTAGTATCTTTGCCTGTGCTCTTTTTTCCCAATTTCTTTCCCTTCCTCTCATACACAAAACCCAGAACTTTTCATTCCCTTTTTCTCTGATGCTCTTGTACATCTGGAGTAATTTGTCATAAAGGATCATATTGTTGTGAAATATCATTGTAGAAATGTTGCAACAGAACTTCAGTGTTAAAATAGATGCTATGAACTTTTACAATGGGGGACTATGGTCATGAGTTCCACACAATCACAGTACTCAGGTTTACCTGACATTGCAACAAGCCAGTGTCAGAGAAATTCTACCAAGATCCTTACTGCTGAGAAAGATTATTGTATCGGCAAATTGCTGCCAATTATCTTATTCTTGAGTTTCATTATAGGATTGTCAGAACAATGAATGCATAAAAGCCTGTTAAATTAAAACCAAAACAGCCAGAATACATCTTGATGATTGGCTGTAACCTCCTGGCACTCTCCAATGTGATTTACTCTGTCATATTTGATGTAAATAAAAAGGAATGTAGAAATACCCATTGTTGGGGTAAAAATTATTGACATGTCTGTAAATATATATAGACTATTAATTACAACTTCTTTCAACTCAGTTTAATTATGATGGGCACTGTGGTTACTTACTACATTAGTAAGCAGTGCAGTATAGTAAAAGAAAATCTGGGCAGCGAAACCATGAAGCTGAGGACATGATGTCCACGCTATCTGCACTCAACTTGGACTAGCTTTTTTGTCCATTAGTGGGTGGAATATGCTATGTGCATCCATGAAGCACAACTTTCAGTTCAGCTTCAAGTTTGTGCTCTCCAAAGCCTGTTGTCAATACGAAGAAGAGAGTGTTCATTTTGTGTCTTCAAGGGAAATTTTCAGGGATTCTGTATTGCACAGTGTACTTATAACAAAAGCTGACAATATCCTGAGGTATCTGCAAATGCTCCCTTCACTCATTTTGAAAGGAAGAATACAGTTTACTTACTATATATATAACTGTGCATTTATACTGCATGTAAACCTACAGTGGCTATATGAAAAATACATAATCTATACCAAGTAATTTCCTACTAGAAGAAGTCCTCCAGCATTTTGAAACAATCACTTTCCTAAAGCCAGACACATAAAAAAGTAAGCACCTAAAAGGTGCATTACCAACCTTTAGGTACTTGGTCCTTAATTTAAACTCTAACCTTGAGTTCAACTCTAAGACTTCTATGAATGGACAAAAGCAACAAAGACACTCTGAATTGTGAGTTACAGTACTCATCCAAATTTTACTTCCTACACAAAGGTATGTTGATGCATATGACATTATGACTGATTTAGTAGAACATATAAGCACACTGTTACTAGGGATCATAATATAAGCCAAGAAATTAGGCTGCAGGGCTTTAGTCCTTCCTTTTTTTTTTCTTTCTTGCTTATTAAACCTTGTTCAGGTTTTGCAAAAAATATACTATGGCAATTAAAACTGTACTTAAGGAGATGGAAGATAACAGTTTTAAAAAAGAGGAAATACTTGAACTGACAATAAAATAAATGCAACATCACAGCGCTTAATACTGTGGTCCCATGGTGCTTATTTGTTCAACTGCTTTTGATACTTTAGCTTTATTTAAATCTATGTTGAATTCATTATTGTTTGTCAATGACACTCTGACTTTATGCCAAACCATATATAAAAACTACCATACAAGCAAAAAATGCTTGTAAGTTTTCCTCTGTATGCTCTCAATTATTTTACAGGAATTCAATCATGTGTTTGTGCCAGATTCAGATCAGATTTGCACTGCTGGGCACCCTGATGCTGCACCAATTCATTTTTAAGACCATGGAACCTTGGACTCAGATATGATCCCAGAACACTGTAACCACCAAATAAGAATTTCTTCTTGTAAATTGAAAAGCATGAACCTGTGCTGTAACTTCTGTGGACTCTGCTATTTTGTAGTAAGAATTCTAAATAGAAAGCCCCCAGACAAAACTGTAAAGACATTTTAAAATGCCAGCTGGGTTATTTTCAAAACTTTAGATGTCTAATCTAAAGATGAACATGTCCTAAAAACATAAAAACTTTAGCATGTAGGTATAGATCAACAGTATCAATAATCTTGTCTTGGATGAATAATTTTATACTTATATAATTTCCTGTTACTATTACTGTTTGTTACAGATGAGGAAATGCTATTACAACAAAAATACCATTAATCGCTGAGAAAATTTTACCAGACAAGTCATGATGGGTTAATTATTTTGAATGCAAAAAGGATTTTGCAGCTTATATATTAAACACCAAAGGGATGCCAAATTCTCTTCAATAATCTCTAATAATTATATTACTTACTAGACCATAAGTCTAGACTGGGTGGGCTCTGCTCATGCCCATTATGAAAAGGCATTGTCTTTTCTTTTCTGCTCACCATGGAAGACGGAACTCACAAATAATGTATAACCTATCTTCAGCTTCTGAAAGTGATGTGAGAAAAGATTTCAGGATGACTTCAAAAGAAGAAGGGTAAGTGCATATAAAAATCCTATTTCAATACATACATGGAAATATTAACACGTTTTATTATAAAATAAAGGTAACATGAAAATATTGGAAACACCAGTAACTCTTCTAGAGTTGCCTAAATCTTAAATCATTTAAGCTCATAAGTATAGTCTGTATGTTTAACAAAGAATCTTTTTGAACTATCAAAGAGTAATTACAAGTATGAAATGGTACTTGAGTTAACGTTCAGAGTATATAATGGATTTCTAAAAGCATGTAAATGTCAACAAATACTCATTCTGCGGCTGCTGCATCCTAAATGTCCATAACATAATCTATTTAATTAAATCAGTGCAATTCAAAATAAGAGTTCTTGGCATTTTCATTCTATCTTGTAACCATTTATGTGCAACTGTGTCCTGAAACCTACAGCTGTAGGAAAAAAAATGTACTGGAAAAAGGGCCAATTACAAAATCTGTACCGAATTAGAATGATAGAAAAATCTATAGAAAGAAAAATGTTTGGATAATGTGGCTACAGTGAGGTATCAGAAACGGCTGCTTTGTATCCTTTGGAAACTGAGAAGTACACTTTTAATTTCTCAAAAGTTTTGCAATCAACTGGCAATTAATTCTGACTGTATAGACGAGACAGTCATTCAATGGGTAATACTTTCTAATAGGAATTTCAGCAATTCTTCTTAACATGAACATGCAAAAATTTATGTAAACCTGCAAAATATGTAAAATAGAGATGTTAGGATGTTCTCAATAACAGGTCTTTTGAACATAAAATGAAAAAGAATTCTTTTCTGTAATTTTCTCCTGTTATAAATATATTACAAAAAGTTCTAAGACCTTTTCCCACTAATTTCAAACCAGATTCTTTGTGTCCATGTATCCTATTCAAAAGTTTTGTTCTCCCTTTTTCAGCTACAATGTCCCCATATACAAATAAAAAGACTGCGAATTTAAGAAGCAAGTTAAATATGTGTAGACAGGTAGTAGAAGACAGTTTTTTATTATTTTATTGAAGGAAAATACATAAATAACAATACTTGAAAGCGATGGGTATGCAAATATATGTGCCTGCAGCAAGATGACTGCTGTGCATATACAGAAAGCATACAAATAAGCTTTCCAATCAGCAAGCAAGTGAATAATTAATTACAATTTATGCTCCATAAAAGATGCAGGGATTAAAGGTGAAATTCCATGTGAGTTTAAGAATTCTAACTTCAAGTATCTATGGAAAGATATCTTCAGGATCTCCATGTCTAAACCGTCTTTTATAATCAGTGGGGAAATGACTGATACAGACAATACTTAAAAATATTCTGTAGGTGGCTTGTTAGAAGAGACTGCTCTTATTCTTTTTCAGGGAGAGGGGAAAGAAAAGGAAAAGAAATAACATGAACACACACTTTTTTCCCTGTGTTATTTAGTGCAAGATACTTTGACTTAACACATACCAAACGCTTAAATGTTTGCAAATTCATTCATTGCCTCCGTCTTCTCTAAAATACTCACCCTTAGAGGAAGGAAGTCACCATAAATGTAAAGTATGGATTCAAAATGGAAAAAGCATTGTCCAAGCATATGAAAAGCAGTATGGCACAGACAGGACTGAAAGTTAAAAGAACCCCATCATCTCCAACTGCGTTGATTCCTTCACACACTGACAGGTGAACCACATGCACACATCACCTGTTATTCTGGCTAGTGGTATTGTGCCCAGAACTTCTGAAAATCAATTTCTGAATACACTGTGATGAACAACTGAATATTAAGAAACACATAAATCTTGTCTACCTTTCATCATCCTGTTTCAAGCAACTCTTCCCATCTAGAAAGTTTATGGAAGCAGAAGGAATAGAAATAAATAGGTTTATAGCACTCATCTTTAAATATCTTTGTTCCAAATAGTCTTCTCTTTACATGCACCCCTATTTCTGCCCAAATATCATGTACACATAGTTTTGGCAGGGTGATTTTAATATGCATAAACTTTGGAAGGAATAAACTTAATTTTATTCTGAAATAACTTTCTTACTATTTTCAATAGTTAGAAATACTAGAAACATAGTTTAGCTGACTGAAAAAAAAAATCTGTTTCCTATTTATTGCTAATCTTCAGTTATAAAAAATAACTAGGTTTGAGGGCACCAATCTTACTTTGCTGAAATGTAAACGGTTCCCTAATATAATAAAGAGAATGGAGAAAATCTCACATTCTTACATCTAAACTGTTAAAATCTTTACAAAGTAGTTCTAGATTTTTCTTGAAAATTCACTTTTAGAAAGCGAAAAAATCAGTCAGAAGAAAGTTAAGATCAAAGTTTGATCTCAGGGGCACCCACAAGTTATTTGAAATGTCTAACATTATATACTATATTAGATATTATTATATTCTATGTATTATATTACTATATACTACAATTAATATAGTATATCTATTATATATTATATAAGATTGTACTTTTGTGTAAGAGTATTAGAAGTATGGAACAGAATAATATATTCACATTTGTGTAGTTTAGATTTTATAATTAGACTGTTATGGTTAATACTTTCATAAATTAAACAGCAAATCAATAATGATGCACATTATTATTACATTATTACATATGTTACAAATATGTAACATATCTTACATTTGAATTGCAGCAAGAAGGAGTTTGCAAGAAGGATTACTCCATCATCCTAGGTTTCTAAGTGCTGATATCTACCTGACTTATCAGCCTCTCTTTCCCAATGGATAGGGTTGAGCCAATAATCCTAAATGGGAAATAATAATTTTTTATTCAACATGAGGCCAATGTAGGCAAGAAGGCCAGGGGTAAAGAACAATAGGATATTGGCAGTTCTGTTCAAGTGTTCTAAGTTTTCAGGCAGGAATTTTTGCTCATGGGAAAATTCTGGTAATTATAGCAGTGGGAAAAAATTAACAGTAACTCTACTGTCTGCTCATCTAAAACTTAGAAAAGAGGAAATGATTCACTGCAAACAAACAGGAGTCTTTTTGTGAAAAACAGAGGAAATCAGCAAACTTTTGGAACAAATCCCAGCTAAAACTCATTGAATCCAGCTGCACATACATACAATGACAAGTCTATAATGGCTTCATAGAAGTAGATTCTTTTTAAAATATGACAGAAAAAGTTTAGGTTGAGGTGGCAAAGGAGGTAAAGAAGTTCTGTCGTTCAAACCACTGCATTGACAAATTCATGGAAACTGTTGCCACTAAGGTCTCAGTAATAATGCTACAAATATGATCATATGATGATATGATATGATTCTTTAATATTAAAGCAATATAATCTTTAGGCCATCACTCCTGAGATTATGGATTTAGCTTGAACCTGCTTGCAAATTTCAATCACATTTTTTAGCTATGATGAATACATCAGCAGATAAGAAAAAAAGTATGCTTAAGGAGCCTACCTGAACTGGCATCACTGAAAAATCTTACTTTCATACTCAAAAGATAGAATTTTAATATAAGTGTAAAACACCATGCACATATGGACACCTACAGTGATCTCTGCTAGCCACTGTCTTTCTCACCTGCACATCATAACTGCATTTTAAATTTTATAACAAGAGATTTTAAAAAGCAGCCCTTTTTTTGATAATAGATGTGAATTGCAACACTGGGAAAACCCAGTGGTTTTAAGCAGATGAGAATCTCTGAACAATACACCAAAAAGTCAGGAGACCTTCAACTGATAATTTGCAGAACCAGATCAATAACTTTTAACAAATTACCTTTTCCACAAGTGTGATACCTCCTACATATCAAACCTTTTTTTCCTAATTGAAAAGGAGAAAAAGTTAACATCTTCCTTCTTTCTAACAACTTTGCAACTTTGACTTTCTTTTACAAGAGCTTTTTCTATGCATGCAATACAGCTTACATTCATTTGGGGTTAGTCACATAATGGTACTCTCTTAATAGGACTTGTGACTACGTCATACATGTATAGGTTAAGACATACTCATCTAATAATTTTTGTCTGTGGTGTATTTTCATTTGGTTTTTTCTTACATTTTTTCTGCCATGTGTGAAGGTTCTACTTGGAACAGATCTTACATACAGACTAGTTATGGAAAGGAAACTGGAAGAGCTTCTTTTAATTACTGGATTGTTCTGCTAAACTGACATTATACACCCTGAGGCAAAGCCACTTATATTCCTGAATTTGAGTCTGATCGTGTGCTAGAGTAATTGTCTGAATTTGCAGTTTCAGAACATTATTTTCACTGACATTCTAACATTTTCAATTACTGTAAAATAGGAAGTGAACTAAATTAAAGTTCATTATTCTCTTAAATGAACCATTATAAATGGTTTCAACAATTTATATAAATTTAGACCATGCTAATTCAGATTCAGCTTCCATGCACTAACTTCCACTATCCCTTCAAAGAAGAAGGGTTAAAGAATGATTATAACACAGAACTTAAACTGAAAATTAGAACTAAATCTTTAGCAGTAACGAAATACCACGAATGCTAAACCAGTGCATCATGTCTGAGAAATGTATTTTAAAATTTCCTTCCTTAAACTGAAAAGTATATCTTCAGGCCAATTAAGACAATAATGTAAAACTACTAACTATGCTAAATATATTTATATTTATGATAAATGAAAATATTAAAACTCATTAAAAAAAAAACTATCCATGCACCATCCTAAATCTATGTTAAGTTCTGTGGAGTGGAGCACAGCTCAGGAGCCTGAACTCTTCTGAAAGAAATGGTAGCCATGCAGAATTCTGCTTTCAGAGAAAGAAATGGTCATCATGGATTCAAAATTTGAGGATGTTACCACTAAATTATGATTTGTGCCTACACACCATTCATTTTCATAAAGACAAATCCTTAGTGAGATTTTTTACCACCCTCATTTCCATCTTAGCACAGAAGTGCAGGAGAATATCTAATTCCACATCACAAAGAAGTGGAGGATACAAATAAAAAACGATTGTTGAGGAACTAACATGGAATCTCATTTTTAATCTATAGCAGTAAATCAGGGACAGGTCAGTGACAGGCCTTCTGAAATGTAAATCTAGCTAGGGAGTATACCACAAATTCCTGAATCATTTTCAGACTTTAAATAGTCTCTAACTAGTTCTTCATGTTTCTGAAACACAGAGGAGTCCGTTGAGAGGCAGAACATAGTACTGAGTGGGCTGGTGCAGCCAGGCATGTTCCCACAGATAATATCTGTCAGTATTGCTGGATGGACCCTTCCACTGACTTATTACAATATATTCTAAGATTTAATCTGCAGATAAATGAAGCTTCTGCTTCTATTATTTACTGTACAGGACTGGGAAACCATTAAATTGCCATAGAGAGCTAGATAAGCTACTCCTAAAAAAGAAGATGTCTAGCAACTTCATGCTATTTCAGACAAGCAAATGCCAGTGCAAAGCACGTGGTAAAAACCCTCAGGTCTGAGGGGAGTCTGAAGAGCAATTCTACACAGTGGTGAAGTTCCTTACACATCATGATTATAAACATCCATCATCAGGCACCATGAAAAGAAATTACTTTTGAGATTTCTAGCTGGTACTGTGAAGGGAAGGAGTGTTTTCTTCTCAAATGTTTGGGAACTTTACTGAGAAAACTGTGCAAGTCCAGTACAGTGCTGAGTACAGTACAGTGCTGTGATCTGCACAAGTCCATATAGATCATACAGCAGCAGCGTTAGGCAGTACTCAGAGGGTCACAAAACATTTGTGTATGACACGTATGATAAAGTGTGCAGGTATTGTTTTTCGTTTTTCCAAAAGCTAAGAAAAGTGAGACCATGTTCAAGGCAGGAGGATTAAACAGGAGGAAGCACTCGTGACAAGCAAGCACTCGTGACACAACTCAAAGTTCAGTGCATTATGAGTGAAAACAGCCACTGTTAAAATTCCTCTTGTGTGATAGGGGAGTGATTAGGCATGGCAGGGAGACTGCCTGTTTGTTATTCAGAAGCTGTACTGAATTGCTCCTTATTTAAAGTTGCAGTCTGTTACTTTTACCAGACAGCTGTGTTTTGCTTTTTCTGCCTGTCACTGTGTGGCATCAATAAGATTTTGGTTTTATGTGAATGTCAATTTAACATTAAAGGCCATTGACATGACAGCACATAGCACTGGCATCTTTATACCAGAAGGGCCAAATCTTATAACTGAGCAGGGAACAGGAATAGCTGTGGGAATGCTTGTATCTAATCATCTCTTCCCCACAAAAATTAGAGGTGTCTCAGGGAGAAAAGTTCTAATCAGATGGAGGGAAAAAAGATCCCCTGAATTATAAAACTGCAATTATAAAAGAATAACAGACATTTTCTCAAGGAAAAAAAATAGCTGTCACCTGAGTCAGTTGTGGCTACAACAAGCATACACTGAAATTTTTACATGCAGATCGCTACTGATGTCCTCTGCTCAAAGTGAATTAAAGTCATCAAGCTTATGTTGTCATTTCCTCAGCACTGAGATATAAATGTTCACAGTCATTCCCTCTGACAGCAGTATAGAGGTACTGGATGTGGACACTTTACCTTATTCCTCCTAACAGAATATAAGGAAATGGCTTTACATAAACTTGTTTTACACAAAGTAGACAAGTTTCCTTCTTTATTGCTCATTTTTCTTCTCCTCTGGTAGAGTCCTATTCAACTATTGCTCAAATTATTATTTCATTGACTCTTACTTCATATATACTTACCCCGCCAATTTCAGGCTAAAATATTCTCCACTTTTCTGAAGCAGTTTCCTTAAATAAAATCATTGTAATTTTAGTTTTCACTCAAAATATTTCTTAATTTTTCAAAACAGTTAACTTGAGAAAGAGTACAGATGTTTTCATGGTCTTTTCTAGTAAAAAAATATCTCTACCTATCAGGATAAATCCATTTCCTTGAAAGCATCTTGTAGTTAGAGATCAAAGAATAAGATAACTATAATTTCCAGCTTCCATTCAGTATTAGCAGAAGCAATTTCCTCTACAGAAGATTTAATCAGAAATTTAATCGGATTTCATTGAAAACTTGAATTCTTCCTAGATTTCCTTTTAATATCTGCTTATATTCTGATTTCTACAATTTACACAAACATCTCAGTTTCTGAGTTTATAAAATTCAATCTTATTATGCCAGTAATGAAATTCTGTAAACAGATAAAAGTTTCTTTATCCACATTTCTGTTCTCATGGATCATTAGATTTTTCTTCTATTGTATTTTTAAATTTAACACAATCTTCAGAATTCACACTATCAAAAAGGATGGGAAGGTAGTTGCACACAAACGAAATAGCAAACTTTTACATTAGTCTTTTTAATAACACCCTGCAATGTTACTTCTTCATTTCAATAGCATTAATAGGAAGAAATCTACTACAAAGAGCAGCAATTTAGGGCAATTCATGACGCTTTGTGGGTAGCAAGAACTCAGCAACCAGATAGGAAGTAACCTGAATTAATTACCTGATTTATTAGACCATCACTTCTCCTATCTCTGTCTTATGATATTAATTTTTCAATTTCTTTCACTCCAGCATATATTTCTCATTTCCTTCAGTGAGACCATATTTCAGCACCTTTTTGATTTGTTTTAGTAATTTTAAAGTATCTGGAATTATAGTTCAATCTGAAAAGTGAATAAATAAACTTCAGAGTAATCTTTCAGTTAATTCTGCTGTAAACTATAGCTTTATTAATCCAAAAAGATAATTATCATTTTGTGTTTCATGTACTCACCAAATGAAAAATGGACACATTTGTTTCGTAACTAAATTGTAACTGAAGCAAAAAATTCCAAATCCATCAAATAATGAGTATAAATTTCTGGTATATTTAATCTTTAAGATATTACTAGGATGGGACTCTTTCAGAAAAAGAATGTGAGTCAGCACTGCAGCCAGCTTTCAAAGCACTGCAAAAGAGTACATCTTCTGCTTGTATTAATTTATGGTGAAAAGTCCCGCACTGAAGGGTTTGGAAATAACAGTTACAGTTGAAGGAAATCACCTCGTTAGATGGTCATTATCCCAAAATTTATTATATTGATTTTGGCTTCCTGAAAACACAGATGAGAAGTAAAGAATTAGTCTTTATTTACAGTTGGGGGCTGTCTCATGTGAGAGAAAGTAGGAAGAAAAGTCATTACAGATAAGCTTTTCAACATGAATGGCTGCAAGTTGATTACATATGATAAAATAAATTAGATACTTGGCAACCAGAATTTAAAAAAAACTAAAATGTTATGCAGACATAGGGAAAAAAGTTTTGCCTCTCTACCCAATATTAAAATTAAAATTATGTCAAATTCTGTCTATACAATTCAGAAAACGTGAAAATACTTGGAAGAATATAAAACAGAGATTCAAAACTAATCAAACAATCAGGAAAAAAAGCCTTAAGACATGAATTATTGTATCTTATCTTAAACAGAAAAACATGGTGCAGGAGAGCAAATCTTTATAGAATTGCAAAATAAAGTGTAACAAAATCAAGCAGTTGGATGTAGAAATTAGACAAAATTATATTTTTAAGTAAAATTACATTTGTAAACAGTAGGTGGAACTGATCACTGAAGCAGGATTTGTAAGGAAATGATTCGAGACCCTTGAAATCAGAGCCCTTAAAATAAGACTGTTTTTAAAACAGGTCTTTGGTTCCTTTTCTTTCAAAGGAAAAAATCTACAGTTTCTCTAGGCAAATCAGAGTAGATTTCCCTAGCCATTCTTCAGTGGGTCTGTAAGAAAAACCATCTAAAGGTAGGATGATAACGTTCAGATTTACTAGGCACAGAAGAAAGGAAGAAGAGAAAGTGAACGATTTCTGGTTATTCCACAGCTTGCTCCAAACCAAAGGGAAAACATCACATGTATTAAAATGAGCAATGATTCCATTTCTGTGCCACACTATGTTGTGGTGCTCTGCTCTGAAAGATAATAAACTGAAAGTAAAGGGAACTTGGAGATTCCTTGAAACCTGGACAAAATATCTCTTTATGTGTGTTGGAAACAAACTAGTCATCCCCAAAGTTACTCCCCACAAAAAACTCATTGTTTTGCCAGCACAATTAATGCAATTAATTGCATACAGTCTGTGGGACCAGTGCATTGTTTGTCAAAACTTGTTCAATCCAGTCTCCTTCCAGTATACTCCACCCTGATCCTGACAAGCAGTCAGGCCAGATTAAGACTGTGCACCCAGGTACATATTATTTTTTAATTCTCATTTGTATTTTTTCCTTTCCTCTCCTTTCCTCTCCTTTCCTCTCCTTTCCTCTCCTCTTCTCTTCTTTGATTGGACTGCAGAGATTGAACTTTCCATTTTTAAACACTCTTCCTGTATGTTTTCTGCTACAGTGTAACAACTAATATATTCAACCCACATGTCACAGCCCCACTAGGAAGTCTTAAAAATAATCATACTTCCTTAATTTAAAAACTTACAAATTTGCTTTCGGCAACATTTTTAAATTACTAACACCTATCCAGTCATGTAGACAAGTAAAGCTCAGTCTCTTAACCACAGTATATTCTAGGAAATTACCTTCAACATTCCAAAAGAAATCACTACAGCTGAGAAATACGCATTTCCCCACAAAGCAATCAAGCGGTCCTTATTTATGAGCTACTTACTTGTATAAGTCAGCTGAAATCCTTGGTCAGTATCAGATCCATTGGTATTAAATTCTATCCACATATGGTTAGATGTGCTATTAAGAAGAACTCCCATCATGTCATTTTTGGTGAAGACTCCAAGAGAGCGTGAAGAACTGTCTTTTCCATCATACACCTTGAAGAAATAAGAGCATGAAATTGGACATCAAATCTAAATACTTGAAAGATTTTAGTTTATACAATAATTCCAAAATTAGCAATGCATTGCCAGTAGTTTCTCCAAACCCTTAATGTATCTATTTTGAGAGGTACATACCCCTTGGTTATACAGTTCAGTGAAATCTTAAATATTCTGTCCCCCTTAAGGTGTTTTATACTCTTCTGCCTTTTCAGTTTTTTGAGCTCATCTTGAAAGAAATTAATATTTATACGCAACTCTATCTTCTGAGGTTTCATAAACTCAGATTGTTCTTCTCGATTATTCACAAAGGCAAACAGAAGTATAAGTTCTGAAATCACCACTGAAGGTAAATCCTTACAGCCTACTCTGTTCTCTCCTGTCTGGATATATCAATGGCAAAACTGAGATATTGAGGTTGATCTGTCACCTTTTATCTCAGGCTCTAAGCTTGCAGCAATTTTGGTTTACTATAGGTTTTAACAAACACAGATAAGTTTTCAAAAATATATGTGAGTCTGGTTCTGAACTAATTATAGAGATGTTCTTATTTACCATGTTACTTTACTGAAAACTTTCAACAACATCAACCTATGTGCTTTTTGAAATCCTAGAATTTTTTAAGAATGCCCTTTTGACCGTTCACCAGCACAGGACAAGTACAAACTCTTGCCTAGGTGGTAAAAGATTATTTTTTCTTATTGGAAAACCTTGAAAGCAACAAAGTGCGAAAATAGCCTTTAGCGGTTTTGTTTTGTTAGTTGATTTGTTTTCTCAAGATGAACTTAAAAAGTTAATTTCTTCTTTAAATTAATCTCCTGTACTTTCTCATGGAAAAATAAGCAATGTAAAGTGTATAAATATACACCACACATGAACCATCATGTCAATGCTTATACAAAAGTAAGAAATGGATTTGAACAGCTGGTTTCTGATAGGAAGTGAAAGATAATTTTCCCTTATCTCCTATGTCCTAGAGTGACTAGAGACAACCAGCGCAAAAGCTATAGTTACAGTAAATATTTCAAGCACTGGATCTTCATCTCTCTGCTTGCAGACCTTGTAGTACAGTGAGGATTTATACTGATTCCATTCAGAAACAGGAGTGACCCATTTAACAATCTAAATTGCTACATCTGAGTCACAGACAGTTCTTCCTATTTGAACGTCCAGTTAGATCTATTAATGAAATTTAGAAAAGCTTCTTTTGAGATGACAGACCATTGCAACATTTGTAGGTGAGGACCAACAATTAAAAGCAGTTCTATTTTTCCTGTGGAGAAAATACCAGCATGCCATCAATAGGTAAATGACTTGAAAGTACCATGTTCATCTCAAGTGCCATTAACAAAATAAAATAATAAATACAACATGCATCAAGATTTTTTTAAGATGAAAGCATATATTTACTTTAATAAACACACATAGATAAAAATAATTACCTTCTCTAAAAGAAGCTTTTGAAAAATAATATATTGTGCTAGCCACTGACAGAACAATAGACTTGGTCTTTATTACTGATGCAAAGATTGTCTTATACCAAGGCACACAGAAGAGATATCTCAGAAGATACAATCAATTGTATTTCAGATTCATGCAAGCAGTAACACATCCTTAAGGTCTACCTCTTGGAAGAAATACGACTTTTAAGCTATACTAAAAGTATCTGAAAAATTACTTGCAAGCTTCTAACCTTTGTCTTGGGACAGAACTACAGATCACTTTCATGGACTGATTATGATTTACTTATTAGAGCTGGAAATCTATTGTGTAAAGTAAAGAAACATTTGTTCCCCATAAGATTTATTTCCACAGATATATTACACTTGATCTGGGAGATAATAGTTGCAATGGAATGTTCCATTAATTGCTATTAATTAAAATGCTGCCTACATTTAAAAAGAGATTTTTATTCATCTATAAAACAAAACAAACAAGCCCCCCCCCAGCTAAAGACTACAGACATCTTGTTTCAACAGTGTTCTACCTCACTGACTGTTAGAGATACTCTTCCTACCTGAGGATTAACAAGTTAAATTATAGAATCCCTCCAGATTAATCCAGACACAAATGAAAAGAGTGTTTCGTGAAATTAAAATTAGATGAGAGAGATTCTGTGAAAGCAGCTGTAAAAAAAAACAAAACAAAACAAAAAACCGCAAACCAAAACAAACAAAACAAACAATAAAAAGGCTGTGACAATTTGTGATGACACTTGTCCATCTGTTCTTAACACTGCAGACATAAGTATATCTCTACTCCAATAAATGAAACATTGTTAGTGAACAAATACAAGCACTGAATCTCCCTTGTCTACACTGAAAAGTTGGTTGAACCATCCTAGGAAAGAAAACACTTTTTTAACAGTGCTTGTCATGCTAACTAATGTGGGCCAAGGATCATTCCAAATAGACAGCTTGTGTGCAACCACTGTGTCATGTCATATGTGAGTGATTCCAGAGGTACAGAATACATTTAATAAACTAGTCTAGACTATTTATCATTACTGATTCATATTTAGTACATACATTTAACTTATTTAGGAGAACCCATTTGAAATATAATTCATATGCTGCAATTGTTATTTCCTCAGTCATGAAGAAAAAAGAAGGTCTATTTGGCAAAACAGATGAAAGGCAGAATATTACATTCTTCTTTTCCTCTTACCTCTAACAAATTCACTGAAATTGCATTATAAAGATTCTGGTATAAGTAGCCACTTTAAAGAATTATGAATCTTCAAGTGGCAGTAAAAACAGGGAGACCAGGAAGATGAAGTGTTAGTCAGTGAGACAGGATAAGCTCTAAAACAGAGATAATCCAAGTATTCACTTTTGTCATATGTCCTTCAAAATGGTGAGACTGTTTCTATTACTTTACTTGAATTCAAATTTCTATCCCACTAATTCAAGTTCAAATTTTGTCACAGCTATAGAATGCTTTGCCCACAAATTACAGATATTAACCTGCATGCATTCTCCTTGAAAGCAATAGTTTTGACCCTTCCTCATGCACTAGTCTTACTGAAGCCAGAAATACTCTTGCAAGTTATATACCATTCCATACGCACTATAATCTCAGTATCCAGCCTCAATATTGCAACTTGAATACTGAGCGGAACACAGCTGCAGATAGTTTATATTTTCAAAGCAACTAAATAGTAACAGAGTAGGAGTCCAGTCACAACAGCTTGATCGTCTACATGGTATTTATTGTCAGAACATCCCTGGAACACATTTAATGTAGACTTACTAACACCCTCACAAATCTTCCCTGAGAAAGCAATAGTGCAGGAACTGCATAGGCCAGGGACTGTTTCTGAGAGACAGTTCCAGTGAGCCGCCTCATTGTGCAAGATGCGAGAGTTTAACATTACAGGTGAGTCAAACTGCAGAAGCTGGTCTTGGGGGCAGCGGGGAATGATTACAAATGATTGTTTGGACCTGTGTTTACGATGAATTTAACCAGAGCATTCACTGATGCCTCATTTCCCCTATTTTTGAGGAACTGAAAGTGTTTGTTTTACTTGCTGGGGTTAAAATACGCAGACAAAAGAAGAGGACAGTGCCACAGTTACTCATGAGGTGAAAAGCTCCAGTAACAGTGCTAATGTATCTGCACCTGCTGTGGGCATGTATAATACTCACCTGAAGGAGAAGGAAATGCTGGCTACGGTTTCTTAAAGTTTTTTGAAGTTTCTTATTCTGACAATAAAAATAAATTACTTAGAACTAAACTTACCAAATTTCCTTAACTGCAGAGGTTTTATGGCATAAAATCATCCCAAAGGGACATACTTTTAAAATACTCCTTTGGTGGCTAGTGAGGCAAGGCCTGTACAGTTTGCTGACATTGGTAACATTCCAAAATCCTTTCACTACGTCCTCATGGAGTTCATAGTGATCTTACCGCAAACAGTAACATTATATGCTTTTTCTGACACTCCTGGTGGGTTGATCTTGGGATTATTACATTATTACTACAGTGTTTTATCAGCCCTCTTTATCACGCACAACTGAGCAACATTTTTTTCCCCTTCTTAGGTATGTTTCCCCTGAGGTGACCCAGTCCCGGCTGTGGGCTCAGCTATGCCCCGCGGTGGGTGGTTGCACCTGGCTGGAACCGGCTGTGTCTGGCTGGAACCGGCTGTGTCCGGCTGTGTCCGGCTGGAACCGGCTGTGTCCGGCTGTGTCCGGCTGTGTCAGCCCGGCCTCCCCTCACAGAGCCCCCGCCGCCCCCGCTGCTGCTGAGGCCTGGGCACCCATACCCAATGCAACATTACGTACAGACAGATTTTTCTTTTAAAACAGAGTAAGATACTGAGCTGGGAAAATGCCCTATGTTTCAGTTCAAGGTTTATAAATATTCTTAAACTTAGTGCATCCCTTGCAAGCTGCCAGCAAGGCAGGCTTGCAGCTTTCTTCTGTGCAGGCACAAGATAGAAGGCTGGTGTTCGTAACATAATTTGCTCATATTTTGGGTGCAGATAGGAAAGAAAGCAAGCTTCAAAGTCCATAGCCCTGCCAAAGTGCTGATTCCAATGAAAACGTGTAGGACATCCTGGCATGGGAATAGAGAGGAAATAGACTTTATTTTCATAAATGCAGGTTATAGAGTGACCTTAATTGGTGGAAGAGAGCTTAATTGTATAAATGGAAGTTGTGCTGTGCCAGCTGACTCAAAACGAGAGAACAGGCCTCTCAGTTCAGACATCACCACAATTTTGCCTTTGCTTCCTTTGGATCTTCTGAAATATTGTGCTAAAAGATCTATGAAAGAAGAAAGTATCTAACAGATTGTTCAGAACAACTTTGTCTCAGGCAAATCTTTCTTGTATCTCCAGGGAATATCACTAAGTACACTGGACATTACTCATGAGATGTTCTGAAGGATAACTGAGTTTCCTGAATGTTTCTTTAGGGTTTTTTAAGGGATATTTTGTTGTTGATTTTTAGGCAGTTTATTAAATTATTTATAAACCAGGTATCTGCACTGCAAATCTTCTGGGAGACTTATGTACCACATTCAAGCAACTCAGTGGGCAATTAAGTTCTTTCTTCTCTGCTGAATCTGTTCAGAGCAAAAATACTTTTGGGGATCTGCACTGTCAGACCACGGATAATGGGAGCAAAGGACAACACAGACCACGTACTTTGCCCACCTACTCAATTCCCTTTGATCTAAAAGAGAAACCAAGGTCTTGAAGTGTTTTATACTGTGGTATAAACACAGTGGCATTTATTGTCAATGATTTTGTGGGTAAAGATGGAGAAAATGCTGTTCTTTTGATTGTAACTTTCTAATCTATAAACTAAACTATAAGTTTTGCTTATTTTATGGTCAAATGCAGACTGTACTTGATGAAAAGAACAGATACAATACCAAAGATATAAATGTCTGTATTAAAATGAAGACTTTTTCTTTCCTCTCCACATTCATCATATTTCTAAATGCCTTGTTCTTTGCAGGAACTGAATTGTCACACTTAATTACATAAGGAAGCTCTTAGATGATGAAATGGATAAAAATATAGCCACCAATATTTGATCCATAACAATTATGTCTTTAAACTCCTTGTGGGAAGCACTCAGAGCAAATTAAAAAAATCAAGTTTGAAATGTAGACAGCAATTTCTGACATGTTAAATGGGTTGCTGGGAGACATCCAGAAAGGAAATTGCTAACTGAATTCTGAATACTTTGTGATTTTAATTATTAATTACCTGAAAATTTGGACACATAAATTTGTAAGACTAATTCAATGTATGGTCAACACTTCAGATGAATATCATGATTTTCAGTACATACAAGAATACAACAGCCACTATTAAGGAAAGACAACTTATCACCATGCTGTAGAAAAGTGCATGCTCAAAATCTATATATATTTAGGCCACATTTCAAAGGTTACCTGCAATGTAAAAGAATGAAAGACATCTTCTATAACTACAGTTTTAGTCAATATTGCAATGTTAGTTTCTGTTTAGGGAAAAAAACCAAAAAATACCTGTGCTACACTTATAAATATTGTGCAAAGAGAAAAAAATACTAGGTATTCAAAATCCAAGTTCAAATTTAGGTTTCCTTTTAAGATTTGAACCACTTTAAACAGTCTAATACTTCTAGAAATGCAATTGAACTCACATTTGAATCTAGTATAAATCATTGAATCTAGTATAAAGGCAGTGATGCTATCCACCTAGAATTCATTAATTTTGTGTCAAAAAGTGGAATGAAAATAAAGATAATTGGCACTGAAAACAGATTTATTCATGCAATGTCGATGTTTAGCATAGAAAGTGAAATTATTTTTCTTATTACCTTAACAGTATCTCCCTCATGCAGCTGAAAGCTCCTGGCTCTAAGATGGATCCCTTTTCCAGCCTCAGTTTCAATTTTATAGATACATTCATGGTTGTTGTCATAATTAGATGGAAAATTTGGGGACAACAATGTTCCTTCATTTCCAGAGACAGTTGCTCCACATTCAGCTAAAGAAAATAGACACATTAAAACAAAAGAAGTGAATTATCCAATTCAAGGAAATATGGGTTATTAGCAATAATATTTAGACTCTATGCAATCTCTAACAGGCTATCTAGGAAAAGTATATTTCTATCAGGTCTCATTTGTAGGAACAACTCCTAGAAACCCTATTAAAATTGCTATCTCTTGCATTTCACTGTGTCTGTTTATTATGTGCACTTATGTGCTTTTACCTCCAATTTATCCCCTGGTCCTCCCATCAGATTAACCAATAATGCAGGTTAGCCTGGATACCATAAAAATTGAATGTTTTATTGAAATATAGTAGTTGTGGTAACATTTCAAATAAACACAATATTGATTTCACTTCTGTATTCAACTTTACAAATAAGTATTTTAAAAAGCAGTCAATAAGCTGCAGAAAAAAAAAATCTGGTACTAAATCAGGAGCATTCAAACATGTTTTTCTCTACCTGGAATAAAACGAACAAAATCAAAAAACAAACCAATATTTATTGACATCAGTCAGAGACAAGGAGACAGATCCTTTCCTTTCTGGGTAAAGAGTAGGTGAGTCTTTTTCACAGCCATCTGTAGTAAACACCTATTGACACTTTTCATTAGACATTACTTGTTGTAGCTCCCCAGTAAAGAAAATAATAAAGAGTAGGAGGAGTGTTGTATTCCAGACCATGGACTCAGTTTGAATTCTGAATAAAGACTAATAAAATTATTCAAAATATGCAACATAAATTCCATCACACAGATGAAAACATCCAAACAGACAGCAAATAATACTGGTGTACTGTTCAAACACATATTTAAACCACTTAAAAATTACCTTAAAACACCTTATAAAATCCCACAGTAACATTAACATACCAACTAATTATCTTCAGCTTTTTTTTAGGTGTATGAGATTTATGTTTATATCTAATTTTTCAGTCTAGGGATAAAATATACTGTGGTTTTTTTGACCTAAACATCATCTAGACCTCATTCAGAGTTTTGTAAAAATGTAACAGTTAAAATAATAATAAATTAAAAGATAATAATTATAAATCAACAGATACACCCTATCAAAGAAGTGACAGGTTTAGAAAAAAATCTGTATTTTTTCTAAAAATGTTTAATAGATTTTTATGGTTCTTAGGATGTTAAAACATTTATTTGAGGAAGTGGGGAGAGTTATTCAGTTTTAGGTAAAACTCAATATAGTCTAACAAGTATATGTGTAAAGAATAATTTTTAAAATAAAGTGTAAATATAGACCAGCAAATATATCAGAAAATAATTAATTTAAACATACTTAAGAAGAAATGTATGTTTTGTATTTGCAAATAAGCAGTCTAAACATTTTGTATTTACATTTCTGAGGCCTTCACAGATATCAAGTTTATGTGCCTCTTGCTTTGGAAAGTATAAAATTAGTGTATTTTTTACTTCCTCCCTACAATAAAACTGGAGAAAGAAAGGGAGTAAGAAGGAAAAGGAGAGGGAAGCAGGGGTGGATGGAGGGAAGGGGGAAGGAGGGAAGTAAGGAAAAGGGGAAGAAAGGAAGGGGGAATGAGACAGTTACAATCTTACATGGAGCCTTGTTTCTACTCTGCATTTGGGATCTCCTTAGGCAAAATGGAAAAGGAAATAACCAATAAACTAGCTCAGGATCTTTGATCTAGCACATTAAGTTAGCGTTCATTTGCTATTTTAAAGAAGAGCTTTATAATCTCTCCTTCCTTAGCTTAGGTTTTGAGCTACATCATATTTATCAGGCAGAAGGGTGTTGGGGAATAAGAACCCCTGCCACCAAACTTCAGACAGATGAACTCTTTCTTTGTTGGGGAATGTAGGATGCATAAGGTATTCCTAATATGTTTAAAGTCACCTTGCAGACACTACATGTTTCAAAGAACTGTAGTAGACTGAGAAACTAGATTTTTATTTCGATACTTCTTTGGTAAAGCACGTCAAGTATGTGACACCTATTACATATGGTTACATATACATGTCTCTCTGTACCTATCAGTGTGTACATATCCATATGTAGCTATTTCTGTCTTGGATTTTACAAAGAAGGTGGAACTGATTAAGTTTATAGAATGTAATTCACAGCAGTGCCAACATTAATGCCACATTAATGTAAAACATTTCCAATACCACCACTCTACACAAGCCTTCTGCAAACAAGTGTTTGCCTAGGTAAAGATACATGCAAAAAACCAATGGTCCCTTAATTAGGCTGCATCATTATCTTATTATCTACCTCTTTTAAAGAACTAGAAATACACAAGTACAATGCTGAGGAAGAGAAAAAAGTATGGAAGCAAAGGGGTTTTTCTTATTTAATGTTCATGTAATATTCTACATTTTGTTTCAGTGAGTGAATGTAAACCACTAAGACATATGCAGTAATAGAGAAAGTGTTCAATGAGCTTTCCCAAACCCAGAACTAGCCACATTTCTTGCTCCAAGAAGTCTGTGTTCCAGGGTTCAAAGCCCTGGTAATTTAAAACTGTGAATAAAAGTACTAACCTATAAGATCAGGGATAAAGAGAGTTACAAATTAAAGTTAAAATATTACTACTCTTTTAAAGTATACTACTTTCTGTAAGAAGCAGATACATTCTAACATGAGCAATTATTTACTAAACTTCAGTTACATGGCAAAGTTCTGTGAACTCAAGTTGGCACTAGTATACCTCCAACCCACGCTATAAAACCAGATTCTCTTTTCAGTGCATGTTACCCCTTTTCAAATCCTTGGCAAGTATCTGACAGCTATGCAGTTTCATCAGGCCCCATAATTCCCTTCATTATCATGACAAAGGCTTGCTCATGTCATCTGGCCAGTGAAGTTTCCTACCTCGTCTTGTGTCAGTCAGTAAATCGCTAACGCAGACCCCAGAAGAGGCTTCCAAAGGAAATTAAGCCCTTCTTTGCAATTTCTTGTCCTAGGTTACAATATAAGATGTAACCAAAAGTATGTATTCTATTATCATCTTTACAAGCTGTTAAAACAGGTGGGGCTATGCTTATCATCCCCTACCGTGACTCATCCTTGATAACTCCCTCCGGGAGCTATCTCTGTTTAATGGGCAATCAAGGACCCACTGCATGACTCACAGAATTACATCACCCCATTGTGAGATGCTCCACACAGGGGAAGAACCAAGCATTCCCACCTGGATATAATCTGGGGTTTGGAATAGAACAAGCAGCCCTTACCTACTGGGTTCTCAGAGGACAAGAGCTTCATAATCACCACTGGACCTTCTGAGGAGGACCAGACCTTTCTATGGGATCACCGCTTCAACAGAACCACTTCCAAGAGAACTGCAGCCACCACCTAACTGGCCTGCTACCACCACCCTGCCCAGCAGGGTGTCAGGTCATATCCTGACTCTGTCAGGTTAAACTAGTATTTCTGTATTATTGCTTTGTTATATATATATATATATATTTGCAAAGAACTGTTATTCCTATTTCTCATATAATTGCTTGAGAACCCTTTAATTTCAAAATTATAATAATTTGGAGGGAAGGGGCTTACAGTCTCCATTCCAAGAGAGGCTCCTGATTTCCTTGGCAGACACCTGTCTTTCAAACCAAGACACTTCCCTTCCTCAATTTATACAAAACATGTCACAGCTCAGGTTAAGGTTTTCTAGCTATATTTTGCTAATGTTAGAATATCAAGACAAGGACATGTTTAATTAGCTCCCCCAATGTCTTGGCCTGGAGATTTAAGTGACTTTTTTTCAAAGAAATGTCGTCCCCATCCATGGAAAAATTCCTTTCTTTCCAGACTGCTGGAGCTTTTTAGTGTGCTAACAACTGAAATCTCTGCCATTTTTGACCAATGCCCAGATATACAGAGGACCTTATGCTCTAAGGAATTCAATTGAGTATTTTTCTAACTGTTCCTGCACACTATAGTCCAGAATTTCATGACCACGCTTCCCATAATTATGAACTAGAAACTCAAAAGAGCAGCCACGAAACGCAATACTGAGTCTGGTCTTAGCAGCAGGAATGTGCAAAGGCATCTCTCCCCTCAAGGCCCTAATATTTTACTGAGTGGTATGGGAAAAGTCATATTTTTTCTTTAAAAATATTTACACTAGCTGATACTGCTGCTACTTTTTTATATAGTAATTAACACACACAGCCAGGATGTGTGACAACTAAATTCAATTCACTTTGCCTGTGGGAATTTGAACATGCATCTGCTATGACTTCTGCCTCACATAGAGAGATTCAAAAATCAGTCACAAAGTGAACAAATGTTGACTAACCTCTTTAGCACAGTGGGTAGGGCATTAAATAAGGGAGAAGGAATACTTCTTCAAAGAAACTCATACATGAAACAGTTGGGAAATAAAATTCTGAAATAACTCATGAATCAACAATCACTGTTATCACGTGAGCACCAAACTACTAGACTGGAAAAATATATTCATGTTCTCTTCCATTTTCTTCACCTCCAATTAATCTTTAATTCTTTATGCAAAATGAAACAAGAGCCTTTGGCCACACTGACACGATGATTCTGCTTGCAAGCAACAGATAAAATTTAAAATTCTTTTCCAGAAGCAAAGGAAATGAAACCACATTTCTTATATTCTTGAGATATCAAGGCATGGCAGTTTTGTGTAAAGAACAGATATGGCTTGTCCACCTATGGTAACTGAAAAGTAAAACACTGCCAGTCTTGAAAGATGTCATGCAACATTATATACCTAGCACATGGGTTCTATGAGTAACTACTGATTTTAGTATCTCAAGCAGAAAAATACTACCGTATTATCTTGAAAGAGCTCTTTAGTTCTTGACTACAGAGGCCACTTCCTTACTTCAATACCTTCCAGATACCTTCTCAGTTCCAGAGACCTCCTCTCATCTTGACAGCATGAACTGCCTCCCCAGCCCAGGGAGATGAAAGAGAAAAGATTTCTCACTCTCCCACATGAGAAAAACATCAAGTATTGTGGGGCAAGAAAACAGAACACTTAGTAATAAGAGAACAAAGACCGCTTGGTTAAGAACAAAACTATTCAGTCAAGGCAGGAGAGATGTAACAAAGTTTCTAAAATGTAACAGGTAGCAGAACCACAGTAGTTTGCAGAAAAAAATATTATATAAGCACTTGTTTTAAAGAAAAAAAGCTGATGTGAATATTAGGAATGTGATCACTTATGTTATTGGTTAGCAGACGCATGAACAGTTATACTATCGGCTATCCACGTGTGTGTTATTCTAATCTGATAGTGAAAATATTATAAAAGCTATATACACTTTTAATAAATGTTTCTGCATCATTCATACGTTGCATTGTATCTGACTTTAATTTCATTTATTAACTATAATTCACTGAATATTACCCATATGCACCCTTTTTCTGATAAAAATCAGCTTTATCTGTATTAGTATCTAGAAGTCTTAAATTATGCAAATATTGACAGGCATGGAATTTGCCAGGAGAAATAACCTTTACTGATACTAAAGTAATTACTGTTGATATTCTGTCTCCATATTTTGATCCATAACCTCATGTTGAAAATATAAGGGTAATTTAGGTGAGCAGGTAAACTATAACATACCCATCGAACATGCTCTATGTAAATAGTATTTTCAGGACTAGCTCCTCAAGCTGTAGCATTTAAAGAAAATGAATATATTTTGTAATGCTCTCTGTGTGGTTATGTGATATGCTTAGATTAGTATGTAAGAATGTAAGTATGTAAGAATGTAAGTACAACTTAAGAACTTAAAATCTGCATATAATACCTAAAAATTGCTATAAAAAGATGTAGTACTGAAATACATATTATGATGTAATAGAGATCCTTTCTCTGTGTTGCATGTCTCCCTTTCCTTTGTTTCTGTATCAACCTATTTTGCTTTTCAAGAAACAAAATACATTGATTCAAAGTTCTAGGTTTTTTACTATCAATATGGTCAGTGACACCTAAACCCATTCTATAGATTAAAAAATTAAGATCCAGTTCTCACTTCATTTATTTCAATTTAGTAATGTATTTCAAATATATTCTGTGATAAAAAGTGTAATCCAAGATATTTTTCAGCAGACAATATGTATAAAATTATGCTAAGTGAAAAAAAAAAAAAGAAATTAAAAAACCACCCAAAATGCAGTGAGCCAGAAAACCACGAAAACAAAAGAAAGAAAAAGGGTAGTTCCTTAGAGGTCATAAGAAATGAGAAAAAGCTTCCATTTGCAAGAGTAGGAGAGACTTCTCTTTCCTCTATGAAGGATATAGGGGAGTTGTTTCAACTTGTACATGATTATTTTGAGTCTGAGGGAGAAAGAAGGAAGGAAGGCAGGCAAGCACATTCTTGGAGACATAACATGAAATAGCACCTACTGTGTTCTGACAAGATCTATAAAATTAAGAGGTTGTTTTCATATTGAAACACATCTCAATTGCTTGTTGCATAGTTTAAACTAGCATGTAGTAAACAAAATTTGTTCTGTAAATACCAGCTGCTTACACAGTGCCAATTTAGATTCTTTACTTCCCAAATCTGCCAAACTGTGGAAGTCTGCCAAAACACAGCATTTAAAAGACAAGGTCCTTAAACACGTCTTCTTTATAAAGAAAAAAATCTATGTGGTACTGCCTCTATGCTTCACTGGTTGGAAAGCAGACAAAAGCAGATTAATCCAGTTCTCTATTATAACTTTTGAATCTTGTGTGCTTTTTAAACTTAGTTTTATTTATTTATTCCAAAATCAAAAGTATACACCTTAGAATTCAAAAGGTACACTCATATTGACTGTATGTCACCAGTCTCCACACGCAAAAGATTTTAGAGGAGGAACTACATGCTTTAATTTCACTGCAGTTTCCAAGTTATAACCTTGCTAAGAACTGCAGCAGACTGAAAAATTCTGCTTTATCAAACTGTTATTTTATTCCATTTCAGTGAGAGTAATCTGTCTGGAACAGATACTTGACCCCATTCTTCATTCTTTTGCTTAATAAAGTCACTTAAATTCTATCTAAATAAGTAACTTTTTTCCTTCTTTCATTGTCTCATTTGAAGTTGGATAAAAGGAAACTGCAGAGGGTAGATCTTTTGAAGATCATCAAACACTTCCTGAATATGAACACAAACTCTACAAAACAAACAAAATTCAGGGATTTTTGAATTGCTTTGAAATACAGTTCATGTAAAATGTAACAATAACTTTGTTTAATGGAAAAGTTTACTTTATTATTTTTTCTTCCATAGATCTTGCTAAAAGGTTTGACAGGGTTTTAAGCAGATCTCCAAAGCAGAGATCAAATAAAAGTAGTATGTTGTCAGTTTAAAGGTTTCTCTGCCGCAAAGCACTCTGAGTGCAGAATACCCTTGTTGTATTTACAGAATTGTGCAGCAGTTCATAAAGTATGAGAAGAAGCTGAGCCCAGTCATTCTTTATGTTTCTGTTGGACAGTATTCTTATCCAGTAGGATGGCTATACAACATTAATAAAAGAGCAAAGGGGATCACAGATAAAGTATCGTATGCTCTGTCTTCTCATAATAGCAAAAACTTAGGGTTCCCCCACAGTCAGTGAGGGATCTCTAAAGCTGAGCATATGACTTCTGCAGGGACGACATAATACATGACTGAACTCAAGCATGGATTCATGTACAAACTCTAATACAGTGCTAGGAGCTGAAGCCTCCAGTTAACTGGAATGCTGCATCAAACTGAGGTGCACGTGGAGTTTCCACAGCAATTCTCTGCACAGTGTCTGAGTCTGTATTGTCAGCAGTCCTTCATCTCCAATTCTGAAGCCTGCCCTCCACCTGAGGGTGCACCTGTAACTTTTCATCTACGCACTGCCAGGTGGCTGCCGCATTACCTTCACTCTGGCTTCACAAGTGCTATTGTTCTCACCTGGCACTACTGAATTCAGAAACAATGTTATGCTGGGTTTCTCCTAAAAAGAGATTGCCATTGACTTTTAACTCACACTGTTCTCATCCCACTTCTCACTGTTTTCCCTTGTAGTTTTAGCCTGTAACTCTACACTAAGATCGCATCACTCCAGATCTGGTAGTATTTAGCCTGTAACTTCATACTGGAATAAAATCTTGTAGCTAACAAGCAGTTAATAGTTATTTTAATGCACAATAAATATTAAACAATAAAATACATGCACAAATATATCATTAAATACTATTTAATCTGCAGCACCCACGCGTTCCATTTGGTGTAAACAGTATCATAAGTGACCAATAAGTCTTGAGAAGGTCTGCATGAAAAATATAACTGTACCAGGGAGAAAGTAAGAAGTTGTTGGCTTTTTTCTCATTACTATTACCATCGTTATTGTAACCACTACCTTTACTGGAGAGAATTTTTTATCTGAGGATTCTTTCCTTCCTCTTACCAGTTGGTGCCTGAGGAGTGGCATTCTCTGTTTTTTCTCTCTCTCTTTTCTTCTCTTTGTTTGCTTCTCTAAGATAGATTTCAAGTAAAGTTAGGTCATTGGCTGTGGACTGCACTACTAAAGCATGTTCATGTCAGCCTCTCTTAATATTCTTTAAGCAACACCTGTACGATGGTGGTGAGATTAGAGTGCCTCACTGAAAATCCTACTGAAATGCTTTGCTGAAAACAAGCCTCTTATTCTGTATTTTTTGCACCATTTGAATGCATAGAATAATGGAGCAAGAAAGGAAGGCCTAAACAGTGGGTAAAACCACTTCTGTGGTTTGCTTAATTAGTTCTCAATCCATATGCCACTGACATAAGGCACTACTCACATTCTCAAAACAAATCCTATGATGTTAATTGGTCTCAGGGATTATTGGCACAAACCAAGGTGAGGGCATTTTTTTGTATTTAAATTCTTTTGAGATTTTTGTCTACTCTTTCTAGTATCATCTGATAATAAGCTTTGGATATAACATCCCTACATTATTTGTCTTAGAAAGAAACAACTCTTAGCAGACATAATCTTAAACCACAGAAAGAAGGCAAAAGGGTGACTTGTGGCAATCTTTATTCCTTCTAATTATGGGTGACTAATATTTCACACCAGGTCTCGGATAAAAGTGATTGAGGTCTCATACAAATCACTCCTTCAAATTCTGAAAATAAAATCAAAGCGGTCATTGTGTAGCAACTGAAGTCTGTAGTGATTCCTGTATATTAAAATTTCAGTTTTCAGATAGAGACAACTCAAACCTAACACTAACTTAAACACTAACTCAAACAAATCTTCAATATTAAGTCAACAACCTGAAACTAAAAGAAGTTGATTGTATTTATAAAAATGCAATGTTGTAAGATAAAGAAACAGAAATTATCAAAAACTTATCAAATAACTCTATTAAATACATTGTATAAAACAATGTATAGAAAACAGCCTTAACAATAGACTTAACTTTAATAGGCTTAACAATTTAAATATGACAGCATTTAAATAAAGAATTCTGAAATACAGTGGATCCTGAATGCATGAACATCCTTATTTCTGTTGGAATATTCAGAGACTCAATTACTGATGTTGTATAAGATTTCTTGCTCATGAACAGCTCTTAAATGAGAGCTCTCTCTGCCTAAACATCAGCTAAAAATGAACAGTGATTTTCAGACTTAGTTTGACTTCTTAAAGGTGAGCTCAAATCCAAATTTTATGCTACAGAGACTTTAAAGAAAACAATGAATGCCAGATCTCAAGGGTCTCACAGAAATCTCCAATGCTATTCAGGCTAACAGTGTTCCCACTTATGTTTCAATCTCACTGGAAATTAACTCAATGCTACAACATGACAGAGTATATTAATTACAATTGATGACTTTGCAATGAATACTAACTAAACTATTAAAAAGAAATGGCTTATTAAATGGTGTCAGCATTTTATTGTAGCACCCTACCAATTATTCACATATTATTTAATATAACAACTGAATATGATAAATTAATGTGATATTAATGTGAATACCAGTGAGCAATATCTCGGTGAAGATTTTACTCAAATACTGTATTAATGCACTACTAAAAATCAAGTGCCATATAAAATTTAATAAAGGAGCAACACCACTCAAATATAAAATGAAAATATATAGGAGTGCTTTCTCTTCAGCTTTACCATATAAGTTTTTTACAGCTTGATTTAGGAATATTCCATACAGTTGAAATGACTCGTGGGGGACAGGAAATAACACAGGTTAAAACACAAACCAAATAAAAAAGCCCCAGCACTCAAAACTAAGCTTATTCTTTGATAAGTTATGTTTGAACTCTGTTCAATCCTTACTATGAAAGACTGGTTTGAACTGAATATAGTGTAGACTGTGCAGTGCACAAATAATATTTTCATTATATATCATATATAGGTAAAATTATACAGTTTCTTAAAGAGATAGTGAGCAGGGAAAGTGCAGACAAGCAAATAGAAGCAGCTTGCAAATCAAATAATATAATTGTTAAGACAATCACATAAAAGAGAGTTTGCGAATGAATTTAAATGCTTCTTCCCTCTTATGAGAGACTGGAATGTTAAGGGTTAATAATTCAAACAATTGTCCATTTGCAAAAGCAGCTGGGTGCTTTGCTGAGGCCAGGTTTGCACCCTCCTAAATGAAGGGGAGGAGGAGAGATTTTGGATGTGTGGTGGTGAAACCTCTGATATGCATGAGAACAGCCCAGGTGCAGAGGGAGTGAGCACCCATCACCAGAGGATGACCACAACAAACTGACCTTTGCTAAGCAACAAGCTGGGCTTTGAGCCAGATAAAGGAAAAGGCAACTGGCTCAGATGTAAAACTTCATTCCCAGGGAAGTTATCAGGAGGTTCACACATAGGCCTGAAGGTATTCATCCCTTCTGATAAGGTATAACTGCCTACACTATGCTGAGAAACAGTGGTTATGTCTTAGAAAGTGTCATAAATATCATAAACTATCAAAGATCCACTGAACTTTATGTGAGCGCTTTCCCCACCCTCAACAGATCAAGACCACAACCATGAGCAATGGACATCTAAATTACAACAGTTTCATTGCTGGATCCTCATGTGGTCAATCTCTCCTCTCCACCATCTACTTTTATCCTTTCTTTCTCTTTTTTCTTTTCCTTATGTATGTTCTTAAATGTTTTTACATTTCCATAGATTATAACAAAAACAGCCACATACCTTCTTTCCATTGCAACCAAATTGTTCTAAAATTAACATGCCACACACATATATATAAATATATACAATACACATATATTCTGGTAATTCAACGTCTTTTCACTCTAATCCTGAGAATTCTTGTTGTTTATCTCACACACCACCTAGAGTCAATCAAACTACCTTCCCCTAAACCCAGTGGCCAGACCAGAGCATTATATAACTGTTACATCAGACAGGATCCCTTGGATGTGGTGGAGTGATCAGTGTGTTCCAAATCCGTTTAGGGTTTTCTGGTGTGACCTGGACATGCTGAAAGGTTTTCTGGTGTAACCTCAGCCTTCTGAAAGGTTTTTCCTAGGAGAAACCAAGTCAACCCTCAGAGAGGGTTAATGGGGAGAAAGACATTAACCCTCTGCAGGTTAATGACAGATTCAAAAGGACTGACCACCCAAGATGTGTCAAAGGCAGATTGACCCCTCTTGATGAAAGTCTTTTGAAAAGACAAGGAGCTACATCTGAGCTCTGTACTTTGCAACTCACTGTAAAGGGATCTCCACTCAGGTTTTTACTCCTTGCCTTCAATACGTCTTCAGTCAAGAGCACATCTTTGTCAAGTGGGAAGGAAAAAATGAAATGTCTCGTCTCTTTCAGAATTTCATCAGTTTTACTACAGTGCACGATATAAAGGATTACCAAAACTAAAAGGCTCATTCCTCACCTTTTTAGAGGATCACTGCAAATGATAAAGCTACATTTCAAAAAGTACTAAGATGATTTAAGTGCACATCAGATGCATGCACTTGACACTGCAGTCTAAACTCCCTCCTCTGCCTCAGCCTCTACTGTGGTGTTATATTTCCCCATTCCTTTCCTTACTAAATTGCCTGCCCTCTCCACCTGGCTCCTGCTTTCCCCGCCCCTATTCCTAACCACTCCCTTGGGTTTCTCCCATTGGTCCTGTTACCACAACTCCGCCCTTGCACTGCCCCTATGCTCTGAGACCATTCGTCCATGTGCTCTCTCCACCCCTCCTCTTCCCCAGATAAGGGGCTCCAGGCCATGTGCTCTCTCTGCCTCTGGGGATTAGCGAGTCCCAGCCTCTCTCACTCTGCCTTGAGCACCATGCCATGTGCTGGCCCTCTGCCTTTGGGGGCCAGCACATGTGCTGGTCCTAGACTTTTGGGAGTTAGCATGGAATAAAAACCTTCTGCAATCTCCATGCAAGAGAGCCTTCTCGCCTCCTTTACTGCCACCATATGTTGTGGGGTTGACAGCTAGCCGGGATTGCTCGGGCTGCCCAGAAGGGCTGTGGGAAGCAGAACAGCCGCTCTCCCTGAGGCAGCCCCGCAGCACTCTCCAGGAAGGTTGCGGCTTGCCTTACCAATGCAGGAAACTACACACCGCAACACCCTACTTCTTGGCCACCTACCTCTGGAGATGTTCATACTCACAGGTATCTTGCTTTGTTAAACATTTCTGCTTTTGCACATACCCTACTCCTCACCTGTCTGAGAAGACACAGAATCCATTTGGATTTTTTTCTTTATAGAGAAGATGAGTTGAAGGACCTTGTCTTTTGAATGCTGTGTTTTGGCAGACTTCCATAGTTGGCAGATTTGGGAAGTGAAGAATCAAAATTGGAACCCTGTAAGCAGCTGGTATTTACAGAACAAATTTTGTTTACTACATGCTAGTTTAAACTATGCAACAAGCAATTGAGATGTGTTTCAATATGAAAACAACCTCTTAATTTTATAGATCTTGTCAGAACACAGTAGGTGCTATTTCATGTTATGTCTCCAAGAATGTGTCTCTTCTCTTCTCGACTCAAAACAATTGTGTATAAGTTGAAACAACTCCTTTATATCCTTCATAGAGGACAGAGAAGTCTCTCCTACCCTTGCAAATGGAAGCTTTTTTGTCATTTCTTATGACCTCTAATGAACTATCCTTTTTTTTTCTTTTTTCATTTTCCTGTCATGGAAACCATTTTCCTTTTGGTTCACCATTTTGTTTGGTTTTTTTTTTAGGAATGCTTCTCTTAACCTATGAGTCTTTCAATTCATTTTTTAACTGTAACACAACTCCAATATAGAGTGTTAGAAAGCTCCTGAATAGTTTGACTTAAAGCAAACTCTAAAGTAAGAAAAGTATGTTTAAAAGCATAGTCTTGGTTTGTTAGACGAGATTTAGAAAATCTGCTTTAGTAACAGATTTCCTGGAAAGAGCCTGTGGATTCTGTTTAAAAGGTTATTGATGACAATAAGAAACCTGATTGTGACAGTCTCCTTTAGGTGGACATTAGCCTCAGAATCAGGGATTTCAACAGACTAAGAAGTTGTTCCACCTCATTTCTGGACTCCACTATTCACCAAGCTTCTGAGAGTCACACAGCTTTGCAGATACGCAGAGATGCGTGACTACCTTGAAGCTTTTCTCTTGGAGCTGTACTCTAGGGGGACTAACTCACTAAAAGCTGGGTTTTGTCCTCAGGAAAAAGTAGTCAACTGTGAAATGTAAATGAAACTATAATAGAACTGTGCAATTATAGGTAGAGAAAAAAAAGAGTTATTGCTGGAAGGAAAAAGTGGTAAGAATATGCTTCCACACTCAGACAGTTTTGTCTTCGCAGTGATGAAATAAGTATAAAGGTATATATACATTTGCAACTATGAAAAGCAAATGGCTTAATGGGAATAAATTATATATGTAGAAGTAGTGTCAGCAACCCATCACAACCATAATTACTAAAAAAATGCATGGTTTTCATTTTTTTTTCCTGGAAAACACTGGAGTAATAATTAAAGCCATAATAATAACAAAATGACAAATAATAACACTGGATAAAATGTAAACAAATGAAGGGGAAGAAAGCTGTTTTCTGTTTGCAAAACTCAACTAGACAAAGATAAACAGGAGAAACTCGTCTGTACTCCAGTAGCTTGTTTTTCACCCACACACACAACACAAACCCAGTAATTTTAAATGATCAGTAAATTACCCAGAAGCAGATATGGAAAATTAAACCATCACACATAGTCAAACATACCAATTACAGTAGCATACCAGATGATAAGGTTAACATCCTTACAGGTCGTAAGTTATTTCAGAACAGTAAAAACCCAGATATTTACATCAATACTCTCAAAACAAAAGATATGGGCTAGTGACATTTCTTTTCAAGATATTATGCACGTTTATCTTCCAGGCAGCCATGTGGCAGTATTGATAGAAAGATATTTTTCTTCTGACATTATCTACAGACATGTGCTCATTACTCAATTAATTCTGTGCATTGCACAAAAGAGAAAAGTAGCAGAGTTCCCCTTAATGTCACATTCCTCTCAGTTACAGTAAATTTTGAGAGGGGTAAAAAAGAACACTGTGAATTTACATTGAGACAACATATCTCAAAGAACAGGTATATACAGATAGACAGACTTTTTTTCATTCAGATTACTGTCTGTGTCCTTTATACTGTGGGAAGCTGCAGAAAAGCCTAATTGCAGCATACATGCTGGTGTGAGTCACCAGTTCAGTAAAAATTGTGTGATAGTTCTCCCAAATGCAGTTACTGTGTCTGGAAAGATGAGAAGCAGTACTCTTGTGCAAAAAAGAGAGTAGAATGTCTCATCTGCAGTTATCAGCTACTAGGACAATTGTCAGGGAAACCACCATTGTTATTTGAGAGTTTTGAGGAAGCTCTTAGAGGAAATAAGATGGATGGATCATTTTTAATGGATGACACCACTACCTTCTTACAAACAATTTAAGAATAAGAAATTCTCTGTGAGGAAATTGGTAGTCCCAGTGTTGCTACAATTGGTATATAGAGGTGGAAGGAAAGGATGTTCTTGAAAAGCCACATCATGTAAACAGAAGAATCACTGGACAGGTATGGGGATTTGCTTCTTTAGGAAAAGCACAGCTTTAAGGAATAAAAAACAAATGAAAAAGTTTAGTCTTCTGAGATAGGGGATATTTGACACCACCTTGGGTAATTATAATACGTGTTCTTTAAACAGTGCAAAGGGAGTCAGCCCAAGGGCCTGGATCTTCTCCACACTTTTCAACAGTAAAGTTCTTTTCATCAAATAGTAGCAAGTAGGTGGCTATAGACACAAACCACTTTCTAGTCAAGAGACAGATCCAGCTGGAGGACACATTTAGAAGGGGAGTGACAACTCAAAGGGAAACTAGTTAGACTCTTCAAAACTCTGGGGTGAGGTGGAATAATATGCATAACAACTTGAAGTGCATAGCTGAGCTACACAAAATCATTATAATTGAAAAGACAAAAGAGTGAACAGTAAATATAAGGAAATAAGATTTACAAGTCTACTTGTTTATAAATATGAATCTGATTTTGCAGGTAGACTTGGTGTATTTTGTTGTGAAAAGGAGGGTTCTTACTGCAGAAGAAGGTATGTCGCTTTATTCTGAGAGTCAACAAACTTCCAGGCAATCAGATAACGAAGTACAGGGGAAGACCATGTACCTGCATAGCATGGAGAGAAGGCCACTGAAAAGTATGATAATGTTGGTTATATAGGACTCAAGATTCTTAAATTAACACTGGCAGCATCATGATGTTAGGCTAACAAGACCTCCCAAGCTCTGCTTTTCCCTTACCTAGAAAATAATTCTTCAAAGAAGAAATGATGGAAAGGCACAAATAGTTCTCTGATCAGGAAAATTGCACAGCATGTTTGAGATAATCCTAAAGGAAGGACTTGAAGTTATTTACTGGGATGAAGAGGGGCAAGACCTTTGGAAACCCTATTGCTTTGTTGGTTTTTTCAACAGCAGATGAAACTGAATACAACTTCTGTGATACAAATCAGTATGTGCTTGTGTGAATGTTTAGTTTACAAATTAAATGCAATTGAATTTGAAGGGCTTTCATTCTGAATCTGATTAAAAGAATCACAAAAGAATGTATTACCGTGTGTCATAGAAGGACTGACAAATTCTTGTTGATGTGTATATATCATGTATGAGAGTTTGGTCACTGTAGAAATGACAATTAGTAAGTAATAATCAAGAGGCTACTGAACCCACTAATGTACTTATGAATTTGTGCCACTGAATTGAGACTTAGATTTAATTCTGAATGCACATTCCAAATCCAGCAGATTTCAGGACAAGCAGTTGCTTTTCACTCTTCTGAGAAAGAAGAAGTCTTTGTGTGAACTCCTTTTCAGGGTAAGAGGATATCTTCACCCCTAATGTCTTAGGTGCCGTGGCAACAAGAAAAGGGACCTCAGTAAACCCTCTCAGTGTTAAGAAAAAAATCACTTATGAAAGCAGCTATGAAGGGCACTGAGTCTTTCCCCCTCAGTTTCACTCAGCCAAAGTTTCTTTCCTTGCATTTGTCTTAGTTGCATTATAGATATTTTTAGTTTGCTGCACTAAAAGAGATCAAATGAAGACACAGGTTGAGTTAAAGAGTTATTTAGATTATCTTATTTTAGAGAAGTGCCACTTATCTTTGTGTATTTTGTAAAAGTTTTACTAATCAGTTAGAAAGCGGGGTCTCATACATGCATTTAGTAACATAAGTGTCTCAGGGCCAGTTGACAAATTTATTCAAAACTGAACATAAGAACAAAAAGGAATGTTGGGCTCTCTGTAAATAAATTCCATTTCAATATGAATGACAGACATATCACATATACATGAGATTAGATGTGTATCACTAAATTATGCTTGGAAGAACGTACAGGCATATCTGTGTCTGGCACAGTAAGTGGTTACATTAGTCCTATAAATTCACAGCTAATTCAATGGCTGATACTGCATTAAGCTAATTGATACTTTGGTGATCCTTGCAACTTTTCAATGTGTCATTCACAATATGAGGATAACTAAGTGAGCATTTTCAAGATATTGGGTATGAATCTCTTATTACTATAGATACTGTAGGAAAGGCTTTCTAAAAGTTAACATAATTTACAAAAAACCTACATTACCATCCCATAGAATGTCTCTTTTCTTCAGGGCAAGGTAACAGTATTTCTGCAGATGACTAAAATGTTATGACATCTAAAATAAACTAAACATGTTTGAGTGGAACACAGAGAAGCCCCCTAGAAAGAGAGAAACCCCAAAGAAAACAAACAAAGGAACAAACAACCCAAACTGAGCAAATATCCCAGGGCTGAAAATAGACTAAGACTTAAATCTAGAGTGTCCAAATAAATGGCAAACTCCATACTATTTTGGTTTCTCTCTCATCTGTAACATCCTTTCATCATGGGATAAATAACCCCATTTTAAAACAAAATTTGAGATACTTTGTTTTTCTGTGTATCTTGCATGCATATACAATGTAGGTGACTTTTTCAGATATAGAGACCCATTTTTTTAAAACAAATAAAAGAAAGAAGCTGAAGCTGAGTTTTTCCCTAAAATCTTATTTAAAGCAAGAAACCTCTTAAGGAAATTCATTTAGAGGTGTATGGAAGTATTTGACTTTTCAGAAGCATTATGTCAATAGCAGCTGATGAGATTCACTTGACATGGTGGAGATAAAATCATCCCACAATACAGCAACTGCACAAATTTCATAAAATACAGTCCCAGAGCTTTTCCAAGGAAAGAGTTGTTCACTCAGTTTGAGTTCATAGTTACTGATGTTTAACAACAGCATGCTAATTTTAAAAATAAAGTTTAAAAATGTCATGATGCAGTTTATAAACTGTAAAAATCCCAAAAATTTAGAATTACAAGAATAACAACACAATATGAAAAAAAGACCCTTAAAACCAGCTGCAGGGCTCTAAAGTAGGATATTTTCACCTAAAAGCTCTAAACATTGTTTCTCTACACCAAAAGACAAAGTATGAAATTTATAACTTAACTGCATCAAACATAAAGTTTAATAATTACTTCTACATTTTATATCACATGACATTTTGATCTTATTTGCTAGCGTAATTCTAATTATTCTTCCATATTTTTTGTTCTCTAAATAAAGGACACATGCATTATTTATATCTTGCACTGACTTAAAAGTTTGTACAACTTGGGGATCAACTGTTTCAACCCAAGTACTTTGTTCCCTGCCCAGTATTCTGACACATGCCATGTGCTATTAACGACTTGATGAATGAAATGAAAGCATGTGACCACCTACCCACACACCTTGGCAGAGGTGCACTCCATACACGCCGACCACCTCCCAGGCAGGTGAGTTTATTAGCACCTTCCAGGCGATATCCAGGAAAACAAGAAAAGATCAAGGAATCTCCAACACCAAAATGAAAACCAATTCGCCTACTGAAGGCAGGAACACCAGGATCGTCACATGGCTCCAGATCATATTCTGCAGACAATAAAACATAATATATTATTATCTGGACCAGTTGTCCACATGGAAAAAACAAACTTACCAAACTGCTTGCACTGTGTGACCATGGAACAGCTGGAAAACGTGTTTCAGAGTTGTGTTCTCTACTAAAACCCAATACTGTTTCTATAAGTATATTATGCCTATATATACAGTAATTATGTGTCTAATGTCTCCCACCCACACTACATCTATTTTCTTAATTTCAAGAGCTGTAATCAGCTTGCACTGTAAGTGGTTTACTATAATTTTGTTTCATTACTTCTTTTGTATATAATTCCTGTTTCTTTTCATCTGAAGTCCCAAACAGCTTTAGAAGTGAGACTTAACAGTTAAAAGAAATCATTATGTAATGAAGAAAATCTAATTAAAAAATCAAACAAAAGGTTAGGTGAATGAAAAACATATGAACACATTTTCAGAAAGTGTGCTTTTATAACTACACATCAGGAATAATTCAGGAGGAGTCAGAATAAACTAATGGGGAAAAAATTAGGGCTGTTACATAGGAAGCAAATCAAACTCAGAAAATATCTGAACCACCCATTTCCCCATCTCCAAAGAGTGTGCTGTGGAAGTAACACTTTTTGTTTGTCCTGTTTTCGTATATAATTTTTTTCCTTAGATATCCATTACCAGCTACTTCAAGAAAAGATGTTGAAAGAGATCAACTTAACATCTAATGGAAAACGTTTGATTTTATATTCTTCAGAATATGATCCAAAAGACCCAAGAATCACTTCTGGTAACAGATTAAAAAAAACATTTTCTAGAACATTTACCTTGGGGGTCAGAGGAAAGTAGGGTCAAATCTACTTATTTAGAGGAAGAGACTCCATTCAGTCAGGGAAGAAACTAAACCAAAATTTCTGAGTGAGTGTTTAAACAGCTGATATATGGAATAAAATAAATAAATAAATCCTTCCCTTTAGTAACTGCCTTGTAGGAAAGTTCTGAGTATTAGAGGGAATCTATAAACCACACCAGTTTCTGCTGGCAAAGGTTGTAAGTTTAGAAAACATATGATCTACTACCTCTGCTCAGTACTACAGAGGCCGAGCCAGATATGGAGATACCCTGTAGTACACTTTTAGGCACATGGCAATTTTCGTGACAAATTTCTATGTTAAATGACATTCAAAACAGGTTAAGGCTGTCTCACTAAAAGTCGCACTTCTAACTAAGAAGAAATATATTCTGATTGTGTGAAAATACAAAAACAGAATCACCTATTTGTTTCATAAAGTTAATGTACCTCAAAATATTTCTCAAAACGTGTACTTAATATAAATGATTAAATATGCTGGCTCTGTACGTTGTAGCAGTAGTAGATAGGACATAAACCTTCAGTTGCGTTCTCAAAGTTCTGTGATCCATATCTTTTGTTACTGTACAATTCTCCCCCCGCATCCACAATATTTTGTGGGTTTTTCTACAACTTGCCTAGTGCTCTACCCTTTTGACTTAGTGATAAATAAATTATCAGAGATATAATTTAGTATTTCTATTTACATTTTAAACTTGCAAAACTGCTGATGTCTGATTTGGTGAGTCCAAAGCATCCAGAATGAATGTATTTTAGCATTTCACAGGAGTAAATCTGTCAGTATTGCTCTAATCAGTGAAATAGTTTTTTCCTTTTTAAAATAAGCAAGCTAAATGAGAAACATTACTCATAAATAGCATGGGTCATCCGTAAGGATTGCCAAATTTCAAAAAAACTTATTGGCTTTCAATTCTTGAAAAATGACGTGGGAGAGTTGGATGTGAGTTCCTTATGTCCTCCTTCCATAGAATATCCATGTGCATGTGCATTTCAACTAGCACTTGATTCATTCATGTGTGTCATGGGACAAGTGGAAGCTTCAGAAAAGCCCTGCCTTAGTCTCAGAACTCAGCAACATCTTAAATTTAAGGACTTACTCTTAAGGTCCACAAGTTCTAATGATGGCGAAACAGAGCTATTTATAAAAATTAATTATTTATTAAACAGACAGAGATAACAGACCAAAGATACTAATCAGAATTACTACACAGTATAAAACTAAAGAGGTACTAGTAGATTACATGCTAACATAAAACAGTGCACTATTTCAAGGTACCTATAATTAAAGCTAGCTAAAGAAATAGTATTGTAATTTACCACCCAAATGACGTTAATGTACACAGATTTCTTCACTTAACCCCTGGGAAGTAACTATAAAATAGGCATCCCTACTCATGAGAGAAACTCCACACATTTCCAGGATCATGTATAGAGGATTTCTGCTTCGTGAAAATTTGGTGTGGCTTTTCTAGTTTGTAAGTGAGGTGTCTGTCAGTGAGAAATCCAGCTTATCTTCCAGATCTCACTTCAACAGTAAGCTGTTTATTGGCAGGTGGGAGATGCCAGACCACTGGCCATTTTGGCCATAGCGCCAAAATGACTCACTACAAGATAGTTCGTCCTCTTTGAGTTAGTTAACAAACAACAGATGATCTCTTGCTGGGGAGTGAGATGCCTTGCTACAATATGCAAATCTGTAATTCTACTTCCTAGTAATGGAGATAGGCAAAGAAAATTATTGAGAAATGTATATTAGATGTCATCTAGTTTTAGAAGACTGTAAATAAGAAGCAGTAACTTAAATGTTTCAAATATGTTAGAGATAATTTGTAGAAATACATCAATAGCTAGTAAGTGTTTTATTTTATTTTATATTTATTACTTGTTTTCTATTTCAAAATCAGTCTTCAATTTAGACTGCTTTGTGAATCTAAGTTAGCATATCACTGCTTTTTAAGAGTTTCTATACTTGGTTTAGGAAAACAGTACCAGTTCCTTTCTTTTGAAGCAGTACCTTCTATCTTTGTGATTTTTTTTCCTCTTAATTTTTCTCCAAACCTCTTTTTCAACAATGTCGATGTTTCTGTGAGGACAGGGAAAACTTCTTAAAATACTCAAATCACCAACATTCTTCTCAATTCTCTTGGCCACTTTTATAAACCTTAACCAGTTTTAGAGAGTATACAATTTCCATTAACTTTTCTTTTTACTGGTGTTTCATAATGTTTCTGTTGTGTACAAGTGAAATATCATCTGGAACAGTTTCAGGATATTTAGCAGAATGGAATTCATTACCTGAAAATGTTATGTTGAAACCTTCGTAAGAAATTGAAAAATCAGATATAAATCGAAGCTGTGCAGTAAAATTTCCAAAGAGGCCAGCTTTAATTGTAGCGGGTAAGACTGAGCCAGTTAATCTGGCTACTGGTTCTGTGAAGCTCCCATCTTCAGTGATGAGCAAATAGTCATGAGAACTCTCAAGGTGAAAGGTATGAAAAACCAGCTGTACACCTTTAAAAGAATTAAAAAGGGAGGAAAGAAAAGCATTTAATGGGAAGTTCTTCTATTCCTTCATATGTAGGTGACACAGAAAGCAATTCTTATGCTACATAGGAACATTTTGAGAAAAAGTTAGAATCAAAACCTGAAATTCTGAAAATAAAGTTTGCAGAAAACACTTGAGCTGAACTGAATAATATGTGCAATGTGGATGCTTGTTTAGCTCACTTTAAATCAATAGTTCCCATAACAGAATCGATGGCATCCAGTGCTGTTTGTATACAGCACTCTGAAAATCCAAATTTGTATTATTTAGGTGTTATTCAAGTTCCTGTATGTCTCTTTTACTTATAATATCTGCCTTCATTTCATTATTAACTAGGAGACATACTTTAATACTTGGCTGAAATTTTGTATTTGTGTTTTATTTTTGCATTTCCTCCCACACAATTCTGGTTTTTAATTCTAAACTTCAGGGAAGTGCCCATATACAAGGACAAAGTTTTATGTACAGTCTTACATAAATATAGATTCATATTTTCTGGGACTGATCCTTTACTGACATCATGACTGTTTTTTCATTTGCCAACTTCCAGTCCAGTAATGAATTAAATTTTGACTTACAGTCCAGTTTTCAAACACAATAAATTTTCAAGTACAATAAATAAAATAAATTTATAAATTTACTGTGGGGAACAACATTCTTCTTAGAATGTTTTCTCATATATTTTACATTTAAAATGCCTTATGAGTTTTAAACAAAAAATCCAGTCTTTAAGAAGATTTTAAACAGTAGAAACTTCCAATATACTTCTCAGTAAATTTTTATTATGCTTTGATTTAATAGTATGTAACACACTATTAGTACTCTCTGGGCTTTTTTGCGTAGGTTATTTTACACATTCCCCTAATGGATAAGCTGACAAGATCAACTATGCATTCACACATTACTCTACTGTATATGTAACATAAAGATATACATAAGTTTTTGCTCTAATGGTTTAAGTCTGAAGTCTAAGGTTACCAATACATAGATCAAATGTTTCTTTATGCTTAATAACGGTGAAGAGCCATCAACAAGGTCCTGACATCTTTGACTGAAAGAAATTTAGCGCTACTTAAGAAGTAGCTATTATTTTCCCATATTTTACCTCTTCTACTCTTTTCCATTTTTCTGAGACTAAGACACATTGCCTCTGGCAACAGTTAAAAAGAAGAATGCTTCTTTTGAAAAATAAACACAAAATATGTGGAAATAGCACATTTGAAGATACTTATTTTGGGAAATTAAACTTCTTCCTCAAAGGAATGGCAGAAAGTGCTGGTTTAACTCATAAAGGACATTTTTTTTAGCTATGTGTGTCTGATTTTTTTCCATTCAGACATTATACATATATGCAAAACAGATTAGATACTTACCCTTGCCGTGAGACACTTCAATAGTCCAAGTGCAGTTTAAAGAGTTTGGGTAAAAATCAGGAAAACCTGGAGAAAGAACAGTTCCACTCTTCCCATGAATATATCCACCACATAAAGCTTAAGAAAAGAAAAAAAAAAAAGGCTTGTAAAATGGTTTGAGAGAGAGAGAGAGTTCATTTTTTAACTACACTTAAAATTAAAAATAGAGTCAAGAATTAAAATAAGAAGTTAATTAATTCAAAACAACAACATTCATGTTTGACAACAATTTGTTTTCACCTAAATTAGTCCTTGAGAAGGAGTTTATTTTTCATCTACAGCCTCTTCTGTTAGTTAGGAGAATACAAAAATAAGTAAAATTTTTTATTGCAAGTATTAATTCCTACTGTAGTAGTATGTAAGAAATAAAAGGGTTTTTTTGCTAAGTAACTCCAAAAAAATCTTGCTGCTACTTTTCTTTCACTAAATAGTTTGAAAGGCATACATTCAACTGCATTTTTAACAAACAAAAAATACTGAAGTAAAAAGCGTATTTTTTTCAAATACGTAAAAGTTTGANTGTTGACCATGATAGCATGAGGCATGTCTCCCGCGACCTCCCCAACAGATAACTACTGCAATGATCGGGGCGAAAAAAGTGTAATTTCCTCTTTTTCAAATATTTAGATTGTCCCATCATAAGTAATTTATTTGGAATTTAATAAAGACATGAGAACTATGCTAGAAAACATTTTATGCATACTAGAATTTGCTAAACTAGGCTGTTCAAATTTGCGTAGCAAATTAATTAAGGTTTAAGATTTGCATGCTGAAGTGCTCGCAGATCTTATAAATACATGACTGTGCTTTTCACTCATCTCTTGCTGTCCAGTTTTTATGTTGTTGTTGTTGTTTTTAAAATATTAATATAGTAAATATTTAAACAATAAAACAACAAAACATTAAGATGCTTTTAGTCTCCTTCCTCACATAGAGTGATACCCTTTGCCATAAACTAGATGGAGAATATACATGACAAAATATTCAATAAAATTACAGTACCTTTATGTAGATGTGTGTGTATATGTATACACACATAATTGGTTTATAGCTTAAGTTCTTTTTTTTCATTTCTTATTAGACTAAGGGTTTTGTTAAAGTTTTTAATGATTCCTGGATTTATGCAATTTATATATATTTATCAGTAAGTAGAAGGAAAGGAAATGCTCCCAGCCTGGTTCTACCTGAATATATTATTTCTGCACACAAGTATGAATTAAAATACGTTTGACAAAACCCACAGTAAATATATGGTTGATAACATTACTTAATAATAAATAACAGCATTACCGCCATCAGATTTATAGTGCCATAAATGAACAATAGTACATTCATTCAAAAATCCTTATCTTATTCTGTAAACATCACAGAAAGAAGAAAAATATTTGACTGTACAACATTACTTAGAGCAGATATTACATACTTCAAAATCATTTACATATTTTTAACAAAATTAAAAATAGGTAAATGATGTGTTTTAATTTAGCTCTCACTCGAAAATTATTTTCATGTTCCACCTTGGCAGTACCATAGTTTAAGAATGACACATTACTTAGAGGGAACTTTAACCACCTTATCTTTGTACACAGATTTCTCCTTTGCTGGCATGAAACAAAGCAACATGGTTCTCCCTTAGGCATTTATTCTGCTAAATTAATTTCTGAAGTTAAAATTTTGAGACCATCAGTACTCCACAGATGACTGCAAAATGCTAATTTCCACCTCAGTTAAATCTGTTACATTCCAAAAATTTGGGTCACAACTTGTTGAGCCTCAAAAGGCAAATACACTAATAGAATGATTACCTAATAGAGTGTGAGTTCTGTTCCATGTTTTTAAACTATTTAATACAATGGAGTTTAATCTGTGAGGAAAAGAAGAGACTGAATATATGTTGAACCCTTGTGTGTTGCTTGCCTAAAGAATGTACTCCAGAAAGGCTTGACATTTTCTCATGCACTCATACTGAAAGTGGGTGAAGGACCTGGGAAATAAAGACTCTTTCAATGAGTGAAAATTAACTAGATCTTCCTGAAGTTCAACATTCATATGCAAACAAAAGAGTTAAATATTGATATTTTAACTCAAAAATACATCCACAAATTTCATTAGAAAGTAAGTAGAAAAAGAAGCGAATACTATTCAGACTCCTTCACATTCTTCAATCCATTATGGCAAAGCAAACAAGGAAAGAAACCCATAAAAACAATGAAAAGTTCTAAAAATGCTTTGTATCTGTACTTGTAAAGGAGGAATGAGTTGTGGTGATTACAAGGTGAGTGAGTTTGAATGTTAGATTAGCTAACTTCTATAATTATCTTTTGGTGATTTATGTTTTGAGCAGGGGCCAGAAGGCTGTAGTGAGAGTTAGATGGATAAGAGTAGTGCTCAGATTTAACAAAACAGATTAAAACAGAGTGAGAAACTAAAATATTTTGCTGAATCTAACTCTAAGTTTGTCCTCTGACATTCCACTGTAATCAATGAAAACCTTGGACCTGACAAGCAAGTTACAAATTCACTAATGTAAGTAATTCACTAAAGCAAGAGCCTTTTTTTGCTGTTGTTCTGTGGTTTCTATAAGAGGGATTTTGTAGCAACTATACAAGGATTCCATGAAGAAATTTAGTTGATCCAGTGGTTCACAGAAACAGAACTTAGCCAAAAAATCTAATTACAAAAAAGAACACAGAAGCATTTGGGAGGAAAATTGTGCTGGTTTTGGCTAGGGTAGAGTTATTTTTCTTCTCAGTATGGGGCTGTGTTTTGAATTTGTGCTGAACACAGGGTTGATAATATAGAGATGTTTTTGTTATTGCTGAACAGGGCTTGCACAAGCCAAGGCCTTTTCTGCTTTTTGTGCTGCCACCCTGGTGAGGAAGCTGGGGGTGAGTGGGAGATTAGGAGGAGACACAGCTGGGACAGGCGACTAACCCAAGGAATACCCTGCACCATCTGGCATCATGCCCAGTATATAAAGTGGGGAGGAAAAAGGAAAATGGAGAAATTCAGACTGATGATGTTTGTCTTCCTAAGTGACCATTACCTGTGATGTGATTACATTACATGGGGCCCTGCTCTCCTGGAGATGGCTGAACACCTGCTGTCCTTGGGAAGCAGTGATTCAACTCCGTGGTTTGCTTTGTTTATGTGCACAGCTTTTGCTCTTATTAAATGATCTTTATCTCAAGTCAGGAGTGTTCTCACTTTTAGCCTTCTGATTCTCTCCCTGATCCTGCTGGTGGGAGTGAGCAAGTAGGTGTGTGGGGCTTGGTTGCTGGCTGTGGTTAAACCACGACAGTAATGCAGCATTTTAAAAAATGTTTCATTAAAGATCTAGACAGTTCCATACATCATATCCACCAAAACAATTAATAAACTAACCAAAATTTCAAAACAAAAATATGTTAAGAAAATTAATTACATAGGTTGATCATGGTCAGCCTGTTTTAGCATTGAGTATACTGTATTTTGAGGAATCATTTTGGTATGCAGTATTTAGAGTTTAAAATATAAATGAAGTTTATTGGCTTTGTTTTGAAAGTATTAGTTGTATGGCACCATTTTTATTCACAGTTTATCAAAGGCACCCTGTGAGAATCTGAATTTTTCTATTTGTGAATATAAGCCTGGTTTTTTTCAGTACTTGACTGAAAGCTGATACAGAGATGTAAAGCATGGCTTTTAATAGCAGTAAAATAATATTTTTAAAGTGTGGATCTTGCTGCAATTGAGGGGAGGTAGTAGCAATGACAAGCTTAGTTAGTTCTGAAAAATAGTAGATTAACTTTTGTGGGCTTTAAAGCTGCCATCTGAAGAGCCTGACACTTACCATCACAGCTGGGTAATGCATGATTCCACTGATGGTTTCTTTCACATATGAGAGGTTCTTCATCACTCAGTGTATATCCTGGATCACAGCTGAAGGTTACTGTGGAGCGGATATTAAAGTTGTTACCATGGCGATGGCCATTCACAGGAATTCCTGGGTCAAGGCAGGAGTCTGATTCCAGAGTAACACCTGAAACACACAGATTAAATTTGTTTTTTTCACCTTTTTGTCAGATAGTAAACAGAAACAAAAAACCAAACAAAACACAAAACAAGGAAGACAGGAGAAAGAAAAAGCCTCCAAAAGATACTAGTTAGCATTCCTGAGAACTGATATCGGATATAAAACCCTTTCTCTAGCTGTTGTCACTGACTTGCAGAACAGTTTTCCAATTTTAAGTTTCATAGAATAGAGAAGTCCAAATGAAACAGAAAAAGACTGGAGCTTTAAGGTATATTTTGTCAATCAATTAAAAACACCGAACCAATAAAAGTACTGGACATCTGAAACTATAGGAAGATAATACAGTTCAAACCATGAATACAAATTTTGCTAGGATATAAATCATATTTGATTATTTCATCTATTCAGTTTCTGATACTGCAGGACAACTCAGTTTTCCTCTGAATAGTTATTATAATTATTTGATACAACAAAAAGCAATGTCAAAAAATGCAATTGAAGAGCTCACAAACTACTGAATTTTTACAGATATTATCCTATGCATGAAAAAAGGGAAAGACAAATAATACAGCTTTCACAATTGTATAACTCTTATCTGACAGAAAGGAAAGAGTCTCTGGTAATTATGTCTTATAGGAGAGATTAAATAGTTTTTGGTAAATAAACCAGGAGCTATACACTAAAAAAAACTCCCCGAAGTTATCAAATGAAGGCTCATTAACTGAACATTATCCATTATGCTTCTAGTGATAGCAAATGATTGTGGAATTTAATGATATAATGAGCAATAATGTATACACATGAGGGAAACAAAGACTCTCTCTTGGGATGACAGGAATTACTTTTATTTTCTGTTACTACATGTGGTGAGTTGACCTTGTCTGGCTGCCAGTCCCCCACTCAGCTGCTCTTTCATTACCCCCTTCGACAGTACAGGGTGAGAGAATAAGATAGAAAATAACAGGAAAAAACTCAAGGGCTAAGACAAAGACAAGGAGATCACTTAATAATTACCATCATAGTCAAAACAGACTCAATTTGAGAAAAAATAATTTAATTTATTGCCACTTAAAAATAGACTAGGATGGTGAGAAACAACACCAAAAACTAAAACACCCCCTCACCCTCACCCCTGTATTAGGCTTGCATGGCCAAGTGTGAGTAGGGAGAAGTGGCTTCCGTGAGAAGCTGCCATAAACTTCCCCCACGTCCAACAGAGCCAAAGCCATCTGGCATCAGGATGGGCCTGCTGCTGGCAAAAACTGAACTCATCAGAGATGGTGGTAGAGCCTCTGGGATAACACAGTTAAGAAGGACACAAAAAACTGCTGCAGAACAACAGGAGCCATAGAGAAGAGTGAGAATGTGAGAGCAACAATTCTGAGACACCAAGGTCAATGAAGAAGAAAAAGAGGGAGAAGGTTCTCAAGGTTTGGAAGCCCCTGCAACCCGTGCTGAAGACCATGGTGAAGCTGTCCTACTGCAGCCTATGAAGGTTCATAGTGGATCAGTGATCCACCTGCAGCTCGTGCAGAACCCCACTCTGGAGCAGAATCATGCTCAAAGGAGGCTGTGATCTTGTGGGAAGTCCACACTGGAGCAGGCTCCTGGCAGGATCTGTGGCCTGGTGAAGACAGGAGCCCACACTGGAACAGCTATGCTGGCAGGACTTGTGACCCTGTGAGGGACCCACACTGGAGCACTCTGTCTGGAGCACTCTGTTCCTGAACGACTCCACCCCAATGCCAGAGCCATTCATTAAGAACTGTAGATTATGGGAAGTACTCAAATTTGAAATATTCATGGAGAACTGTCTCCTGGGGGGGAACCCAGTGCTGAAGGAGGGGAAGAGTCTGAGGGGTCCTTCCACCAAGGAAGAAGAAACAGCAAAGATAAGGTGTGATAAACTGACCACAACCCTCACGCCTTGTCCCCCTGCACCTCTCAGAAGTAGGAGGTAGATAAAACTGAAAGTGAAGTTCAGTGAGAGAAGAATGGAGGGGTAGGGGGAAGGTGTTTTTAAGATTTGGGCACCTGGGATCAAGCCAAGGTTACTCCACCACAACCGCCTTCTTCACAGGCATTTCCTAGTTTCCTAACCCTCTAAAGGGCTAAGAAGGTGCTGGTCCTCTTAGCTGCTTGTGCATCTCTAACTGTTTCTGTGGAAGTTGTACTCTCAGTTTACTGCTTCTACCCTGCCCTGTTTATCCAGGATTACCATACAGCCTTAAGAACAAAGTAGGAGGAGTTCAAAACTAATAAATAAATTGATTTATCAGAGCATAAAGTGAAGGGTTTAGAACTATAGATATGAGAGTTGGAAGCAGGACTACAAATAAAAATATCATAAATAATGACTCTAACTTTCACGGAGAAATATGCCCCGTATCCTCCACCTCTTCTTATATCTCACTTAGAATTCAGATTTGAAAGCTTATGATCTAGTTTTCATGAGGTAACCCTGACATACTTAAATTCTAGACGAATAAGTTTCTCTAGACTTGACTGCATACTCTTAATACAAATGTATCATGTTAGCGAACACAGTGCATTTTTAGATTCCGTTTGTCTGGATAAAATTGCTTAATATAGTATCAAAGAACCCATTTAAGTCTATAATATTCTGCATTGTAAGTGCCCTTAATAATTTCATCTGTATGAAATTTTAACTTTGATACATATTAGGTTTTTTTCAGACAAATCATACTTCATATTTTGAAATATATTAGTATAGATAGAGGTCCACAGCAGCGCTCTTAAAATTCCTTCCTCTTAGGGCAGCCTACCACCCTTGCCTGAACACATCAGCTGCTTTGGCATTCTGAGTCATGCATAACAGGTAAACTCATCAGTTTCTTTTTGAAATGATAATTCTAAATTACATTGACTCTGGTGTTTCACATTTTTGCAAGAAGACCAAAAGCTATAGCAAATTTATCAACTTCCAACTTCCTGACTGAAGTAGTAGTGTTAAATAAATAAACTCAGCTCAGGCAATAGAGTTTCATTCCCAGGGAAAAATATTCAGTATGTAAGTTTCAGCAACCATGAACATAACTGAAAAGAAATAATTTTTCTTTGCTTCTTTGCATGAAGATTTGATTCTTTTTCTTAATAGGAGATAACCTAAGATAAACTAAATAATGGGCAATACTGAGAGTCCTGACTACAAAAAGATATGAGAAATTCTGGCACAACAGTGATAAATTTGGTTGGAAAATTGTTTTAAAGAGTTGATTGAGAAGGAGCACAGGCAGTAGACAAAACTCTAAGACAAGCTGCAATTATTAGCTTCTAAGACTATGACACCATTATCATGCCTTACCCCCTGCCTGCCAAGTCGTGCTTTTTCTAAACAAATACAAACCTTTCAATGACTCCTTAAATGTCATATTTTCCATGTTAGCAACCTCCTACTCTTTTTAAACTGTGTCACAAACTGGACACAATAATCTCTCTGGTCATCAAATGAAGTGAGATCATTTTTTAACAAGTCCTAGATAAAGCAGTCCCATGAACAAAAAAATGTATTTTCTGAAATTGTCTTTTGGTGTTGTGGATGGCTAAGTATGTCTAGAAGATTCAGCTTTTGCAATACTATTACATTTTTCTCTAGATTATATAAGTTCTGTGTGACACCCAAATCTCTTTCTATTGTATCTTTATTTTGTATTTGTGCATGTCATTTCTCCTTCCTCATTTAGGCTTAGTATGTTTCTTTATAGAATCTAATTGGTTTTGTTTTAGACTCTTTCTTCAGTTCATGTAGCTTGTTTTGAATTCTAACGTTCTCAGTCATAGTGCTTGCTATAATTGTAGGTTGGAATCATCCTCAGAAATTGTAACTGGTCTTATCTTGTCATCAAAATCATTAATAAAATATTTTTTCACAGCATTACAGCAATCACATAATTTAGGGTGGAAGGAACCTCTGGAGGTCATGTAGTCTAACCCCCTGATCAAGCAGGGTCACCCAAAGCTGGTTGCACAGGTGGATCCATTTCTGGATGTATTTTTACCAAGGATGGTATATCTCCAAGGATGGAGATTCCACAGCTTCTCTGAGCAACTTTTTCCAGTGCCTACTGAAGTGCTTCTGTACCTTATTGTACACTTATTGTACCGTAATAATTTAATCTACACTAGATTTCTATATTTTCTCTGAAAGGCGTCTGAAACCGTTATGAATGTCAGCACAGAACTGTTTGCTCCCCTTTCCATTCCCAAGTCTACAAAAGCAGTTAACACATCAAGAAAGAAATTAAGTTGGTTTGACATAATCTGTTTTTATCAAATACAAATCACTTATTTCTTATCATTTTGTTTATCAGCTTGAAACTAGTATCTTTCAAGAGTGACAATAAAACTAATGTCTTTGATCCTTCTGGTCCAAATATTTTCTTTTTTTTTTCTTCTCCATCGTTGCTTGGAAAAGTGTGTGCCCTTCCGAATTTTTTTGAACTTCCTTACAGTTTTGGATTTTCAGACATAATTTTCAGTAGAGTGCTCCTTCTGCTTTGCCTCTGAGTATAGCACAGGGAATTTCAACAGTCCCTGATGAATAAAATATATTTTGTTATGTTAATATTGTGCAGTACCCTCTCTCCATATGCTGTACTCTTAATTTGAAAATGTTCCCTTAACTATTTTAATTATATGGTAAAAGTTAAGCTTTCCTGCAAAAGTTGTAAAACAGGAACAAAACATTTAGGCATTCCCTGTGATGTCTGGTCAAACTTTTATTGAGTAATTTTTTTTCCCCTTATTTGAATACATTTATAGATATTTTTGTTACTGTCTTTCTGTCTCTTGTTCTTGGAACTAAATATGTATTTTAGATTTTTGTGTTTATCCTAAGAGATCTGTGTCATTCTTTGATTGCCTTCTATAGCAATGTTTGAATATATCCAATATCTACATTATTACCTCTTGGGACACATCATTAAAAGGGATTTTTAAAGAGCTACAGAAATCTTTTGCAAAAATTCAAAAAATAAAATTAAAAAAACCAAAACTGACACAAAAAACCCCGAAACAAAACAAAACCAAACAAAACCAATAGCCGTAACAATAACAATAACAAAACCAAACCAAACCAAAACCACCATAAAACAAACAATAGTTTTCTGTTGGGGTTTTAATACAATCTCTTTTATAAATGACTTTCAGAATTTATTCGTAAGGACACAAGGACATTCAACTACCAATTTGCCAAATTTGGTGAAGTTTAGATTTTTGAAAACCATTAATTTAATCACCATGTTGCTTCATTCTTTCATTTCTTAATCATAAACTCTTATTATTTTATGGCCCCTTTTACAAAAACTGCCTTTCCTGTAAAAATCAGCTGTGGATTTTTACCTGTTACTTTGCTGTGCCTTAAACTAGACCTCCCCTGCTGTGGGAGTAATTTGAAATCCTTGGCAGGATTCCCACGTACTAAGTAAACATCCAGCGGTCTCTGCTTTCAGATAGTTTATTAAGTCTTACCAGAGAAGCTAAGAACAGAGCAGAGAGTACAGCAGAGAGTTCTGAATGTCTTGAAAATGTCCGCCGAATGTCCGCAGAATCAAGATAACACGGCCTTCTTAAAGGTAAACTATCCAATAGGCACTTAAAATGAAAGACATTTTCACTTTTCTACCAGTATTCAGTAAATGTTTATAACACATTTACAGGAACTGCGGATTTCTTTATCCAATCACCTTAAACAACTGCTACTGCAGAACATGGAGTAGTTGAAGAAGAAGAAGAAGGTCTAAGAACAACAACAATCCTCCATTTTGGAGTTTTTGCTTTTCATCTATTTACTACATTAATAAGCCCAACACCTTTATATATTCACCCTGTGATAACCTTACATAATATTCTATTATCTAATTCACACTGCTGTGTGTTCAAATTCTTCCCAGAGAGTTGGCAGTTTTCTCCACGGACGAAGGTCAAAAACAGTACTGTCCAGGGGGATAAAACTCTTCAAAACAGGCAGAGAAATATTCTCTGCATTCTGGAATCCCACACTTTCCTATTTAACCTCTGTACTGATTCTTCTTAGTCATACTAAAATGGACCACTGAAACAAAAAAATCTTCCTCAATATTTCAAATCTTTTTCCATTGACTGTATCCCACCACAGAAAATTTTATGAATCTTTTCCTCATATCCAGACTATTCAAAGGATTATTTTTTTCCTCAAATGAAAATTTAAGGAAGTATTTTGATCCTATATTATTATGGCTAAAATTGATTGTGAGCTGACTGATTTCAACACTGTCAAATCCATGAAGAATGCATATTTGTGAGCCTAAAAAGTTCTTCTCTAAAACTTAACCTAAACAAAAACCGTAATTTTATACACTGTGAATAAAGGATTACCATTTTTTTTCTTATTGCTGATGACTTTTCATTTAAGAAAAATCACAATACTAATTTTGTAGATTTTTTTTAACGGCCGCAATAAGGAAAGTTTTTACTAAGATGGGTAATCTTTGATACTAAGACAACTTCCCTGAATACATAAGAGAATTGTAGTGTTTATCAAATACATACTGATGTAGAATGTAATATGACTGTCTCAATGCATGACTAAAATATGATCTATTTTTCAGATAAATTTTAGGATAGAAGGAAATATTAGTCCATAAAAAGCACAGACTTTTAAGTAAAGCATTTGGGTTTAAGAAATAACTGACCAATTTGCTTTGCAAATTGTCATGTTCTCTTATTTAAGGAAAGAAAAATTTCAAATATACTTTAATAAACAAAGGAACAATTACATTAAAGGAATCTGCACATAAAGTATTTCTATCTGTTTTCATTTAAGAAAAAGACTAAGATTGTACAACCTACTTCATAGAATGAGGAACCAAAAACCCCCTACAAATACAAACAAACAAAAAACCAACCACCCAACTAACTAAACAAACACTACCCAAAACACATAACTAAGGAAGTTGAGTGATCAGGAATATGTGAGGCATGAAGCACGCTTGCCAAAAGAATATCGATTAATTATTTTTAATGAAAGAGAAATATTTTATCAGTAGTTTTACTTAAGGAATATTTTAGGTACTTCATTCATTTTTTTGCTTAGATGCATAAGAGTTAGTCTACACTGTTTTCCATTAGCTATGTTTGAAGTGTCATCAAAAGGCTGAATGACAGAAATTTAAGGAGAGGAATTAACAAATTATCTTCACATCCTTCACAGTACCTTTGATGGGTTACATATTTATTAAAGCTATATTACAGGCATATTTTAGCTTAATAGAATATTACTGCTATCTCAGATTCAACTCAGTTTAGCTTATATTGAACCTTTTATTTTAAGCAAGATTAAGATCCTTCTGCTTCACAGTGCAGTGATTTATTATCAAAGTTCTGACTATAACTGGAAGATTTTTAAGATACTTATAAATAAGACAGGTATTTGAACTTACAAAGAAAGTATTCAGAAACTTTTCTTAAAACTTAAAATTTACTACCTTGTCTTTTACAAATGTAAGAAATGTGAAACAAATAGAAGTTCTTTTGTGATATCTTTAAAATTAGCAGCTTCTACAGCTAAACCTCCAAGGGTAGTCAAAATAAAATTTTTCCTGTGTTCCTGGCAGATTACTCAGTGCTTCCATTGGGTCTTTTGCCTGGCTTTGATCTTTGAAAACACCGAGTTTATTTACTCAGGACCCCCATTTTACTAGTTATTGTGATGACCTTCCCTCTGCGGAATTATTATTATAATTACACAATTATCAATACAGAGTAAAGGATCACAGAAATGCTTCAAGAGCTCCTGATGCTGACTAGCACAAGAAGAGAGACTCTGCAGCAAATTCCATCTGCATTACATGACCATATAGAACACAAGGCAAAATGGAGACAATTTCAGTTCTGTTAGAAATCTAGTGTGAGGAAAAAGACAGTGTGAACAGTGAGGCTGTGATTAACTTAAGAAATCATGTGGAGCAAATGCACTGACATAGGTGTGAAGTGTTTAGCAAGCTTTCTCTGTACAACTTTTTTTTATGATTTGGACATCCAGGACAGGAATTGCCCTCAAAACTATTTTCCACATCATTCTTTTGGAAAAACTGACTGCTCTTTGGATAAGTGTAATCTTTGCTGGGTAAAAACCTGACAGGATGGCTGGACCCAGAGAGTGATGGTGAATGAAGTTTAATCCAGCTGGTAGCCAATCACTAGTGGTGTTCCCCAGGACTCAGTACTGGGGCCAGTCCAGTTTAGTATCTTTATCAGTGACCCAGACAAGGGAATAGAGTGCAACCTCAGCAAGCTGGGTGGGAGTGTTGAACTGCTGAAGTGTAGGAAGGCTCTGCAAAGGGATCTGGACAGGCTGGATTAATGGACCAAGGCCAATTGTATGAGGGTCAACAAGGCCAAGTGCTGGGTCTTGCACTTGGGTCACAACAACCTCATGCAGAGCTACAGGCTGGGGGCAGAGTGGCTGGAAAGCTGCCCAGCAGAAAAGGACTGGGGGTGCTGGTCAACAGCAGCTGAACCCAGCAGTTCAGAATGAGCCACCAGTGAGCTCCGGTGGCCAAGAAGGCCAATAGCATCCTGGCCTGTATCAGCAATATAGTGGCCAGCAGGAAAGGGGAAGTGATTGTGCCTCTGTACTCGGCACTGGTGAGGCCACATCTTCAATACGGTGTTCAGTTTTGGGCCACTCACTTCAAAAAAAAATATTGAGGTGCAGGAATGAGTCCAGAGAAGGGCAATGAAGCTGGTGAAGGATTTAGGTACGTCCTATGATGAGAGGCTGAGGGAGCTGGGATTGTTTAGTCTGGAGGAGAGGAGGCTCAGAAGAGACCTCCTTAACCTCTACGACTTCCTGAAAGAAGGTTGTAGTGAGGTGAGGGTCAGTCTCTTCTGCCATGTCTCAAATGAAAGAACAAGAGGAAATAGCTTTAAGTTACACCAGGGAAGGTTCAGATTAGATATTAGGCAAAAAAAAAATCACTGCAAGAGTGTTTAGGCATTGCAGTAAGTTGCCCAGGAAGGAGAAAGAGGCACTGTCTCTGGAAGTGTTCAAGAGGCATCTGGAAGTAGCACTTGGGGATATGGTTTAGAGGTGATTATGGTGGTGCTGGATTGGACTAGACTATCTTGAGGGTCTCTTCCAACCTTGATGATTCTGTGATTCTATGATCTTCTCATTTGTGTCTAAGCAAAAGTTCATACCAGCTACCCTTTAAAATATTACTTCCACGGAAAGAGAAAAATGCTTCATTCAGGGATTCAATCTGCTCTAAAAGATGCTAAATTTTTTAGCTTTGCTATGACTTTAAAAATTATAAACATATTAGCTTTTTATACAATAGGGTTTTTTTTAATATCTTGTTCAGGGGAGCTATATGTAAAAAAAGACGAAGATTATTTACTAGCTTTCTGTCATCTTTACTTGCTCAAGATCTAATCCAACTTCAAGCTTTAAAGTGTACTTATGAATTCTAACTTTGACATTTTATCAGATTACCTAGAGCAGCAGCACTGAAATACTAGTGTCCTGTGTGTCAGATACTAAATTTTTAAACAGAGGTAAAAAGTGAATATACGAATACTGTTCTAAACAATTTCATAATTAAATCTTCCTCTTTAAGAATGTGTAGGCCAGATATTTTATTATTAACTGGTTTAATTTTTAACAGAAAAAAAGATCTCTAAGATGGCTTAAAATAAAATACAAAATTATAAATATTTAAGGACTATCTTATGAAACAAAACAGCATCATTTATATCCAATAAAAACAGGGAAAATCAGCATCTGCAGGTAACTCATGCAGAAACCTATCTACTGTTCCTTGTCTTTACATGATTTAGTGGCCTTGAAGTTTATATTATCTGTTCAGCCATTACCACCACATCTTAGCCAAAGTTAAAAGAAACTATTCAGAATTTCCAAGTT
>VXAZ01001337.1:107604-122804 GCA_013399875.1 Gymnorhina tibicen | reverse complement strand
GGAGAGGAGAGGAGAGGAGAAGGTGTTTTTATGATTTGGGTTTATTTTTCATTATCCTACTCTTATTTGATCGGTAATAAATTAAACTAATTTCCCCAATTTGTGTCTATTTTGCCCATGACAGTCACTGGTGAGTGATCTCTCTCCCTGCTCTTATCTTGACCCATGAGCTGTTTGTTATATTTTCTCTCCCCTGTTCAGTTGAGAAGTGAGAGGATGGCTTTGGTGGGCACCTGGCATCCAGCCAGGGTCAACCCACCACACCAGTATACAAGCTAATGATTCTAATGAAGTGGAAATTTGCCAAAGGCAACTTGTTAGGCACTGCACTTCAGGCTATAAAATGGCAGGAGCAATTTTCTGTTTAAGCAGAGGTGCCTGCAAACTCCAGTTGCTGCCAACTTCATGAAAAAACTTCCTCTGCCAAAAGAATTCTATTTCTGTTTAATTCAAAATTTCTGCTGTGTTCATGTCAGGTCTCTCCTAATCACTTCCCTTGGCTACAGTGATATTCCAGCTCCGGGCCTGGCCTTGTCATGCTGATATTGTCAGTGACACTGACCTATCTTGTCCTGACAAGGCATCTAATTTTCTCAAAGAATCAAGCAGGTTCACAGGATAGCACTTATTACGTGTACTCAAGACAGTAAAAAAAGATTAGTATGGCTCATTCACATACAGTGAGTATCCAGAAAGTTAATGGTCATATTACATAAACAGAAATTCTGTGTATTTATAGACAGGAAAATATCAAATTCACATGAGCCAGGGTACTTTGTAAGTAAGGAACTTCTCCCTGCTGTTTTTCTAACTAAATACTAACTGGGACTATTTGTGATTCCAAGTCGGTATCCATTAAGCAAACTCTTAGGCTGTACTGTGGCTTGTAATTTTAATTAAATAGTCTTTAGGTGTTGCACTCTCTTGAAGCTAGTTACTTCTATTACCTGAGCTTTTCTAATTTTGAAGCTGAACAAAAGGAAAGAAGATTTTTATAAGTGGTAAGAATTCTGTAGAATTCTTTTTCTTTGTGCATCAGTTAAAATGCATATATGTAGCAGCTCTGAGGAAGACTGCTGGAATGAACAGATGAACAAAATAATGTCTCAATGCTTTTTTGAGCACGTTTTGAAAAGGATGCAGCTTTGGGAATCAGGTCTCTCATGTCCTTGAGCGTTTAGTGCCAGAAACAAGGGCAGATTAGAGCCCAACAATTTCTCAACCGTATCTTTTTTTATAAAATGTTGGATTAGTTTCTTTGGCATGCAGTCATCAGAGAGTGTGCAGGTTCTCACAGCCCCTGTGCTGGAGACAGTCCTTTAAATCTAACAGTGTTAGTAGTAGGCAAATTTGGATGATGGCTGCCTTCAGATCCCTCTGAATGGAGTGTGGACCTCATCCTGTATTTCAGCCCACAGTAAGGATTTAGTTGCACTTATCTTGTAAGCATTTCTCACAGGTATTCATTACTTTTATTCTTTGTATTTTTGCCTTCTGATTTGTTCATAAAAGTTTCTAGCTCTTCAAAAGTTAATGTTTTAAACTGTCTTTAAATTAGAGATTTAATAAATTTTGCTTATTTAGATTGTACATGGTCTTCCCGCAGAAAATCACAACCACTTGAAGTTCAGCAACTATCTGATTTATTTTCTGATCATTTCTTTTTCCTCAATAAAAAGAAAGCTTAATGTGAACATCTTTCCAGGAGTTTTTATCCTGTGTGATTGTCCCCCAGAAATATCTATAAGGTAGAGACTTGACTCCATGTTAGCAGTTTATCCATTCTTATTTTTCCACTTTCAGATTTTAAAATCTCAAAAGACAGAAAAATAGTAATATTATCTCTACATATTATAGCACTGTGAACTAGAAAATGACAAGATTCATTCCTAGGGTCATGTGAGAAGGATTTGGTGTGAAACACATAACCGTCTTCTCACATATGAAGCATTCCTCAAGCACAATGATTGATGACTATAGTTGAATTGAGCTATGTACAGGCATGTTGTGAGTTGGTTATATATTTGTTAAGCATATTTTTCATCATGTTTGAAGTGAAGAGTATGCGACAAGAATTACTTTTTCAGTATGAAATAATCATATATCTGAGAGTGGAGAAAAGAAAACTTTCATGTCATGACGTGACCTTAGAAATACCTGGTATCCCATTCTAGCACATGGTCATCTGCAGTGTTGATTCACAGAAGTAATGATGCCCAGTCCTGCTGGCTTCCTCTGCAACACTTGCAAGGAAGTTATGATTGAGGCCCACAAGAATCTGCTAACTTAAACTGTTGACTAGGCTTACAGAAATCAAAACAAAGCAAAAAAGACATCTTGTTCTTTGTATATTTTTACATCACAAGTACCTTATACTGGGTGCCACTTCAGATATGTAGCCTTGAACTGTGTCAGTGAATGTCACTCCATATTTTTCCATTTATCTTAAAAATTTATTTGAATAATGTCAAATCCGAGAGTTTCTTCTGCTGAGGATATGTTATAACCATCTGGCTAAGAATCAAGCTCATCTTTGCTTTGATTTTTTAAGGATTTAAATACTTTATGGTGTTAAACAGACTGGTTCTCCACAGCAAATCAGGAAGTGATTTATATTAGAGGCATAGTTGTGGCAGACTCTTAAGAAGTAGCTTAAACTGAAATTCTCTCAAACAGAAGTGTTTTAGAGTCTATTTTAACAACCACACTGAGAGATGAGCCATAGCACTCAGGTTCATGGGATGCCTATTTTTCGAACTTAGGTAGAGTTTATTTGGAATGCAAGATAGAAACTTCATTTTCAGATGAAAATGGTGTTCCATTAAAAAAAAAGTTTGTTCATTTATTAATATTTTCATGGTATCTTAGCTTTTGATGTGTTAAAGAAGGTCTCTGATACTTGTACTTGGATAAAAATTCTGGATGTTTCTGTTGATTTGCTGCAGATGTAAAAAGCACATAACCTGTAGCGAATTCAGTCCAGTGATGAGCTGGTAAGTCTTTCTGCAGCTCTTCAGTATTAAATATTGTAAATTCAAGGCATGTTCAGCAGGGAATGTAGAAAAACAACTAAGCCCTTCTTCAGTGTAGGATTCTCAGAGGTATTGAATAGTTGTAATTTCTGTTTCAAATCAAATTTCAAATCTTTCAAATTTGAGGTTTCTAGTCTTTTTTCAATCAGTTGTAATCATCAGTTCAGAACTGAAATGGAAATGCAATTACGATTCTGAAAAGAGCCTAATTCAGAGAGAATTTATATTTAGTTGGACTTTTCCCATTGTTTTTTTGGTAATTTATATCAGGCTCTCAAAGAAAGGTTCAGTAAGCTTGCCAGAAAGGAAAAAAGACCAGACACAAAACTGAAAGAAATTTGTTCTACCCTTTAGATCAAATGCAGTTAATTGAATTTCACTCTCTGCTATGTCATGAAAGAAGTGCTGGAAAAATAGTGGGATAATATTTTTTCTTTCACGTAAGTAAAAGTTGGGTAATTATACAGTCCAGCATCTGTAAAGTTTTGCCTTTAAGCTTATGAAAGGCAGTCATTTACGTGTAGAGGAAAGCATTCATATTGGTGTAGTTTGACATCTGTGATCTTAAAAAAAATTCAGAGCTGGAGTCTAACTTCATCTAAAACCCTTTGACACCGCTCAGAAGAGCAGAGAGAACTAGAATGGGCAAACCGCATTTTTTAAAATTCCCTTGACTATCCATACATATTCAAAATTTCAGTAGAACTATAACACTGCTGTTTGCTTTCAGCATTCTTTCAAGTAATTTAGCCTTACTGGCATGACAAGAATTAAGTCCGAAGGCTTGAAAACTCAAGCAATACAATATAAGATATAATAACAATTTCATAAGAAGAAATCAATAAAACAGCTAATTTCTCATAAGTGACTTCTCTTGTACTACTGACACTGAAGTAAATTTAACAAAAAAATCACTAAACATTTCAAGTGTTAATTAATCAATAATTGAGTGTTCAGATCTTTGCCACCAGAACAAATAAAAACTTGATTGAATTTTGGCATTAGAAGTGTATGTCCTGTGAATATGTTCCTTTCCTCTTGGCTTCAACCAGCAAAGTATTTAAGAAATTTGATTTATTGACAGAAATGGCTTTTTCTCTTACCCTCTGCATGGCCAGGTGATTCTTCTTTAAAGAACATGCTTTTCATAAAGTTTTAGGAAAATTTGGAAGTGTTGGTGTCCTGTTTTCAGCTGACATAGAGTGAATTGTCTTCCTAGCAGCTAGTACGGTTCTGTGTTTTGAATTTAATTTGAGAATAATGTTGATAATACACTGATGTTTTAGTTGTTGTTAAGCAGTGCTTACCCTCAGAATCAAGGACTTTTTAGTTTCCCACGTTCTTCTGCCTATGAGGCAAAAAGGTGGAAGGGAGCATGGCTGGGAGAGCTGACACAAACTGGCCAAAGGGATATTCCATATAAACTAGTGCTCTTATTCTGTTTTACTTTATTTCAATGACTAAACTTCTGTATCTCAACCACAGGTTTTACCATTGTTCCTCCCCATCTCACCGGAGGGAGGAAGGGAGTGGCTGCACGGTACTTAGTTGATGTTTGAGGTTAAACTGTGACAGTTGGGATGCTGTAATTCATGGAACTACATAACACCAACCAAGTGAGTAATTCAGATTTTTATTGCTCCAGGCTCTCTTAAGACATTTTTAACTGCTTTTGACACCTGTAATATATGAAGCTAAAAAACTGATGATGTTTACATACTTTCCTTAATTCCCAGTGCTGTGGGTAGGAAAAAAAAAACAGTTACTGAAATTAATTGATGCAATATCCTGGATTTTTTTTCATAATTTTAAAGTATCATTAATGATATCTGTATATAAATAGACTCTGCAGTTGCACTTTAAATGATAATTTTCTGGTGGAAAAAGATGAGATGAGGACAGAACAGGTTCCCAAACATTTCTAAGACACTGATTCTTATTAATTTCTGTGTTATATAGTGTTTTAAAGCTTTAATACAAAATAAAATTTTTCTGCTTCTATTATTTTCTATATGTACTTAAAAATCAATAAAATATTTATGACCTTAAAGAAGATACTTGGGTCAAGGACTGAATTTGTGAGACAAATATTTATACAATTTATTTATTAGTTTGCACATATACAAAACCAAATAATGTGTAAGCATAGTACACACACACTCATACACACGTGCTCATAATGTAAAGCTGACTCATCAGATAATTTTACATTACATATTGACTCAGTATCTTACATGATAGGATATTAACAAGCAGAATTTGTTTTATATGAAAGGAGATGCTAGAACAAGATTCCAGAAAAATAAATGAAAGAAATGAATGAATAAATTAAAAGGAAAAACTAATAACAGGTACAAAGCCTAGATGTCCAGCTGTCCTAGGTTAAAATATAGATGTATTCAAGTATTCTATTACCACCAGCTGTGGGCCATTAGCTGTTATCACCTGCTAATGANCCAGCTAAAAATCAGAAAAAATTTGGTTGCTCTATTTCAAGCCCTTCTAATACAGAATTATTTCTCTCTGCTTTTTTCCATTTGTGTTTTAAATGCAAGTTCAGATCTGATGTTCTAACTTAAAATAGCCGTTGCCATTTTCATAAGACTGCTGAGGAAAAGGTGAAGCAAATTCAATTCCCGATTAATTTTTTGTATTTGTTACTTGAAATGTAAAAACCTTCTTGTTGATCTGCCAATTTTCGCAGTCAAAACTGAATAAGATGAAAATCAAAGTCAATAATAGTAACAAAATTCACATGCAATTTCACTCAAAACTCAGCTTGCCAGAAATATAATTAACAGGTATCACAATGTCTCAGTGGATGAAAAATTATAAAATGCCAACCTCTAATATCCCTTTTATCTCCCATGCATCCTTTAGGTAACTATTTCTGGTATAAAACTTGACAATTATTGCAAAGTACCATAGGTAACTGATTCCATGTGACTGCACTTATATTACATCACAATATCTTTCCTTATCTTTTCAGGCTTATGCCAGACATGCAGAGTCCAATGACTCTACCCCTTTTTATCTTGTTGGCTGCTAAGCTGTCAGGACAACAATGTTTTTGGCTAAACTTAATGTCTTGACAGATCATCAAATTTATTACTCAATTTATACTAGCAAATAGACACCACAGTCTTCTATTAACTAGCAAAATGTCTGTGCCTTTCAAAAATCTAATACACCTTAAATAGTTACAATAAAAACAAATTGATCAACCTAAAATACTTAGGCTCCTAGAAAATATTTCCTCCTCACTTACCCATTATTGAGCCTTCTCCAAATCTTCCTTTTCTTTGGAGGGAATATTAACACCTCCAAGTCTTTCAGCAGCATCTTCTGAGAAGACTGGCTTTAGACTTCCATACCATTCACATCTGTTGGTGCAGTTCAACAGGCAGCAATTTTTGACAGCATTTCATAAGACTGACAAAAAGAAATGACTGCTTCAGGCTTAAAAGACCTGTGACTTTTCTTTTTGGTTTGTTTTGGGTTTTTTTTCAGAAGTGGAAGGTGGTCTTACAGGTTATGGTACCTTTGGATTGAAGCAGTATTTGTTTTAATGTTGTCCCAGCCCCCATTTCAGATCCTGACTATCTGTGAATGCTAATCTTATCAGAATTCTCATCCCACATCCTTGCCCTCATGTAAATGGCCATCCCATTCTCCATTCAGTGGTATATTTGCTAAGAACAATGTCTTCATGCACTCAACTAATTCAGTTTACTATAATCTTTATCCTCCTTCCTAATTTTGTATCTCTTTAATTTATATGCTACAGGAACCACAGCTCCTTTGCTGAGTGTTTCACTTATTACACTTGAGCATACTGTATCAAAATAATCCTGTTAGAAGCTACTAATGGATGTAATCTCTAGTTCTCGAAAGACTTACACAAGTGTTCTATTTCATATGATGTAAGCAGTACTGTTTACACCAGTGGGAAGAGTTGCTGTGCAAAAAGATAATCCCATAGGAAGCTCTTTAGTAATTACAAACCAAAAGTAAGAAAAAAGACTTTGACCATCTGGGATCTAAGAGTCCTTGCAGTGCTTGACATTCTCATTGCCTCAGCTCAACTTTCCTTCCATTACATAGTGAACACAGCTTGAACCTCAGAACTTTTCATAAAGGCCACCTGTTCAAAACTGTGCACTTTTCTTCTAGCCTGTTATAAAGACTTAGTATCAACTACTGTCTCATTTTTAACTGATTTAACTCAGTGGAGGTACTCTGAGTGGCAGTTATGCATGGAAGGCAAACGTCAGATCTCTGTTCTATTCAACTGCTGAAAACCAATTACATCTCTGTTCTATTCACCTGCTGAAAACCAATTACCCTTTATTCTTAACATAATATATATGCTAGCAGCTATGAGTGCTTTCCCATTTGTATTTACTATATTGGATGGAGACACAAGACATTTTTTTGTCATTTTAAGACAGCATGAAAGCTAACCTGGAGGTCCACATGCATTTCTCTACAACATAAATCCAAACTCTTTTCAATCAACTACTGTGCTTAAGTAGTTATGGAGTCCAGAAAAGCCTCATGGCAGTGATAAGCTAAAAGCATTCTATTGTAGGGGCATACTTTTGATTTCATAGAATTAAATCAGGAGATAATTTGTCCTACAAGAAACAAGAGAAGAGAACAATTTCTAAGTGAGCTCACAAAGAGTACTATATTTATTCTGTTTGTTTTGTAAGTAACTGATGTATGTCAAGAGAAACTTGTCAGTGGTGCTCGTTTGTTTTGGGTGGCTTAAAAGAACAGTGGACATTTACACTGAGTAATCTAGTGTAAAATATCACCTACACCTAATCCCAAAAAAACATTGTTTTTCAGAATATTTTCCATTCTGTCTTTATAACTAAAATTATATTATGTGAGCCTTACCAGATGAAAGCAGCAACTTACACAACCACACTCCAACAGCTGCTGCACTAGAAAATATCAATAGATAAAAATATGTTAAATGACATAAGAATCAAACAGGAACGGACAGAGATGTAAACTGAATTCATAATGTTGTAAGAAAATGTGAGAGAAACAGCTCTGCAGACACCAAGGTCAGTGCAGAAGGCAGGGAAGAAAGTGCAGGAGCAGAGATTCCTGTGCAGCCTGTGGTACAGATCAGATGAGGCAGCTGTGCCCCTGCAGCCCATGGAGGATCCCATATGTGAGCAGGTGGATGTGCCCTGAAGGAAACTTCAGCCCACGGAGAGCCCACCCTAGGCAATCTGTTCCTGAGGGACCTGTACCTGTGAAAAGACCCGCACCAGAGCAGTTCTTGAAGAACTGCAGCCTTGTGAGAAGAACCCATGCTGGAGCAGTCCTTGTAGGACTGTCCTGTGGGAAGGACGCCACACTGGAGCAGGGGAACAGTTTGAGGAGGAAGGAGAGGTAAAAATGAACTGTTTAGGACTGGCCACAACCCCTCTTCCCCATCCCTCTTGTGGTGCTTGGGGAGGGAACTAGGTAGAAGAATTGAGAGCAAAGTTGAGCCAAGGAGGAAATGAGAAAAGGTGAGAGGGTGTTTCTAGTTTTGCATTTGTTTCTCACTATCCCACCCTATTAAAAAAAAAAAACAACAACAACAAAAAACCAAGAAGCAATAAATTAAATAAATCTTTGCCCAGCTGAGTCTGTTTTGCCTGTGATGGTAACTGGTAAGTGCTCACCGTCTTCAGCTTGACACATGAACTTTTTCATCTTAATTTCTCTCATTATTGTGTTGAGGAACATGAGAGTGGCTGGGTGGGGATCCCGTTGCCAGGCAAGGCTAATCTGCCACAATGGCTCATGTGTCTCAGTCAGGAACTGTTTAATGGCCCCATTTTAGGCACAGGCATTGAATTCATACTTTAGAAACTCCCAACATGAGACAATAAGAAAATCAAATATTTTCAAGAGGTACTGAGAAGATAAAGGGGGAAAAAAAATCTCTGAGGCCTCAGAAAGACTTACAAAACCATCGAGGACTGAAAGGCACTTCATATATGCTTTTATTATTACAGATGCAGAAAATTGATGCTGTGTTTTGCACAATACAACCTGTTCTGACCACATTTGTCGCATATGCTAACCATCTTCTATGGTGTTTCCTAGATCTCCCTGACTTGAATTTGTACCCCAAGAGGTGGTCTGATTTTGTCAAGACTGATACATGCATTTCTCCAGAAATCACTGGAGTGATTGTTCCTCTAGTAAAATCTGGGTCACCCCTTTTAGCATCATGAAACTGAGTTCTCTTTGCAGCTCTTGCCTAAGAGTTACAAAGGGATTTGACCCACAATTAGCTGGATCACACATATATTTATAAAACACAACATTTTTAACAGCAAGAACAGATGTATTGTCTCTGTAATTACTATGGAGAAATTAGGGATTATATTTGAACAGTGACCTAATACATCAATACATTCAAAATGTTTATAAAATGAAATAAAGGGAAAATTTGTGCACAGAAAGATGGGAAACACTATCAGTTCAGAGGCATGTTCAGATCAGCACCGAAGAATTTGTATTTCACAAGTCTGGAGGCTAAGTGATGGTTAAACTGAAGCCACATTTTTCTAACTTTTCTGAACTGGAATCCAGTCAATTGCTTTGATTAACTGATGACCTCTCAGGTTTGTTGCTGGCAGTGTTTTGAAAAATGGAAGTACTGGAAAAGAAACTGAATTGTGTCCTTCGATTAAGCAAATAACTGTAGAGGAATCCCTCATCCTTGTTAAAAAAAGGTCCACAAGGAAGCAGTTCTGGGATATACAGCTTCCAACTAATTTCATCCCAGACAGTCTTCCTGGGATTCAGTCAAAGAGTTTCCTCCAAACCTGTTCTTATTTTTGTAAGAGTTTCTGGAACTGACGGTGTTTCAGAATACATGTTTAGTTCAATGAACCAAGATTTTTTAACATAGGTAATTTGTCAGAAATATTTTGAACAACTCCATGTTCCATATCTTGCACATAGTGCTCAGTATGGAAAGGACAAATACACAGATGTGAAGCTTTTCCATGTGAGGGCTTGCTTTTTGTCTGTAAACAAGTACAGTGCATGATATACTAGAAATACCAATTATCAAAATAACCTTTTTGCTTTTTAAAAGTAGAGAAGTCATCAGGGACACTCACTAACAAATGCCTTTACTAACTATACAACTTGAATTACAGCAGCATTTAGTTAAAACTACTCCAACTCTTGTGCCATTAAATTCTTTACCAAAGGCAACAGACAGATAAAGTTTACTCTTTTATAAATAATAGCTAATTTTTTACAGTTCTTAATGTCATGGATGAAAAAAATAAATTTTTTTCCCTTAGAATTAGTGCTAAAAAAACAGGTGGAGGGACAATGCCATTAACCAAGCAGGTATCCCATCCATGAAGACAACTCAGGATTAGGGCGGCTTAAGTCCAGTAGACCATTTTAAATGAGTGCATTAGCCTCCAGATGGGGGTGAAACCTGGTGAGAGAAATCCACTTCACCATTAACTGCAGTTAGATCCTACTGCAATTTCATGAGCGACAACCACAAGAGCTGACCAGCAATGATCCTTGAAATCTAGGTCCAATTTCAGTCTTGTACCATTCCTGATAGATGTTGGGTAGAATTTCCCACTGGAAGAAACTTTTTTGCCATGCCAATAGCAAAGCTACCAAGCCATAAAAAGAAAAGGAGAATATTCCCAAGTCATTTGGTACCTTGTGTAACTTTTGATGGAACATTTAGCACTGTGAAAGTGTGTCATGAATCACTTCAACCCTAGGCATGGATTTGTGGTTCTTTAAAATCACTTCTGCATCAGACAGCATTAAAGTAGAAGTAGATAATTAATCTTCAGAAACCCTAGAATCAACTAAGATAAAGCAATGCAGTGTTTAGAGGCAGATACATATAAAGCACTAAGTATGCTTTAGGTTGTCTATGTGTTTCACTTAGATAACAAACTGTAACCATGCTGATATGGTTTACTTGCTGAAATCCATTTGTAGGGCAAGATCCACAGGTTGGATATTGCTTTTCTTGAGGGAAATCCGGATGGTGGGATGCATCAGTCTTTGTATGCCCATCTTCTTTGTGCAGGCTACATTACTGCTCAGACATTTATCCTTGCTGCTCTGCAGCTCTCTGGTGCTTCATCACTTCTTCAGAATGCCAGTTTGTAACATTGTGCCTGTAGGACTGTCGACTTCCCCTCCCTAAGCCGAGAAGTGCTAATGTCTCTGTCTAGGCAATAAATAGCGCTAACATCGCTCCCAATATCTACATTTAAGGAAATCATTGACTCCTTCTGAGCTAACTACTTACAAGTTCATGCAAACATAACATTCATATAACAATACCTTGACCATCACGCTTTGTGAAGTCACGCGTAATGAAATGATGTTTGCAGTTCATCAGATCCTCTTTGAGAATAAACACGGCAGTGAAAAAACTCTTTTGGGAGTGGTAGGAGTCTTAGACTAAGTGTCTGCAGTTTTAGATCTGAGCTATACTTTGATCTTTAGGTTCTTATGATCCATAACAGATTAGGGTTAGAATATTTTTTCATGAGCAAGGAAAGCCTGAACAATGTCAATCTCTTAGTGTCCATATGAGCTAACTTCTTAGAGATCAGCACAGTAGTCTCAGTAGTACTAACACAATCCCTTAGGATCATTTTCAGAGTTTAGCATCGGTTTGCCTGAATTAAGGTTAATTTACAGGTGGTCCTTCTCTGGTATGTTCTATGCCCTAATGTCCTTCAGAATTTTGCTTGATAACTGCTCCCCCTGCTTTAAATTCTAAATATCATAAATTTTGAAATTACTATTTTAACATGAACTTTTTAGTGAAAAACTTCAAATTTCTGTGGGTCAATGCACCCTTAAAACCAAAATATGAAACAAAAGTAGACTAACACATCATTTGCTTGCATGAATAATTCTTATAAAATAAAAGTTAATGCATACCAAATTTGCTATTTTAGCCAGTGAGTTAAAAAGGGGGGCAAAAAATCAAAGCTTTAAAGCTAGAATTTATTTAGAAGCATGAACTTCTGAAGTAGGGGAAACATCTTACTCATGACTCCTTTGATACTTTAAGAAGGCCACCAGGGAGCTGGAGCTGCAGAGGGTAGTGCTCTCTCTTCCCTGAGAGGTGCCCTGGCTGGGTGTGAGCAGCCAGGCTCTCGATGTGGGCTCAGCCCCTTCCCCTTGCAAAGGGGTCCTCCAGACACCAGGAGACAAAGTTTCACTGTGTAAGAGGCAGTGGTTCCAGCATAATAAACAAAGAACCAAGAGCAAGAAATTGATCCCAACCCTGACACAGGTTTCATTTGTCTGTCCCACAGGACTGACAGGTCACAGTGGGAAACCCAAACACCTGATGTAGGTATCAAACTCCAGAGGCTGGGAGGGCTGCACAAACTAAGTGGCTCTGGTCATTACTCACAAGAGTAGGTGGGCACAAGCAGTCCCAGAAATATTGGCTTAATGTATGTGTTTCATTTTGTTTACCCATCATGTGACAATAACACACAGAGAAAGTTTCTGACAATTAAAAAATGAGTGTTAATAAAGTGCTATGTAGGCACAAAAAGTCACTATTATTTCTACAAGCCCTTGAGTGTCTGGAGACCCAGAAACTTTAAGAGCTCCAGCTGTCTTCAGCACCATTTTTTGCAAAGATTTTCCAAATGCTAGCAAAAAAAAAAAAAAAAAGAATGCCTTCCTAGAAGCTACTGGATATTGCTGCAGTGGTCATGGAGCAAGCAGTGAGCGGGACGAAGGGCAGTCCATCCTGACAAACACTGCAGAGACATTATTCTTGCTTTAGTTACATCCCTGGGCCAGTCAATTGCAGCCCTGGACCCCACTCATGGCCTAAGCATGGAAGTAGATTAAAAAAAATTTATAAAAATAATCCCATTGTCCTTTGATCTACATAACAGGAAAAAAGGAACCCATTGTCCCTCATTAAGATGTTTTCATTAATTGCTATATTGTGTGACATGAAAATATGGTTCTCTGAAGTCTGTTTCAAACCCATGCAATTATAATCTTGAAAATGTAATGCATTAATTTACAACACAGTCTGTTAATGTTTTCTTTTTCAGACCGGTACTGAGAACAGAATGACTATTCAACTGAGAACAGCTTTTGCCAAACACAACAAGCTCAAGTTGGTCTCAGTAAAATTATTTCTGAAGACAAAAATACTAGAAATCTATAAATACACATATCTATATATTTCATATGTAGGTATATCACATACAAACTTGCACATACAGACTACAGATTTGCTAAACAAACAGTATTATAATTTGGAAAAATATTATAAAAAAGGTTTTTAAATGAGTGAACAGGAATTAAATAGACTTTGGCATTTGGTTTAAAAATACTTACCTTCAAGAAATTTTCATAGTTTTGAAATATACTCAGCATTACATTTAATGTAACACCTTCTTTTAATAAAGTTGGGATCTGATCATAAAAAAAAATTAGTTTCTGAATTTTCTCTTCTGATGCTCAGATTATCAATAGTTTCTAAATTCTTGCTGAGGAACATGTATCAATTTAATTATAAGACTTATGAAAATTGATCTCTGATTTTACTTGAAAATTAAAACACATTACTAGTTTCATGGCAAGAAACACACACCATACACCCCTTCAATGAACAGAACAATGACAAAACAGGACAAATTGGCCAACGGACAGGAAGCCAGCAGAAAAACATAACTTCAAATGAAATTAACAGATGAGCTGCTCTTTATGCTGGTCAAGTATTGGGTGGTTCTTAGCATAATAAACTAGTAGTAGTAGTAGTAGTACTACTACTACTACTACTACTAAAAGTTGTTCAAACTTGAATTCTGTTTTCTCCCCTCCAAAGCTCCAGAAAAGGCATTTTACTCACATCTCATTGCCCTCAAAACCCCCTTCTTTGCTGCACACTTGAATTGTATCAGTCAAAGCCTTGTGTTGAAAAAAAACTGGGAAGAGAGAGGTGTGATTACAGCAAGGACAAAATCTATACAGGGAGGCAGTAGCAGGTAAGCTAAGTCAGGCCACAGTGTATATCATATATTTTGCAACAGCATTTTTTTAAAAACTTAGGGAGATCATATCTCAGGAATTATGCAATTTTCTGGAAGAAATTTAATACAGCATAATGCCAAAACAATAAATGGTTTGGAAAATTTCTCAAAGTTGTGCTGTCATTGATACCTTTTTTCTACCTGTATGCAGAGGACTGTATTTAAGCAGCAACATAAATATTAGCTTATTATTAATAGCAGTCAGTGTTTTAAAAGCAAATGATTCTTTTAAGTTATATTACATCCCAGTGCTGAAAAGTGAAATCTCACGAAAGTGAAAAAAACAGCATATCCTCTTACAACACTAGTGGGAAAAAGAAGTGAAATTCAATTAGATGTCTTATGTAGGAGTCTCCAGTGATAAATCAGACACTGTTCATTAATCCACAGTAAATAATATCATCTGGTTAGGAAAAAAAGGAAAAGGCTATATGACAAAACAACAGAAAGCAATTCTAGCTCTATATTTGGAAACAGCCCCAGGGAAATCCCCTGTTCATGCATGGTGAGTGGAATTCAGTCAAAAAGGGAATTGTTTCCAGAAAAAATGCTCACAGGAGCATCATTTCTGGAATCAGTTTCCCATCTTACTTGCATAGACTGTGGAAATCACTCAATCTGAGGTCTCTGTGGGAATGATTTTCTCACAGTGGTCAAAATCCTCTCCCTCCATGTTTTGGCTCTTGCTGGAAGGTCTATTCTGTCTATGCTGCTGGTGTTCTGAGGTTTTGAAATATTTTGTGCTTATGACATAGTGTCAGAGACTGAAATATTACAGTTTATGACTTAAACTGTTTCATGAAGGACTTTTAAAACTGTCTTGCAAAAGCTGCCAAGAAGACTACAGGACCCTGAAGGGGGGCCCTGACTGAGGCCTTAGACTGCTCAATGATGAAGGTACGATAAAGTAACAACTCAGGGCTGGGGACATTCACAAAGCCTAAGCTTTGACACCTCCAAAGTGGAGACCACAGCCCCAGGGCTATCAGCTGCCAGGCTCGAACAGACCCTCGCACCAGAGGGTGGGGGAGAGAGGCTTTGGGTGTGTGCTGGAAAAGCCTCTGGTGAGAGG
>VXAZ01001337.1:0-107348 GCA_013399875.1 Gymnorhina tibicen | reverse complement strand
AATTTTTTGGCACCAACATCTAACCTCGTTTGGTTTCAGTCTCATTTTTGGGAATATTTTGAACCTTCTCTAAGTTCCTTCCAGTTTATTCACAGAGACTTGGTTTTCTTTGCTCTTCTGGGTTTAAACCAGATCACAACACATAGTGAAAGTGATGTCTTTCAAACTGTTATCTCCAAGACCTGATAACCAGGTCAAGGTCATCAGTTTGATGATGAAAGCTTACGCCTTCATTAGCTTTCTCCAGTGTGCCCTTCAGTCTCACTCCCAGCAAGACTGGGAAATCTGTCACTGTGTGCTGTGGCTGCCTCCTGGCCCACAAGCTCAATGTTACATATATATATATATAATTTTTTTTCTCCTACAATATTTGGAATCCATTTTTTGTCTCAAGACCATTCCTGATTGAAATAGCCCATTAAATCCTCTTATCCTTCAGATTAAGGTGACCAAGTCCCAGCTGTTAACTGTTAAGGACATACAAGGACATAAGGAAAGGAACATAAAAGGGCAGCTAAAATAGAAGACAGGAGGAATTACTGTGTCATGAAGAGAGACCAGAGAATTCTGAAGAGTGTGCAATTGAGATTTAAAAAATCCTGAAGAGTGAGTATGAATATATAACTAGATCACAACCCTTAAATTATACAGCTAGAGAGCACTTATTGAAGCTGGGAACATACTAGCTTAAATGAGGTTTAAAAGCTACTGTTTCACTCACTGCACATTGAATTTCCAGAATTGATTGGCACAGGAGGTTGCAAAGGTAGATAGTATCCACAGATTCAAAAAAGATCAGAAATTTAATGACTAATAGGTCCCTAAACAGACAGAAATATAAACCTTCCAAAACTTCTAATATAAAAATTGTGGATGCTAGAGAAATTATGAAACAAATTGTCTAAAAATATCATTCAGGTTTGCCTGCTTGTTCCATCTCATTTGACTTTTTTTTAAACAGAATATTGTGTGACATGAATCATTCTGAGTCAGCAGGGCATTTCTGATGTCCCCACATCATTGTTCAACCACCAATAGTTCCTGTACCATTCTCTGGGCTAGACTATGCTAGGCACCATTAAAAAGTTCGTCAGGTAAGATGCAGAAATCCCAGAAGAAAAATTCCCTGGCTATGTATAATTTACTGGTACAGACATAGTTAAATGAAACAGTATTCAGAACTTGAAGAAAAAATAACATTCCATATTTAATTCACTTTGCAGTCCTTAACTAAAACTTTTACTTTCCTAATTCATGATGCAGTTCATGTAAAAGATAACATTATTTAGAAAGAATTTGTCATGTAAATATGGATTTCTCTTCAATTATCTAATCCATTTGCTGGTTTAGATCGGTATGCTTTGCTAATGTACTGCAAACTTTCTTTACCAAAATTAGGTGTATTGTTTAGATATAAATGAAATATATCGAGATTCACTTTAATATAATAGGTTAGGAAAGTCTTTCAGCAGATTAATAGAAGAAAATTGACATTGATTATCCTTATTGCAGCTTGATAAAATCTTATTTTGCCTTGTTATTTTTGAAGATTGAAATACTTACATTGAATTTGATTTTATAAAGATATTCTTAGTTTATTAAACAAAGGCGCCTGTAACAATCACAGAATGACATAATAAGAGATTATGACACAATATTATAATAATGTAATTAATAAACGTATAGTGCTCTTGCCTGATGAATATTTCAACTCCGCTACAATAATTTCCCAAGGTCTTTGATGTTGTCATGTATCTTTGTTGTCTCTAGTAATCATCCACCCTGTTTATATCAGAAATTAAAACAAATCCTCCAATTTTATATAATCCTCTTAATAAATTCCCATCCCATTTTAATTTTCTGGGAAAAACAGACTCCAGTATCACAATGAATAGATTCAGACTTTACCAGAAATCTCTTCACACGCATTGTCACTCTTCCTTTGGTGCATGCACAGTCTTCCTCTTCAAGTGTCCTGACACTCACAGAGATTCTAGATAAAGTGAAACCAAATCTCATTTGCTGGTATTTTTCCATATTGACTTTAAAGATTATAGGTTAGGTATGAAAAATGAAAATAAACATTTAAGTCTCCTTTAAACTCTGAGGATATCACACGGCATTTTGAACAGTATTAAAAATCTTTTAAGTTATCTTAATTAGGACCTGTTATCCCTCAAATTCCATACACAAACAGGGAAGTGTACCATTTTCATTCGGTCTCTAATTATACTGAAACACTAGATTTGCTTTTATTTATTGCTTTTTGTATATAATAGCATGCATATGGCTGGTATGTTCCCTGTAAAGAAAGTCCCACCAAGAGGGTTTTACTTTTCAGTGTTGTTAGATGATATCAAAGGAGCAAGAAAGCAGAGTCAAACAGGCTGTGAGACTAAAGAACTGGGAGAAATGCAATTAGACAGGAGGCAGCCTGGTGAGCACCCCTGGAGAGACTATTTGTCCAGGCTGGAATAAAGGACTCATTCAATTAGGTCATAAAGTGTATAAGACATCTGTGGTGGAAATAAACAAAAAGCGATGAAAGTAGCACTGAGATGATAACAATCAGAGCACAGAGCACGTGCATAGAGAATGAGAGAGACGTAAGCAGGGGCAACATCAATGCAGGCCCCAAGGGAGAGCATAAAATGTTTGTGATGGCGTGTCATAAGCCAGGAAGCTGGATGGAAGAGAGTTGTAAAAGCAGGAGAGAAAGAAGCTGCTGGCAAGGTACAGTGACATGCAGGAAAGGATGAAGCTCACTGAAGGCAGAGTGCCAAGGTGAAAAACAACATGTCCAAGTGGTAGCACAGGAGAGACAAGTGTGGGAAGTTACCAGCTGCAGGGTGAGAGGCAAGGACATAGCAGCTCCTGCACTTCTCTCAGTGGCAGTGTGCTTCCTGCAGAGGCAAAGTCTCCATGCAGGATGGGGTAGCTCAAGGATAGGGAAAGGGGATAGAGGCACACAGAGCCTGAGATTAGAAGCTTTTTTCAGCCTTGATTAAGCTTGGGCTGAGAAAGAGGCAACTTGTGGCTAAGGAGGTTGAAGAGAAAAACAGAAAAGAGAAAATCACAAAGGCAGGAGTCAAAGTTCAGGGATAAACTAAAATTTTGTCATAAAATTTTTCTATGGTACTGTTACTGCTAGTGGAAATCAAAGTCTCTCCGTGCCTGAGAGTGGAATGATACATCATCCCCAGAATAATCATGCAAAACACTTTTGGGTACAACAGAACCACAACATCAGCAAATTCTGGGAGAACATAATGAAAATGTAATGCCAGTGGTGTCTTCCTCATGTGAGTTACAGTATGAGGCATGAGGAAGAGACATGTCTAGCTACGGTATCTGGGACACGCGTGATGTTTTCATAGCATCAAACAGAAAATGCGTGCCACTGACTATGGAGTTGTATAATTTAGGCAGTTAACATGGGGGTCTTTTAGGAAAATAAAAGCTTTTATTTGTGAAGTGTGATGCTGGGATGAAAAAAAAAAAATCAAGCTAGCAGCAGGAACACCACTTTTATGCCATAGGTGTTACCAGTCACATAATAGAGATCTAACAGGTACATGTCTGTCTACCCTGTCACACTTCCTTAAGCAGTCTACAGCTGAATTGATTTTTTTAGCCTTCATCACTATTTTTGACTCCTGACAAGCCAGGGAAAAGTGAAAAAGTTTAAATAAGAATTCTTGAATATAGATTTGCAGTTTTAGAGCAAACAGTCTGTATATGCTAGCCCATTCTTTCCTCCTTATTGACAGTCTAATTGAAATTGAGATAAGAAGCCTAGTTTAATCAAAGTTTAGTAATTGCAGCACTGGCCAAATTTCAAGACTACTTTACTTTGACCCCATCCTTCTTACTCAGCAGGGAAATGTTACCATCTCCCAAAGTATATTGAAGACACTTATAAATATATATTTTCCATATATAAAAATACATGCATGTTGATTATTTTTCAGATAGTTTTTCATACCAGACTATGTCTTCACATGACTTCCCCCACCCTGTCTGATGGGCAACTTTGCAGGTTCTGCAACAAGGAAGTTGTTCAATGAAGAAATATTCCTGAGGGCCTAATTCTGATTTCACACTCAGCTATGTAAATGAGGAGCATCTGTGCTGAAACCAAAGTAAAACTACTGTCAGCTGTCATCAGTTGTGCACCCTGCAACTTAAATTTCAAAACCAGTGCACCAACAAAGTTAAAGAGCTCTACTTCAGCTGAAATGGGTCATCTTTTCAGTTGTATTATCTAAGTAATGAAGAGCAATTAACAGTGAAGAGTATGGCCAGTACTATTAGCTTTCATGACATAATGTAAAACTAATATTTTAATAAGTTTATTTTTCAGCAGGTTTCTCCTGTCAGTACATAGTCAGCAAATAGTCATTTTCAATAATCTACCCATGCTAAAAATCAGAGGAACAAGAAAGGTGTGAGATGCAATCTACCTCTACCAAATACTGCCTGATGCTGCCACTCCCCTTGTCATATGCCTGCAAAATATTAAGGCTCTGTTCATTTCCATCAAGGAGATGTTGAGACTTAGCTCAGACCAAAAGAGACCAAAGCTACACCAAACTTAGGAGTATTATGCTGGTGTCACTGTCTCCTGTCTGTATTATGGTGATCAGGGAAGGATCAGATGCACCCTGAGACATGACTAACTGCATCTGATGGCAGGCACTGTTGATATCACCAAAATTGCTCCAGCAATTAACATGACCCTTACAAAGTGTTTCTTTAAAGTTGAAGCCCTGGCAATCTTCACAGAAGAACAATGAGGTAACAAGCCCCATTTTCTTTGAAGGACTCATGAGAATACAAGCAATATTTAATGTCTCCCTAAATTAAATTATATTATAAATTCTTAATTTATATACTGTGCCCAGCCCTTCATGTCCAGTGTCTCAAAGACTATTTTTTTAGTTATTAAACTAATTTCATGGTCTACACTAAAAAAGTGTGATCAAATCAATCACTAACACAAGAATTAATAAGGAACATTAAGAAGATATCCACAAATAATGCTGTGCACATAGAAAGCACTGACATTAGAGTATCTCTTATCATAGCAAAAAATAATCAGATAAAGATCATGAATAAGACAAAATATGATTCTCAAATTCTTATCTAATGATATTGAAAGATACAGACTAAAACCAAACATGCTTTGACCAATATTAGATTGTTTTTCTATAAATGAAAATGTGACTTGTAATTGCTGAAATATTAAAATTTCCTCTCAATGCTTATTGCTATGAGAGAGACATGGGTTTTTTCTGTAGAAATAGGTGAAAAATTCAAGATGGGTTCATGAATTATATAAAGCCACCTGTGTACATTTCCTATTAGTTTTTTTAACTTATTGTTTACCTTTATTTAGAATTATAATATATTAATACATTGGTACTTAATGATCTTTTCTCAGGTCTGAATAGATCATTCTTCAGTTAAAAGAATGAAGATGCAGAAAGATTGTGGAGCTGAATAATGTCAGCACAAAAGGACAAAAAATCCCATATGTTACGTGCAGCATCTTTGTGTTTGAGAGAGACTGAATTGAATAAAAGGGCATGGATCTCCAACCACTGAACTTCCTCATAAGGTTACGAGACATAGCAGAACTTCCCTTCATTAGCTGCAAGACTACGAAGAAAGAGGTCAAAAAAGTCACCTCCTCATAAAGGTTAAATTCGCCTGCTCTGTAAATTATCCATTATGTTGAATACTTCATAATACCAACAACCCTGTAGGAAACTTCTTACTCTACAGAATGAATTCCTGTGAATATCTGTAATCTACTGCAAAAATCAGCCTTTCTGTATAAGCTGTCTGAAATATTAGGAGCTCAGAACAATATCAAATTACTAATTTCCATATGTGTTCTACAGACTGCAGCAGAATACTATTGCAAAGGTATATCACATGGCTTTGATTCTGAATGTGTAATCTTATTTTAGCATTTTAAAGTTGATATTGTTATCATCACTTCATCAGACTGGGACAATTGAAATACTGGAGGCAGAAGCATCTCATTCATATCCTACATTACTTTAGAGAAACAGAACCATGCAGAAGCCACCACATGAATGCCACAGAAGTACACAGGAGGCAATTTGTAAGAGAAGCAGATAAACATTTTTCGTATAGTAAAAGAGTTGATTTAGATTATTTCCCTTCTGCTGATGCCAACTTTCAACTCCAAAGACATGAAGAGATTGGTGCTGGACTGAGCTACTGTCAATATTCAGCAAATGAGGATGAAAAGATTCATGATGTAGTATCAGCCCTAGACAGAACAGGAAATTAATAAATAACTAAAGGATGGGAGAGATTGTATGGGAAATAAACCTTGACAAATCTGACTATGTGGTTGGAATTATTAGTTTTTCTGAAAAAAGAAATGAAAATAGTCAGACATTTGAAAAGCACTGACTTAGTAAAACATGGCATTATGATAAAGAACTGGCACTATATGCTATATTTAAGAATAGATTACATGATTTCCAATATTACTGCAAATGGTACAATTGCATCAGTCTCAAAAGGGAGATTTCCAAGAGGATTGCCTTAGTCTTGATTCTGTTCAATGTGGTCATTAGTGACAAGGAAGCTAATATAAAAATTGCTACTGATGTGTAGATGGTAAACACTCGTAAAATGATAAAAAACTGATGCGTACAATGCTAGTATGTTTGTATAAATTCTTTGGAACTCTGAATCTTTTAGTAAACAGAATTAATTCAAACAGAATCACTTTAGCATCACCATTTATAACTGTTTTAGACACAGCAAGGAAGAAAGTACACTCTACTTTGTGTGTGTGCACATAGACAGACACTCATATATATGTAAGTGCAGTTTATACCAGATTTCTGTGTCCACTTGTGATTAGTTTGAATGTATCAGGTGGCATTAGAGCTACTCCAACTTTAAAAGGGGAGAAATTGGTAGACTAGTTCTGTTCCTTTTAATAATATCCAAAGGTCTACTGAATTTTATTCTGATTTGTTATTTCAGCTACATTCCCACCACAAACCAGATATAGACAGGCTGGAGAGAGTCCAGAAAAGGGACCTAGAGAGGATAAAAAGACTGGCAAGCTTGACATTTGAGAAAAGGCTGAGAGAACTGTGTTTGTTCAGCTTTGAGAAAAGAAGGCTTAGAGGATATCTATCACTGTGTTCCAGTGTTTAAAGGTATCTAAAAGATGGTTACAAAGAAGATGGAGACTCCCATTTTACACAGAATCATGTGGAAAAGACAAGGAGCAATGGGTACAGGTTAGTTTTAGGGAGTTTCTGATTGGACACAGGAGGAAAAAAAGTTTCCACAGGAACAATCAGACATGGAATAATCTCCCCAGGGAAGTGGTGGATTCCCCAGAGTTGGAAAATTTTATGATTCAGCTGGACAGCTAGACTGTGCTTTTGCCAAGAAGGGTTGGTCCAGATATTAGAGGTCTCTCCCAACCTGGTATTCAATGATTCTATGAAACCAAAGGATATATAAAATTCTTTTATCTATCCTGGCACATGCATGAGGCTTACCAGTACAAATAGTTGATTGGTTTCAATATCTTGATCAAATCTATCACCCAGTACATGACGAATTTCAAAAAGAGCAGGGAGTGTCAAGATTTGAAATGGAACAGTGCGAACTTGCTTTCCAAGCTTGAGAAGTTCTGCTCTTTAGGGACGAATGAGCCCAAGCATGAGCACATGAAGGGGGCTGAGTGGCTGGAAAGCAGCTTGGCAAAGCAGGCCCTGGGGTCCTGGTGAACACCGGTTTGAATGTGACCCAGAGATACTCACTGGTGACACAGAAGGCCAAGAACAACTTGGACTGTGTTGGGAGCAGTGCTACCAGCAGGTCAAGGGAGGTGACCTTTCCCCTGTCTTCAGCACTGGTGACAACACACTTGCAGTTCTGTTTCCAGTTCTGTGCTCCTCAGTACAAGAGAGAGACATGGACAATCTGGAGAGAGCCCAGTGAAGGCCCCTGAGGATGAATAGAGTGATAGAGCATTTCTCCTATGAGGGAAGGCTGAAAGAGCTGGGACTGTTCTGCCTGGTGATGGCTAAAAAGTCAAGTCAAACCTAATTTTAGTTTCCTGACCTTTTTTTTTTTTTAAACCCAGGAAGGAGTCATGTTATTAGGAATACTGTTTGTACAGATTTGCAGTGCTAGGTTGCAGAATGATGTCATGAGTAGCTGCTCTATGATTCACAGCAAAAGGAAGACCATATCAGAAAAGAAATAGGGATTTAGGTTCATGTATTCAATATGTAAAGGCTATGTAAGCATTTCAACATAAGCAAAGATTCTGGATGATTGATAATAACTGCAGCATAGAAGAAGAACAATAAGGCAGGGATAGCAGTAGATGCAAAACTAACAGACATTTTTCTATAGAAAAAGTAAAAGCAAAAATGTAAACTTTAAGCCACTATATTTTGCATGATAAAAAGAAGTTTTCTACTTTAATTTTATTTTTCTCTGTCAAAGCTTGCATGTGTTGCTGTATTATTTCTAGTTGGAGAATTTTCTGGGGTTAGAATGTTCAGGAAAACCTAAAGGCACTTGAAATAAAGGTTAATTGGAATTAGGTGTCTAGGTGCATTTAAATCCCACTGCAGTCCTCTCTGTAATCTTTAACAACCCTTGCAAAATATTTTTCTACAAAGTGAATTGATAAAAATTTAAGGAAATGTAGAGCCAAGATGAACCTCACATAGGCTTCCTGGCTGCACACTCATATCTTGTTCTCTGGTGGCCAGATTCTCAATGATATATTGTGCTGGTTTTGGCTGGGATAGAGTTAATTTTCTTGTATGTTGGTATGGGGCTGTGTTTTGGGTTTGTTCCGAAATAGTGCTAATAACACAGGGATGCTTTAGTTACTGCTGAGCAGTGCTTATATGGCATCAAGGACTTTTCTGCTCCTCACCCCACCCCAGTTTTGGGCTGCACAAGGAGCTCGAGGGGGACACACCCAGGACAGCTGAAATATGAATGGTAAACAATTTAAATCATAATGTATTTGTGAAAACTGAGCAGTGGAGCTGCTCAGTTATTGGCTGTAAAAGAGCGAATCTTACAACAAACTGTACTGGAAAGTAAGGCAAGAGAAAACTTTCACTCCCAGTTTAATTTTATACAATATCCACCTTTCATGAAAAAGATTTCAGTGAAGTAATTCTGGGGTAGAGTTTATAGATTGTCAAGCATCTTAAATCCCAAAGGGACACAATCTCCTGTGTGTAACTGATCACTTTCTTTTGCACTTTGTACATTAATGCTGAATGGTAAAAAAAGAAGAAAAAGAAAAATCAACAGACACAAAATGAATGAATGAAGCTTCCAGAAATTCTTTGTGAAATCCTAGGTGTTGAGAGAGTCTCAAAAACCGAACTGAAGCCAAGGTGGAGTTTCACTTGTTTAACAACATTTAATGCTCTACATCCATGCAAGATAGAGAGAGTAAATAGTAGGCACATATAATGACAAAATAAATGACAAAAGAAGTCCCTGCAATAGTTTATATTTCTTTCTTAGTAGAGCTTTTATGACAAAATTATTGGACATTTTCTAATATTAATACTATGAGAATATAAAAACATGTCTGTTTACCTTTACTCCCTTCAGACTATAAAGCTTTCTTGCCAGAAGAAAATAAAAAGATTTTCTGTTTATAAAAAATACTGACTCACTGAACTAAAAAAATGAGACCCAAACCCTCAGAATGAGAAAATAAGTGTGAAACCCTCAAACTTAGTCTTTTTTTTCATGCACAACATTTCTGAAAGACCCAAACCTTATCTTGCCAATGGGTTGGTACACTGAGCAGTTATAGAACAAATTCAGGGTATCCTTTAGATACCCAGTAGCTAAAGGAATGTCAGATTATCTATGCTATTCTCTCTTAAACCCCAGAATAACAGTTTAAATGATACTTCACAGAGTCTGAGTGCCTTTCTGACTGGGTTGGTCATAGACCAGCACCTCCTGCTTCAAAAAAATTTCTCTCTACCATTTTCCACTATATGAAGGGAGATTATACAGCAGCAAGAACCAGACTCTTCCTAGAGGTGCAGGGTGAGAGGATGTGGTAAGATTCTGCTCACACGTTGCAACAGGAGGTCACAACTTGCAGGAAGGAAAATTGCAGCTAGGCATAGGGATGCAGCTTTCCACCATGAGAATGGTGAAGTCCTGAAGCAGGTTTCTAACAGAAGCCTTGGCATAACAATTCCTGGATGCTTCCAGAACTGAGCTACGTGAGCCCCATGGCAAACTGACCTAGTTTTAAAGGCAACCTTGCTTTGAAATGACCTGCAGAATCCATCCCATCTGAATTTTCCCATGATTTTTTGCACACCTTTCTATCTGGGACAAAATTCAGTTTTAATAAGATGAGAAGTTCTGTTAATTTGTCAAAAATATTTCTATTTCTTTATTAGTAGATCAATCATTGTTCATTATTTGTTTTATTATTGGTACTTGTATATTTCCTCTTTCTATACCCAACTATGTGAACAAACATCTAGAAATAACTGGTTTAATTCTGAGAGCCAGAGACCACAATATCTACGCAGTTATACAAACAAATAACCAAAAAAAAGGCTGTCTGGAGTTCTGACAAGTTTATGTTTATTTTCACAAGGTCTCCTTACGATGTGGAGTGGTAGAGAATTTTAAATATAAAAGATTTTGGGAGGATATAGAGGTGTTGTTTTTTAAGTACAGTAGGAAAAGAAATTTGGAAAGAAAATATATACAGGTGTACTGTATTTCATGACAGCAATGTACTAAAAAATCTAGAATGCAAAAGACTGCCTGGGTCCAGTCCAGTTTCCTGTTATTTTAAGCAACGCATTGGATAATGTCTTATAATGCTTCTAGTTTCTCTCCCCAAACTGTTTGGGTTTCGGCTTTGCTTCAGTTTAATTATCTGTCCTCAGAACTCCCACTGAGAGGGTTTTTTTGGACTGCAAAATACATTAAAGCCACAGGTGAGTTAAAATATGATAGTGATCCTAATCTTTGTTTGACATGACTCTATGAAAATCAACCTAGGCAAGGATTTTCTCAGTCCCTCCGTGTGTTACAGACTAAGGGACAAACCATGAGCATTTTATGAGGCTGCTCAGTAAGGCAGTGGGCAGAACTCATAGAATATTATATCAATATTATATGATATTGGAGTATCACAGAAACAGCAGGTTAGAATTTGATTTAAAATTTTGTGGGAAGCCATTATCAGGAGGAACTGTATTACTGAGCATGTAGCCAGCAGCCTCATGTAGCAGTCTGGTCAGCCTCTGCACAACAGCCTTTATGCTCTGATACGCTATATTGTTGAGAGATTAACAAAAAAGAAAGGCTAGATGATTTTATCCTCAAGCACGTGATACATAAAACATTTATATAACGTAGTCCCGAAGAGTCTAAATACTGAGAAGCTTCCTTGGTGCAGTATAGATTAAAAACATGGTCTCTAACTATGAGAATTTCCAGTGTGAGCAGAAAATACATGCTTTGTGTGATGGGAAAGTGCAGCAGGAATAAAATTCAGTAAATATGATGCTGGTATTTAGATTTCTATATATGCATGTCAACAGATTACATCATGTGTAATGGGACTCATCCAGTACTTAGCAATCCAAACAAAAGCATCTTGTGTACTATCTGAGTCCAATTCATTGGTAGATATTTTCCCCTGGGTTACGGTTGTTTCTGTAGAAAGGATTCCTGTAAATCATGTGTCAATCAGCACCTCTCTCTTTCTATACCCTCCTCAGGAGGCTTTAGAGAGCAATGAGGTCACCCCTCAGTCTCCTCTTCTCCAAACTGGACAAGCCCTCAGCCCCTCTTCATAGGATATACCTTCCAGTACCTTCACCAGTTTTGTTGTCCTCCTCTGGATGCATTCAAGCTCCTTCACATCCTTCTTAAATGGTGGGGCCCAGAACCCCACCCAGTGCTGAAGGTGAGGCTGCACCAACTCTGAACACAGCAGGACAAGCACCTGTTTAGACCGGCTGGCGATGCTGGATTTGGCGATCCTGTGATGGGCTTTGCCCTGTGGCTGCTGGGGCACTGCTGACTCACGTGGAGCCTGCTGTCACCCAGCACCCCCAGATTCCTGTCTGCAGGGCTGCTCTACACCCACTCACCTCCCAGTTTATACTTGTGTCATAATTGCTCCATCCCAAGTGCAGAATCCAGCACTTAGACTTGTTTAATTTTGTCCCATTAATGAAGCTCCAGTGCTCCAATCTTTCTAGATCCTACAAGGCATTTTGTCCTTCAAGAGAGTTAACAGCACCTGCCAGTTTGGTATTGTCAGTAAACTTTTTAACAGAATACTCAAACCCTGTGTCCAGGACTTCTGGGACATTTACTGTTGCTGTTCCTAGAAAAAATTTGCTGTTGCAAACTTGGGCGATGCAGACAGACACAAATGACTATTTGTGTCTGTAAGACTTCAACTCCCCAAAGCTTCTGGCTAACAGGACAAGAAGTTGTCCATGAGCCAGCAGGCCAGTGGTAACCTGGGTGCATTAGAGAGGGCATCGACAGCAGGCTGAGGGAGGTCATCCTGCCCCTCTACTCAGCCCCAGTGAGGCAACATCTGCAGTGCTGTGTCCAGTTCTGGGCTCCCCAGCCCAGGACAGACAAGGAATTTTCCATCCCTGGAAGTGCTCAAGACCAGGTTTGATGGGGCTTGGAGCAACCTGGTCTAGTGGAAGGTGTCCTTGCCCATGATAGGGGGGTTGGAACTAGATGATCTTTAAGGCCCCTTCCGAATCAAAACGGTTTTTGAATCTAAATGCTACCATCAGCAGTACCAACAGCACAGAGCCTTGATCTCTCTTTGTAGAAGAGTTAATGCTTTCTGTAAGCCTGTTAGCTGTAATATGCACACATGGAAAAGTTCTGGCATTAAATGACACATAAAGAAGAAGTAATATGTCTGTTAAATATTGCTGAAATGTATTACAATTAAACTTGTTTCTTTTAAGAGCCTGTAGTCGAGCCAATGTGAACATTGCTCTTTACTTCAACATCTGCTGTGTTTCACTTAGATCTTAAAATAGCAGAGTTTATAAAGTGTTGAAGTTTTAGATGAAGACAATCTTCCCTGGAAAACAAAACTAAATCTTAGTAGTATTTGTTTCACTGTTTACAAGAAACAGGTACTAAATTTATCTAAGTTGGTTGTTTTGTTTATCTCTGTAACTGCTTCATCTATTATAACTGGGTTTTGATGTTTTGATTTTTGTTAGTAAAGTTAGTAAATTCAGTTATCACTGAATTTTTGATAACAAAGAAACAGTAGTAAACAGCCCAGAGTGACAAGGATTACTGCTGTTTTGAGTATAAATAATTGAGTAGCATGTGTGAGAAATGAATCTTTTGCCCACTCTAGACAAAAAAATGGCATACAAAAATAAAAAGAGAACTGGATGGATGTCTCTGGTAGCTAGAAATGTCCCCTCACAGGCTGCAAATGTATTTCAGTTTATTCCTTCTCATAAGAGATGTGATCTGATTAGAATAATGTTATCACTGTGATAGATTTGAATACTACTTACATGAGTGGTAGAAAAGTAGAGGGTATAGAAACATCTCTGTGTTATGCTTATTTACTTGATTATCCTGCAGCAGTCCAAGGCAATTTCTTTCTCAAAAGGCTTCAAATGTAGATAAGATGAAAAATATTAGCATAAAATTTACATATTAATACAGTAATAAATTAAACAGAAGGATTCTTCATAATTCTTCTATTGTTTTGTTTTGTCTTTTTATTGTCTTGCATTTCTGGAAGTCCAGCTAAGCAAGAACTGTTCCTTGACTTAAAGCCCTGTGTACTCCATGGAAAGAACTCATGCTGGCAGCAAGGATCTTTTGGTGGAGTCCTAAATTCTTTTCTTCTTACCTGGAAAAAAAAAAGCACGGCCTCAACTTCCCAATGCTCTGATAAATCCCCTAAAAAAACAAAAAGAAAAACAAACTAGGAATGAAATACATTAAGACTATTTAAAATGCATTTCAAACTCTCTACAGAAGATAAAAGTCCCAGACCACTCTGCACTTTTTTCCTTTTCACAATGGCGCAATAGGTTATGTAAAGGGGCTAGAAATGCAAATGTTTTTCACCAGAAGAAAATGGCAAAAGGTGTTGCTATATTATATCATTCAGAGTTTGTCTAGGTACCATTATAAAGTTTGGAAGTACTGAAGATTTATTGTGAAAGGTTTTGCTGTTGGGGCAGTATGTTCACTTTGTGTGGTAAACACGCTGCCACGTTCACATCCCTTTCTACGTATTGTGTCTAAGCTGTAATTTTGTTTGTTTGATTAGAAGAAACCTAAGTGAAAGTCAAGTTTCAGTATTCCATGACTGAATTGCCCTGATACCATTGGGTGGCCGAGTCTGTGTTCGGTAAGAATGCAGAGCAGATCCTTCTCGAAAATATGCTAAGGCACATGGAAAATATGAATGTGATTGGCGATACCCAGCATGGCTTCAGTAGCGGTAAATCAGGATTAACAAATGTGGCAGCCTTCTCCAATGGAGTTGTATTGGAGGAAAAGTGAAGGGAAATGACCTAAACACTGGCCACAGCATCTGGAGATATCCTGTGCAACCAGTTCTGTCAGCAAACACACACAGTGTGGCTTCCACACTGTTTGAATTCTATAAATTATTTTAATTTCTATATGTAGCATGGGTTCCAAGTTAATTGTCTGTTACATTACCAAACGCAAAGACAAGTATATACCATCTAGTGTGTCAGGGAAGAAATTTTTAACAAAAGAGTAAAAATAAGTCTCATGTGGGTTGTAATTCATATTACGCAAGAGAAAAAAATAAAATTTATATGCTCCATCACAATAAATAAACTAATTCGAATTGTTACAGAAGCTAATTTAAGGTCATTAGAAAAAACAGATGGGAATAACCTAATGCAAATTAAAGACACTGTAAAATGAAGCTGTGGTTCCCAAAGTTTATAGATATTTTATATCCTTAGTGGGGAAGTTAAAAATATATAGGTTTCACCATTTTACAGGAGAAAATAACATTAGACTAGAAGAAAAAATCACATGATAGGAAAAAATTAAAAAAAAAAAGAAACAGAAAGCTGGGAGAGAACCTTAAAGATATTAAAGGGTAAACTGGTTAACACTTAAAAATATCTTAATAGTATTCTTTTTTAGTAGTTAATTTAAGGATTAGCCAGACTTCCAATTCCTTGTGCATCATAAACTGTACAAAAACCAAAGCAAAGAAACCACAAATGCATCCCACTCCTTTCTAAGAATAAAGTAGTGTATGTGAGTTATGAATGTGCATCAGAAAACGTTTCAGAACAAAAAATAGGCAACTTAATTGGCTGAAGCCCATAGAGCTGAAGAATAATGTGTGAAGTATGTTGAGGAAAACAAGAGAAGCTCTCCTTTTACTTATTCAGTCAAGAACACCTATTTGTTGTGACTGCTCAAATGGAGTTGTTTTGGCATCTCTATCGAAATATACCTGACTTACATGCATAATTGACTTTGACCTGTTTTGTACTTTCTTTTTTGGCCCTGTATTAGAGAGCCCTGTATGAAGTTATCTTCCACACAGGAACCAGGAAAAAAAACGAAAGGAGATTTAAAACAAGCCACTTGCTTGAGGCAAAGCACCCTCTACTTCTTAGGTTACTCAATTGACTTCTTCAGGCAAATGCCTCATGGTGTTCCGCAGTGCAACAGGCCATGGCATTGATCTGTCAGTAACATAATATTTGTCTGTTTGCTGATGTCAAAATTCACTTTTCCAGGACAAAGAGCACTGGACTTACTGAAGTTTTACTCTGGTCTAAGTGGTGAGAGTTATCCACAACACTTAGGAGCAAATGTTAATTTCACATTTTTCAGAGAATATAATGCAACAGTACAGACTTCTTACCTTATGGTCCTCCAAAACTGGTGCCTGCACGTCTTTTTCATTCTGTGGTTTTCAGTCATTTTGGGCACTATTTTAGTTAATGCAGCAAAGACTGAACTGGTTATTTCCATCTAGTTATAGCAGTATGTTATTAAAATTTTGCTGAAGACTCTATCATAACAAAAAATTGTTCTCCCATTCTCCTGATCACTGGAAAACATAAGAGATAGACTATTGGAACTAATATCAGAATCTTTTTAATTATGGGTGATTGTTAGAGTGCAAAAAATTCACCAAAAGTTGTATTAAAAAACAATTATGTAAAAACCATTAAGTCTCTGAAAGGCCTTTTTATTTTTGAAAAGCAAGAACTATCAACCTCTAATACTAATTGCCTCACAGTACATCTTAATATAATTCTGATTGAGAAATTTTGCCAGATATTCTCACGTCACACCATGAAAAACCCCAGAGATGTGGCTGAGATAAACTGCAGAATATTTTGCAATTTTCTCAAAGTGGGTTTTCACCCATAATTTGCCATGACATCAGTATGCCTTTTAGAATTATAATAATCTAAGTTTTCTAAAAACTGAGCTTTAATGGAAAGAGTAGATTATTCTTCCTTGTCTGTATTGCATTATGTTTCATTTATAGCACATTTATAAGCCCCACACAGCCTCTTGCTCTCTCCTCCCCCATGGGATGGGGGAGAGAATCAGAAGGATAAAAGTGAGAAAACCTGTGGGTTGAGATTGAGCAGTGTAATAATTGAGATGATAATGATAATAATAATAATAATAACAATAATAATAACAATAATCATGAAAAGGAAAATAACAAAAAGAGAGAGAACTAAAACCCAAGAAAAACAAGTGTTGCAAGTGGAAAGCAATTTTTCACCACCCACTGACTGATGTTCAACCTGTTCCCAGACAGTGGCCCCCCAGGCAGTTTTTCTCTTGGTTTATATGCTGAACATACTGCCATGTGGTATGGAATATCCCTTTGGTCTGTTGGAGTCAGCTGTCCTGGCTGTGTCCCCTCACAGCTTCTTGTGCATCCCCAACCTCTCCAGTGGTGGGACAGCATGAGAAGCTGAAAAGTCCTCAACTTTGGGTAACCCCTGCTCAGGAACAACAAAAACATCGGTGTGTTATCAAAACTATCATCATCCTAAATCCAAACTACAACACTGTAGCATCTACTACAGAGAAAATGAACTCTACTTCAGCCAAAACCAGGTCACTTTCCCAGATGTTTTATTGAATGCATATATTTTAGCCATTAATGTTTTATTTGAGAATCTCAAATCAGCTGTCAGAAGAATGTACATCTGTGTAATCATGCCACCTGACAGTTCAGTTTCTGAGATAAATAAACAGAAAATATGTAGACAATCAAAAGGGTGTAATTTGTAGATGTGGGAATGGCTACAAATAAAGTGATTTTTTCTATATAATAGTCACGTTCTAAATTTGGTACTATGAGTGGGAGAACACGACTCATTACCATTCTTGAAAATGTAAGATTATATAATGTGTGCATTTGTGTCTCTGTAGCCTATCTGTTTAGGTTTTATCATAAAATAAAAAAAACCCCACTCTGCAGTGACTGCAAAAGCTGGGATGTATGGACAGGCAGGGCAAAGGAGGAAAAAGAAGGGTAAGAGAAAAGAGATAATGCAAGGCTGAACATCTCCATTCTTCAGCTTTACTTTCTGGGTTTGGCATATAGAACTATGCTGTTCAATTTCAATGTGTACCTAAGTATCCACTTTACAATTCATAACTCCCAAGGCATTGTCCTGACAAATACAAATTACTCTGCAAAAACACTCTGTGAAGGTGAAAAAGCCTAAAAACTGAACCGGGTGGGGAGGGGTGGTTTTGGGGGAAGGGGTGTGGGGCTGAGATAAAAACCCAAGAAATAAAGCTGTAAGAGTTTTCTAGCCAGCATTTTCTCTTAAAATTTCTGAACTTTTAAAGCCACCTTTTGAACAGCAACAGCTGTATGAGGCAGTTCCCTCAGTGTGACAAACAAATATAGGCTGCAGGAATTGATTCTTTTATTTCGTACTTTCTTTTTTGGCCTTGTATTAGAGAGCCCTGTATGAAGTTATCTTCCACACAGGAACCAGGAAAAAAAAACGAAAGGAGATTTAAAACAAGCCACTTGCTTGAGGCAAAGCACCCTCTACTTCTTAGGTTACTCAGTTGACTTCTTCAGGCAAATGCCTCATGGTGTTCCGCAGTGCAACAGGCCATGGCATTGATCTGTCAGTAACATCCTTTTTGCCTTCACCTCCTCCTTTTCCTATATGCAGAACATACAGACACTGTATTCTCCTGGTTTGGATGAGGGTATGCATCTTGACAGCCAAAGCACGTGAATACCAAACAACAGCAAAAGTAAATACCTATCGAATCCATTCCTACATAGGGTAAGAGGTATTCTCCATTGTGTTAGTCAGTACTTCATCTCAGCCTAATAATGTTCTCAGGTTGATAAGTTTCTTATTACCCAGTCCCTAGCTTTTAACCAGGAGAGTACTTAAGAATGCATTATTAATACCAGTAAAGCATTAGGTGAACTAATTAATCATTCAAATTCTCATTTATTGGCTTAATTAATGGCCTCTTTCTGAGCACTTGGAATACAGTCCAAATGCAACAAATATAGGTGTCCTGATGTAGTGAAATGTAACAATGGAGATCAGTCCATTTATAGTTGCCCTCAGCACCATGGTATCTACCCACTGAGGCATTTGACATGCCTGCAATCACCAGGAGAGTGGCATTAATGTGCTTTCTCATTCCTGTTGTCACAGCACTGTTCCCCACCAGCTGGAAATGACATGGTGGCTGGGGAGTGACACAGAGCAGCTAAAGAGGGAGACATGGGTCCCTTGCTATGGCAGTGGCATGTCAGGACAGCTTCTGTTACCTTGATGAGGCTTCTGTGACAGATCTGTCCCTGGAGGTCTGGGGAGCTCTTCTGCAGACACCTGGTCCTAGAAGATGGCCCCTTTCATGAATCTGCGTCTTGTGTGATGGAAAACAAATGGTCACTACCTATTACAGGGACAGAAGACCCCATCCACCCTCCAATTTATCCTCCTGAAGTCATTGTGACGTCAGAAATTGCTATGAGTCTATCACACATGAAAAGCGAACAACTTATTGATGGTGACTTAAGTCACTCTAGCAGAGTAGGGATTCCAGCCAGGGGCTGTACCTGTACTGTCAAAGGGCACAAAGACCCAATGTAGCAGGGCATCCCGAAAGCTTACCTATTGTTTGTTAACTGATCAAATAACTCAAGCAGTACAAACTGTGTTGTAGTGAGTTATTTTGACACCTTGGGGTTAAGGCTGGTCTGGCATCTCCCAGCTGCCAATAAACACCCTACTTTTGAAATGAGATTTGACAAGATAAGCTGAATTTTTGACTGACAGCCATTCACTTTATAACTATAAAAGTCACACCAAACTTCCACAAAACAAATCTTCCATACATTTTTCTGAAAATGTGCGGCGTTTCTCCTGTGAATAGGGATGCCTATTTCACAGTCACTCCCCAGGGGTAAATGAAGGCATCTGTGTACATTGTCTTCACTTGCGTAGTAAGTTACCTCCAACTCCCAATCAATAGTCTTTCTTTTGCTATCTTTAATACAGGTACCTTGATGCAGTGCACTGTTTTATGTTATGCTGTAATCTACTAGTAGTCCTTTTAGTTTTATACTGTGTAGTAAGTCTTTCTGATTAAGATCTTTTGTCTGTTATATTTCATATGTTCATCTTCCTAAATAATTCATTTTTATATTTGATTTGCCCACCATTAGAACTTGCAGGACAAAGGGATTCAGTTACACCTCTATAACACTTTCTGTTGTGAACTATTCCGTAACAAACCTTCTACAGAATCAGTCCAGGCTGTCTCAGAGGGAACAAGCTGGTTTGCACCAAAACAAAACTCAGTGCAAAACAACAGGCACAAAAATAGGATGACTGTAAATAATGGAATTTCATATGTGGACACATGTACAATGATAAATGTACTGACAAACATAATAAAAGGAGAGACAAACTATTTTTGTCTGATTTAAGAATGCAGTGAAACTGTTTAAGTCACTAGAAGTAATCAGGATTAACAACTGAGCTCATAAATTGAGGTAAGATTCAGGACTGCATGTTCCCTTGTATCTAAAAGTTTTCTACTGTTTCCTTGCAGCAAAGCCATGAAAACAGCCATCAAAAAGCTTGAAACTCTATTGAGGTAAACATTGATGGGGAATAGATCTGACTCTGAATATTTAAAGTATAATTTAAAACTTTCAATAGGAAACTGTAAACAGGACCATAGGACTATTCAAGGCCAACTGTAGCAAAACCTTCTGAAATGCATACAATGTCAATACTGGGCTCATGGCACCCTGTATCACTTTCAAATATATTCCTGTTGGGGTGCATCTCTTGTGAATACAGAGAAAGAGAAAACTGGATATAGTTTCCTTCTCATTGAGATTGCAGCAGAAAAGCAGTAGTCTTGATTCTTCTTTCAAAGAACAATTTTATCCCTTGAAATCAGCCAAACTAGGATGGGGTGAAATTGGGATAATGGAGGAGCAAAACAAATGCAAGATTAAAAAAAGATAGAATAGACTTTCATATTTTCTAACAGTTATATCTCAGATAAAAAATTCTCAACTATGCCTCTGTGTGGTCAAATACAATCATCAGATATAAGGGGGAAAATGTAAAAGCAAACACACATAAAGTCTGAATTATTAACTATTTCTCTGTAAATCATAAATTATTTCAGTTACTAGTAAGCAATCATTTTCTATTTCAAAGTAAATTGTTAGCAACCTCATAAAAATGTCATTTAAAATGCTGGATAATTGCAGGCCTGGAAGGAGAATCTGGGGAACAGATCTGCTGCTGGGGAAGATTATGGAGACTGTCTTATGTGCCATCATGTGGCACGTGCAGGACCACCAGGACATCAGTTCCAACCAACATGGTTTTATGAAAGGCAGGTCCTGCCTGGCCAGCCTGATTTCCTACTATGAAAAAGTGACCCACTTAGTGGATGAGGGAAAGGCTGTGTATATTGTCTACCTGGACTTCATTAAAGCCTTTGACAATGTTTCACACAGCATTCTCCTGGAGATACTGGCTGCTCATGGCTTTGTACAGGTGCACTCTTTTCTGGGTGAGTAACTGGCTGAATGGCTGGGTCCAGAGAATGGTAGTTAAAGGACTTACATCCAGTTGGCGGTGGTCACTAGTGAGATTCTCCAGGGCTCAGTGTTGGGGCCAGTTCTGTTCAGAATCTTCAATGATCTAGACAAGGAGATTGAGTGCCCCCTCAGTCAGTTCACAGATGACACTAAGGTGGGCAGGAATATTGATCTGCTGAAGAGTAGGCAGGCTCCGAAGAGGGGTCTGGAGAGGCTGGATCAATGGGCTGAGGCCAATTCTATGAGGTTCCACAAGGCTGACAGCCAGTGGAACATGAGCCAGAGTGTGCCCAGCTGGCCAAGAAGGCCAACAGCATCCTGGCCTGTATCAGCAGTAGTGTGGCCAGCAGAACCAAGGTAGTGATTGTTCCCCTGAACTCAGCACTGGTGAGGTCATACCTCAAATCCTGTGTCCAGTTTTGGGCCCCTCACTACAAGAAAGACATTGAGGGGCTGGAGTGTGTCCAGAGAAGGGCAATGGAGCTGGTGAAGGGTGTGGAGCAAAAATCCTGTGAGGAGCTGCTGAGGAATCTGAGGTTTTTTAGCCTGGAGAAAAGGAGGCTCAGGGATACCTTATCACTCTCGACAACTACCTGAAAGGAGATTGTAACCAGGTAGGTGCTGGTCTAATCTCCAAGGTAACAAGCAGGACAAGAGGAAACGGCTTTAAGTTGCTCCAGGGGAGGTTTAGATTGGATATTAGGACAAATTTCTTCACCAAAAGGATTGTCAAGCATTGGAACAGGCTGCCCAGGGGAATGGTGGAGTCACCATCCCCTGAAATATTTAAAAGATGCGTAGATGTGGCACTTAGGAACCTGGTTTAGTGGTGAACATAGCAGTATTAGGTTTGCAGATGGTCTTGAAGATCTTAAATATCTTTTTCAACTGAAACAATTCTATGGTAAGATCATAAATGTATGTTACTGTAAATAATCTTTGTGATGTTCTTTACTTTCAATATGTCAGATTAAAAAATTGTATTAGGTAATACTTAATTACGCATGAAATGATGAAATATATATTCCATTGTAAAGTTGAATACATAGAACTATAAAATCCCATCACAAAATGGATTTGTATTATGGTGATATATACTGGCCTCATGTTCCTAGAAGAAGAATACAATTATGTCATCTGTTACACCTGATTGGTATTTGGTGCATCTTGTAAACATCCACAGTCTGCAAGGAATTATCCAGCAATGTCTGACTTCAACAGCTTTCTACATCTGCTCAACTTCCATTAGGCCCACCACCTTTCCTCTCATTGCAGCACTCATTAGCTGACCTACTATTATATTTTATAATACTTTTGCCAGAGAAAGGTAATTCCAGCTAGGAATTCATGATCTTCAGAGAAGATAATGAAAAGAGGAAAAAAAAAATTTACTAGAAAAAGAAAGATTTAGTAGAAATAGTAACCAAAATTCATCTTCACTTCCAAGTCACAAAGAATTCATGTTTCATGAATGGTTCAAAGGAGAAACAGCTAAAATATAAGATATACATTTTACTTAGAATGTCTAAATATTTTGGAAACATTCTGCCAGCTTGGTGGTTTTCCTCTCTGGCCCCTTGAACATTCAGACATTTAAATATTAATAATCACTTATTTGCTTCAGTTTACTCTCTAGTCTTTAATCTTCACACATTAATTTATGAAATGCTCAAGATGCTTCAATAATACAGACAAAAAAAGAGTATTGGACTGGGTCTGAAGGCTGCATAGCTAAATGAAGCCAGACTGTTGCAAATAGTCTGGAGAACCTGTTTGTTGAAACGTCTCATATTTAAAAACTCAGTTGATTCACTTGCTCAATAGAATAATTAACCTTGTTTAAGAACTGGTATGCATGAACAAGAGTAAATCATCAGGCCTATTTTGGCTGCTGTGGAGTGTTGGCACCTAGTTAAAAATGGTAATCTAGAATCTCTTTGTGGAAAACAGAGAAATTCAGGAATGTCTGCATGTGTGATTTGCTTTGTCCTGAGGCATGTGCAGGTATTATTTCATCAGTAGAGATACATCTAGAAAATAGGTCAGATTAGTTTTGATTTGCATCACTTCAATGTAGCCTTACTTAAATGAGGCTTAATAGTTGAAGTAAAATGAACAAAGGTATGTCTGGTTTAGAGGACAGTATTGAATCTCGTGAGCAGATAGCTGATTTTGGAGGAGGCTGTATTAGTGTTCATGAGATATGCAAAACAATTGTTATGATTTCTTCTAAGTGAACAGTACCTTAGCAGTGTCATGGAAAAAATTTAATAATTTGCATGATTATAAGATCATATTTTGCATTTATTTATATTTTTGTTTAAAATAAAATTTATTTCCACAAAAAGATATTCATTCTACAATGTGTAACAAAGTAATTTAGGTCCTGTGCTCTTCAACATCGTCATAAATTACTTGGACAAAGGACTGGAAGGGATACTAAGCAAATTCGCAGATGATACAAAACTGGGAGGAGCTGTGGACTCCCTCTAGGGCAGGGGGGCCCTGCAGAGAGACCTCAACAGATTAGAGGGCTGGGCAATCACCAACCATAGGAAGTTCAACAAGTGCTCAATTCTGCACCTGGCATGGGCCAGCCCAGGCTGTATGGACAGACTGGGGAATGAGATGCTGGAAAGCAGTGCCACAGAAAGGGACCTGGAGGTCCTGCTCAATGGTAAGTTGAACATGAGTCAACAGTGCCCTGGAGCCAGGAGGGCCAAGTGTGTCCTGAGGGGCATCAGGCACAGCATCACCAGCCGGGCAAGGGAGGGGATTGTCCTGCTCTGCTCTGCACTGGGGCAGCCTCACCTGGAGTCCTGGGGGGCAGGTTTGGGTGCCACAATACATTCTCTTTGGACTTGCTAAGAGTTTGTATCCTTTAGACATGAAATTCCTGAGAAAGGTTTTCCAGGAAAAATAATCTGCAATCTTGTGTTGCTAATCCTTTAAAAACAGTAAGCAAGCAGGCAGGAGCTTTCTACTGAACCTTATACTACACATAGGTAATAATTTGTTCAAATATGAACAAATTTTGTGCTGGAAAAAAGCAAACCATTTTTTTTCTTTAATTATCAATTATTCTTTCCACTTAAGTCTGATTAAAGTTAGGATTGCTTTTTGACAATGAATGGAATATTTCTAACTCATCTAGAAACTGAATGTGAATCATTTAAGCAACTGATCTCTAGATGTTTAGCCTGGCCTCTATTTCAAATAAAACTCAGTATGTTACAGAAGAGAAAATAATTCAAAATCTGAATTTCTCTTGAGTAAACTATTTGAGGTTTGTGATTAATTATTTAATATAATGAAAACTATTAATTTCTTAATTTCACAAAGCAAAATGTTGGTAAACTTTTTTTTCTGTTTAAGTTTCCTATATGATGTAGGTTTTCAGCCAAATTTGACAGTAACAGAAACTCATAAAATAGCAGATAAATTCAGATTAATGAGTTGAGCACTGTGTTATGTTTTATTGACAAATGTTTCTCCTATGAATACAAGCTGAGAGAGCTGGGGTTGTTCATCTGGGAGAAGAGAAGGCTTCAGAGTGACCTTATAGCATCTTCCAGTGCCTAAAGCAGGCCTGTGAGAAAGCTGGAGAGGTACTTTTCCCAAGGGTCCATAGTGACAGAATAAGAAGGCAACGGCTTCAAACTGAAAGAGGGCAGGTTTAGATTACATATTTGGAAGAAATTATTTACTGTAAGAGGGATGAGGCACTGGCACACGTTGCCCAGAGAAGATGTGGTTGTTCCATCCCTGAGAGTGTTCAAAGCCAAGTTGGATGCGGCTTTGAGCAGCCTGGTCTAGCAGAAGGTGTCCTTGCCCATGGTGTGTGTGTCTGTCTTGTGTGTGTGTAACTAGGTGATCTTTAAGCCATCCACAGCATTCTATGATTTTACATCAATATAATAAAGTGAGGGATATCTACACACTACTACGCTTGTTTCAGCCTGCCTAGCATACTGTAAAAACAGAAGAAAGGGACAATAAATCCTGGAACAATTAATTTTACATTATCATAAATGCAACAGCACTGTAATTTACTAGCATGATTTCAAGATGCAATCACAAGTTTTAAGCTTCTGTGTATTCAGTTTAGGTGTATTATGCATACACCTAAAGATTTTGAAAACTCTTTTTGACAGGTTGATTGTTTGTCTGTTTGTTTATTTAAATGCCAAAATAGTTTAAGAATCTGACTTGCAGTACATGTTTGGGCAGAATTCCTAGTATTTGGTATGATGTTATTAATAGACAGACCTATGAACTAAACTTTAATTAAATGATTATACTTACAAGCAGTGGAATAGACAGCTGTCACAAAAATGTCACGTCAAGTGAGACAATACAGATGAAGCTGCAAGTGATTGAATCTAGCCACTATTCTATAATATTTCCATAATTAAATTCCTGCATCTGTCAAGGAAAAGAAATGTGTTTTGTCTGGTTCAGGTATTTTTCACAGCACAAATGTGAGCATTCCCTAGATTAAATTGAAAGTAAGCAGAAAATCAGAATGCAATTTAAAGATTCAGTGAATATAAAGAAAAACTTAAATGTGGGTATGGGGGAATTTTTGTTGTTGAAAAATACCAATACAGCCAAGTTTAAATGACCTGCAGAAATTCACTTACTTAATTGTACCCCTTTACCTCTTCTGTCACCATTCCTTGATTTTTGTACTCCTTCGTTACCACTCTAGACCAAGTAGACAGATCAACCTAGAATCATCTTCAGTATTTGTCAGTGTAGATAAAAATGTAATTTTTTCTTTTCTTTTCAAAATAAGATTTCAGAACTTGCACTAGACACAAAATGCAAAGGTTTCACTCCAAAGCACGAAATTTGTTTTACCACTTCTGTGGACTGGATTCTAGTTAGCTCAAGCTGCATTCAGTCTGAGGAAAGCCACTTTGCTATCAATGCATGCAATATTTAACAGCTGCATGGCCCCTAAAGAATTATTCATATTCTGCAAAAATACTCTGGGGTTAGTAACAGAAGATATAGGGGAAAAACAACAAACTCACTACAAACACTCCTCATCAAGTCTGTTTTCATGCCCTGCCAAGCTTCATGTAGAATGGATAGATGTTACTGTCCTACTTCTGCCTATTGTCTGCATCAAAGTATCCTAAATAATATTTCAGTTCCGTCCTTCAGTTAACTCACTTAGAAATAATAATTTTGTTCCTGTTTCCATCTGTTAGGTGACTCATTTATTTATTAGCCTTTCATCCCTAGCTATAAGGCACAACTACATAGTCACAAGGAGGGCCAAACAGCTGTCATGTCATGTCATTAGAAGGGGTCACAAACCATCAAAGCCCCCTGAGTGCTCCCCCAACTCATTTCCACAGGGTTTTGTCAGACAGTGTAAAACTCTTCTGGAGCATTCCCACTTAAGCCTGAATGTCTATAACCCATAGAACTCTGCTGCACCTTCCCCCACCCCAAATGAATCAAAACTGCGACCATCAGTCTGACCATGGACATTGAAACTGCAAAGATCAAGTGTTATTGCTGGATCCATGGGTGGTGATATTTTTCCTTTCCACTGTCTACTCGTGTCCTTTCCTTCTCTTTCTTTCCTTTCCTTAGATATATTCTTAATTTTTATTTTTTAAAGAAAAGAACCAAAATGGTCACATACTTCCTTTCTGCTCCAATTACATTATTTTTAAATAAACCTGCCTCACATATACAGGGGTCCTTCTGTGTTTGTTTTCACCCTCAAAGATGGATCATGACATGAGATCATCAAACTTGATGACTTTTTGACTTCTATCTTATATGAGATCAGATGTGCAAGAGCTTTGAATCAGAATAATAGTTATGGATATCAAGATGCAGCCCAGTGAAATATGAGCCTGAAAGACAATTCCCCTGTTTCTAATCAGATGAGAGAATGAGACATAGCATTGCATAAATGTGTTTTATTAAGATTCTATTTTTAAAGAGAAGCACATAATTCAAAAAAGGATCAAGTTTCTTCTCAGAAAACTAATTTGATAGTATGCTTTGTATTAGAAATTCCTCCAGTTGTTGTTAAAGTGTTTACTGACATACAAGCCACTACTGTTGTTTTGTTCTATCAAATTACTTTGCTCCCTTTCTGCTTTTCGTGCTGCAAAACAAAAACAACGGAAAGCACAATATATTTATAATTAACTACTTGAGTTTACCTGCAGAGCATACCCTTCATTATTCAGTAAAATCTTACAGTATTAGGTCTCAAGTACCTTAATCTTTTCAACACAGCAAAATAGCAAGAATATATGCATTTATCATAATGTTGCAATACATTTCTTCAAAAGAGAAAAAGAAACATTTCCCTTCCTTAGCAAACAGTTTTATTTTCAAGACAAATTTTATTACCTATGAATTGGAAAAAAACCCATACTGTAAATTAAAATATACCCATTTTGCAACTTAGCAATCAGAAAATCCATAAAATAAAAGTATTTTTGACTGAAACAAAAATATTATCTAATTGTATATGTACACTTTAATAATATAACACTAATGGTTATTGGCCATGTCTCTCTTCTACTGGCACATTCTAACTAAAAGCTGGCACAATAGGTGGGATTACTGGACTGTGGGATTCAGATGAGAAAAATGAGCAATAATCCCACTCACAGAAATATTAATCTAGCAGCCAGAAAAAGGTCAATGTTTAATCAAATTATTCATTTTTTAAAACAAATTTATTTTTATGATTCTTAAGCCAGCATTAAATAGGGCTGATGAATTATTTCACAATATTTTAGGTACTATAGGTAAGTCTGTGAGATTTCCATGCAAGCTGTGTGCCACCTTGGAGGTAACCTGAATGAAAATTGTGTAACTAAGGCAAGATCTGAATTGTCTGATTGAGTTCTTAAGTCAAACCAGAAAGTAATGCTGCATCCCATCCCAGCTCTGGATTCAAAGCCTGCTGAAAACAGTGCCAGCTCCTGGGCTTTCTGCAGAGGTCCCATCCAGGTGCAGTCGGTAATAGATGCAGATATGCCAGGGATTGAGCTGTAAGGTAATGAAAACTCTGTACTGAAAATGCTTATCAGCTTAAATGAGAAAGGAAAATCAGACAACTGTTGGAGACACTGAAACCAAAAGGGTTTCACAGAAGTGAAACAGAAGCACAGAAGTGCAGCAAAATGGCTCTTTATGGCTCAGTGCAGCAAAGTGGCTCAGTGGAAGGCTCATTATAACAAAAAGGTCTACAGAGGCACAGACTTATCTACTGCATCCCTGTGCTTGCTGAAATGGCAGCAAGTAATGGGTTTAACTTTAGGCCAGTAATGAGTTTTATGTTGAGGTCAGAGACTCACAGATACTGAGTTTGCAACTGCAACTGATTCCAAACAGAGCTTCATGTGTTTCCTTTTAACTAAAATATATATATGGAGACCCATGCATTTGAATTTACACAGAAAACAACCTCTGTGGAAGGAACCTACATGAGAAGTTAGAAAAGTTGTTTGTGTCATCTACTTCCATTCTGTGGACAACGCAATTTCGTGCAAATAAAGATCAAAACAGCTCATAAACTTTTCCTCTTTTGCTCCTCCCTCTAGTAGAGATTGTTATTGCCTTGCTCATATGGATTCACTGATTTAAGTGCACACAAGCACTTCCCACAGAAAGTGTGAGAATGCCAAATATTTGTCAGACAATATTAAGTAATTAAAGCTTTTACTGTGTGTTGCTTCTTAAGGCCAGTAGAGCCTTTGTATTGAAAAGCAGCTGCACAAAGGAAGACACCAGAAACAGACACAGCATATACAAATGTTGTTCAAATTGTACAGGAAGAAAGATCCAAAGGAGCTGTTGAGAATTTGCTAACATATTCTTTTTGAAGGTATTACATTTCTGTGGTGTCGATTACCAAACATTCCATCTCATCAGGCAGTGAATTTCTTAGCATATATTCTCAGATCAAAGACATTGGCTTCCACCTGCTAAAACAGTACATTTTCATGACTCAGAAAAAAAGCAGATTAATTCCTTGAATGCCCTTAAGCAATACTGTGTTTCTGCATTCTGAAAGCTCTTCATATGTCATGTAATGTTTTCCAAATCATCCAATCATTTGGTGGCTGAATTAATAAAGGATTAATGAATATAAAAATATGAAAATATGTAAATAGGTTTCCACATTATCTGAACAGAGACAGAGAAGGAACTACAGTATTTGCAATTGAGAGTTTGTATGCTTTTCAGGTTTAGCAAATAAAATTACTGGAAAATGTTATGCCTATTATCATATCTATATAAAACAAGGTATTTGCTTTTGTTTATTGCAAAAACATAAGGGTGGTGACATGTGAGTTCCCTTTGATGGTCGTCTTTGAATTTCTTTATAAACCACCCAGAAACGCTGCCAGATTTCTGGGGTTTCCATGTGTATGGTGAAGAGAGCAGCTGAGCATCTACAGGAAGTAAAACAGCTGGATGGTCACTGTTCAGCATGATGTATATTGTGGTAACACAAGCAATCCAAGTATGTGTCCATCTCCACAGACCTTCCTTTTGATCTGAATAAGGTAAATGTCAGGATAACTACCCTGCTGTTATCTTAGGATAATATTTTTTTTATTGGATGTAAACAATATATATTGACTTCAGTGAAGCATCTTGTAGAACAAGGAATTTCATTGTTTCAGTTGCACAGGTTTGTTTCATGAGTCCTGGAATATGAAAAAATTATAGGTACCAGAACTAGCCTAAAAATGTATAAAGTAGGCTACTCAAAAATACTGGCAAGTCTTCACAACGAATGAGTTTCTAAACTCCAAATTTACATTTGTTTTAGACACACCCACTAATATGTAAATTTCAATTAGTTACTAGATATTTATTTATTTATTTATTTCATAGAGCCATGGAATCATTTTGGTTGGAAAAGACCCTTAAAACCATCGAGTCCAACTGTCCAGTTTGTTTATTGTATGATGGAATCTGGGGTAAGATATCTTATTCTTGTGCTATCTTATGTCTCAGAAATGCTTGCTAGACTGTAGGGTTAAGTCTACTTCTAGCTATTTAAAAAAAAGAAAATCTCTAAGTTCACCTTCTTTCTATTGGCAAAATAGGGGCGATTTGCTCCTGAATTAAGCTCTCAGCATCATGAGTATTTATATCTGGACAAGTCAAACACAGTCATTAGTCATAGTCATTAGTCAGTGGATAGACACTCTTAGAGCAAAGTTCTGAGGTTCTCTTTCAGAATTGAAGATGTGATGAGATGGGTTGCAAGTTCAAACAATTTTCTTCCTAGAGGGCACAAAGATCGGAAGTTCAGATATATGCAGTTCATCAAAGGAACATTAGGATAAAATTTTGATTAGTATCTATGTTATTCAAGGTTGTTAACTGGAATTCTTAATGCCAGGTCCTCTAGAGATATCTGAAATTTTCATCTATAGACACTGAAGCTGCACGGACTTCTGAGTGGTCCACCTGCCTAAGCCCATACAAACCTCAGTGACATGTTTAAAGTGTAAGTACTTTATTTGAGACACCTGAGGTGGTTTTTGAGTTAATTTATCAGGCAATTGGAAACCTAGGTGTTGTAAAAGTGGTGGATATGGTATGTTTTTTAAGAATTCTAAATCATGGTATCTTGCAGCATTCTGACTCTTGAATACTGGAAACCCTCATCAGTTCTAGAGCAAGTTGCTGAGTAACAAAGAGCAGCTGTAGTCTTACTTTTAAACAATGAAATTCACAAAAATGTTCCTCATTATCAACATATTTGTAGAGTTTATTTCCAAAGAAATTGTAATTTTCAGTGTGTGTTCCATCACATGGGTGGATTAATTTAGCAAGGGCAAATTATAATCATGTAGTTTTATCATGTTGTTTATTAGATACAATAAAGTGTACAAGCAGAAGGGGCATTCTGATCAGAAGTCTTGAGAAATTTCAGTGATTGTGCATGAAACTGAGGACATGCCTAGAGATACGACTTGGTTTAATGATTTGTCACTTACTGTAAACCCACATTTCAAATACAGTGAACCATTTACAACTGCATGAAAATTACCTTAAATGTCTGTTGGAATTATAGCTACAAATATCTGTGAGTTCGTTAAAAAACCCCTGCTTGTGAAATATGGACCTTTTTACTTAAAGTATGTTAAACTGTTAAATCCTTAACTGTTGCTTATGCTCAGAAAATAGATGAACAGAATCACTCACAAGCATATTTCTTGATGACTGATTTGTTCATTACGTCATCGACTGATTTGTTCATTACGTCATCAAAACCCAGTGCTGTGGTGTTCACCCTCCAGGTCTCTGCAGCAGTCAGTGAAGTCAAAGGGAATTTGTTCACTGGCTTCAGAGGGTGGCTCACTGAGCTTCCTGCCCTTCTTGAGATATGTAGGATCTTCTGGGTAAAAACTCTCTGAATTGCTCCCTGATTACATTGAATTCTCTGCTCTGCTTAAATATTCTCCAGTTGTAGCACTGATATATGCTAATTCAGTAAAATTTCTAATTAAGATTTAGCTTATGTGCAAATGCTGGATGACAAAACTGCCTCCAAAGTTTTAATCAGCAAGTATAATTCATTATGGCATCTCTGTGAAAATTTATTCAATCTCCAGGAGCCTGTTTTCCTTTCTGAAAAGCAGGACAATAAAAAGTAACTTTCTGCCATGACTTGTTGATGGCATAAAGCACTGTTTTTCATTACAGAAGTGATTTTCTGAAATCATAAAAAGAACAGAAGTCTACTCATTAACATGGAAGAACAAGTGACTTTGTCTGAGTTCCCCTAAGAGTAGTATCTTTTACAAGGTTATTGTTCCAGGCTTGGAAACAAAGATAATTTTACTGTTTTTCAAGAGTTAGAAAGAAATTCAGAATAAATTCTAAGAGGAAAACAATTAATAATTTAAGATTATTTCAGCAGAAATGCCCCAGTGCCTTGGGCATTTATAATCACAGCACTAGTCTTCTCAAAGGGGCAAGTAAATAATCCAAAAATCTAGCTTTTACCCAGTCCTTTCCATCCTTCTCTTCATTGCTCATTTACTCAAACACTCTTGTTTAACAGACCTACTGCCCATGTCAGACTGTGTTGCAGCTGGTTAAGGTGAGCATGACAAAGTTCCTTTGACCAAAGACAGATGTCTCTCCACTCCAGCAGCTGTGACATTGCTTTTCCCACAGTGCTTAAGACAGAATAAATCACTTGTTACCAGGGAGGCCTATTTGGTTAGAGCTGGGATGGGTGACTTCAAAGAGCTCCTCTCTTACAGTTCCTCACCCAAGTCATAATAAGATCATTTGTCCTATCATTGCACAAGAAACATGATGGCATTTCAATCTTCTTAGTCAAATATCCATTTACATGAATAACCCAAATAATTTAAATGACCAAGAGTCAGAATTCCCTCTGTAATGTTTCATGGTATCTTGTGTGAGGCAGTGCCATGTCACCTTGGGGCAGAACTATTTTGGTCACACCTGTTTAGTCAGTAACATTTGGCATCCTGTGAGATGCAAACCATCTTGGAAGGCCAGTTCAGGAACCCAGTCTACATAAAAACATGAAAAACAAAGTCAGATTCCTAAATGTGCTAGAAAAGAAATGCCAAAATGCAAATATTTCTCCCTTTTAACTTTTTGGAGAAGAAGAATTATATAAAGTTATGAGAACATGGAGAAGAGAAAAATAATAAGACTTAATCTTGCGGAAATTCAGTTCTGTCTTTTCTCCTTCTTACTACGTGGTAGAGAGTTAAAATGTTCATGGTCTCATACCGCAAATATAGTAATTGTTATTCCTTATATTTTGAACTGTATCAAAAGCTTCTCCACCAGAAATACTATTAGGTAGTTATGGATAATAAAAGGAATGGCTTGACTTACTGTAAAAGGTGAATAGACTGCATACACAGCTTTCAGAATGCCAGTCACTCACATTTAGAAAAGTCAGACTTGCTTGTTGGTTTGCAGTAATGTTCCCTGCTGCACTAAAATGTGCTCAGAATAAACTGTAGTAAAAGAAAAACTTAAATTTCTGGTTTTCTTCTCTCAAAAACAAAAATAAATTTGAGTTGTTTAGGATTTTGCTGATTAATATGCTCATTCCTTTCCGTTCATTCTTTGAGATGCAGGTAATTTTCAACCCAGCTCTGGAATCTTCTTTTCTGAATAAAGGAAAATATAGTTCCAGCGTCTTGTCTATCAGTAGGATTTTTTATTGCTCAAGTCTACACCATGAGAGGGAAAAAGTTGCTGCTTTTGTGGACAGGAAAACACACTTTCCACAACCAACCAGTAAGGAGACAAATCATTCTAACCCACAAATATAATTAATTGATTTGTTGGAGATGAATTATTTATGTTCCTCAGTCAAGCTAGAACAAGTATAGCACAAAGCATTTTACAGGTATTCTGGACCTGAATTCCTACATGCCACCCTCAGACTAAGAACAAGAGACAAAGAAAAAAACAGTCCTCCAGTTGCCCAGACCATAGAAGGAGTAATGTATGTTCTGGTGAGTTTCAAACACACTATTTGAAACAAAAAAAAAGGCTTTTTTGTAAACAGGGAATTATTTCTGCATAAACTCATATACATACTGAAATAATGTAATATTAGATATAAATCAGCATAATGATTGGAATAAAAACAAAGTAAGACCATTCCTTAAAAGATTTATAGCCCAGGTCACAGTGCTGGGCTCTGCACTGGCATCTAGAAAGGTGCTGGTAACACACCAGTGTTTTGTGTGTTTTGTCAACTGCTGGGCAGCACTGGCACAGCATCAGTGCTGTCTCTCCAACATTCTGTTCCCCATCAGTAGGCTGGGAGTGGGAAAGGCCTTGGGAGGGGACACAACCAGGCCAGCTGGCCCAAACTGACCAAAGGGATATTCCATCCCTTATGATGTCAGCTCAGGTACAGAAGGTAAGAAAAGGATGAGGATGGGGGGCATTCATCATTTAAAATGTTTGCCTTCTGGAGCAACCACTACGCCTACTGAAGCCCTGCTTCCCAGGAAGTGGCTGGACATCACTTGCTGATGGGAAGTAGAGAGTAATTTTTTTTTTTTTTTTGCTTGTGCAACTTTTCACTTTTGCTTTAGCAAACTGCCTTATTTCAACTTACAAGTTGTTTTCCATCTTATTTTCTCTCCCCTGTCCAGCTGAGAAGGGGGAGTGATAGAGCAGCTTGTGGGCACATGGCATCCAGTCACGGTCAACACACTACAGTGTGATAATTCTGTCCCAGGCAGTCCCAGGAGAATCCAGCAGGATGCTTCTAACAAATGAGGTTCCCTCATGTGAATGGCAGAAAACTCAGGAGTTTTGATTGTTACTTGCCTGAGTTTGTCAGACAGGGGTGATAAAAATGGCACAGATCCACTAACTGGCATGGCTGGAACTCTCACAAGAAAATAAAGCAAAAAATATGGTTCCCTTTGCGAAGAGTTACTTAGCTCATAGCATAAACAGAACTTGTTTCAGCATAAAAGGTACAGGAGATACTAAGCAAACTGCATTGCTTTACTTTGATAGCAACTCTTTCGAAATGTGAAGACTATTGGGAAATAGAGAAACATGCAAAAATGTCACAACTGGTTTATAAAAATATTCTGTAAAGTCTATATTGCAACTGCCCACAGAAGCGCATTGAAAAATATAAAAACAAATTCTTAATAAAACAGACCAAAAAAGAAGATGGAGGAAATGTAAACAGCTTTAAAATATTATCACTGTACTTGATGTTGGTTTTGTTAAAACTTTTAGGATCTGCTGATTCAAATAGCCTGAACCACACATATTATAAAGCACTGTAATTCACAGTCCACAATCTCTGCCACCTGATGCTAACCTTTTAGTCAGCTCAGTCTTTATATCACTGGTGCTGGGAAGCAATACAGATCACTTATCTGAGATTACAGTTTTTCTAAAAATAAATAGATTACCCATACGTGATTGTGCAACTTCAAGTGGACAACAAAAATTGTAGCAAGGTGGGGGGTGACCACTTCTCCCAGACAGTGACAGGACAAGAGGAAATTGCGTCAAGCTGAACCAGGGGAAGTTCAGGTTGGACATTAGGAAGAATTTCTTCACTGAAAGTGTTGTCAAGCATTGGAATGGGCTGCCCAGGGTAGTAGTGGAGTCACGACCCCTTGGAAGTGTTCAAGAAATGACTGAATGTGGCACTTTGTGCCATGGTTTAGTTGACATTTTAGAGTTTGGTCAAAGGCTGGACTCCATTATCTTGGAGGTGTTTTCCAACCCTAGTGATTCTAAAATCATGAAACTTTCTTAGTTTCTTTCTGCAAGCCTTTACTTTCATGGACAAAGGTACTCAGAAGGACTGTGTTTTAAGGTCAAATGTTCGAATTTTTCAAAATTAAGTGTCAAGCTGCATTTTTAGTGCCTGTATTCACAGCACACACATGGTGCTTATGCCTGATTAGTTGATGGTAAAATACTGATCATAGTATATGACCATAGTATGCTGAGCAGCCCATTAGATATCTCTTGAGTTTCTTTGAAAACACCTGAGACAAACTGTGCTTAATGTAATGGTAACCAAGCTTGACTGGGAAAGGAAGAGCTCCTGTGAGGAGTAAGGAGGCATAAGAACAGTAAGAACAGGGGAGGACTTCTGTAAGAGAAACTTCCAGAAGTTTATAAATACTCTTATGAGGAAAATGAGTCTAAACTTTCTCTTGAGTTGTATTGCTCTACAGCGTTTGATAATAAAGATCAAATACTCTGTAGAAATTATCTCAAACAATTTTAAGACAAAAGAGACATAATTTACTCTTGCCAGTGGTTGGCCTATTATATGTTAGCAGATCTTTATAAATAATAACTGGAGGAAGGGAATACGCCAACCAGTAGTGTAGAGGCAGTATCTTTCTTCAGGAATCAATAGCGGCTTTCTTCACTGAAGTTATGTCCTATGAGGAACAGCAAAGGACATGGAGCTGGTCTAGTTTGGAGAAAAGAGACTGAAGTGTGACCTCATCACTGTCTACAGCCTCTTGAGGAGAGGAGGTGGAGGGATAGGTGCTGAGCTCTTTTCCATAGGATCCACTGATAGGACACGTGGGAAATGGTTCAAAGCTGCACCAGAGGAGGTTCAGACTGGACATTAGCCTTTCTTTACAGAGAGGGTTGTCAAATACTAGAACAGGCTTCCTAGAGTAGTGATGGGTGCCCCAAATCTGTTAGTGTTTAGGAGGCGTTTGTACAATGCCCTGAGCAACAAGATACAATTTTGGTGAGCCCTGAAGCAGTCACGCTGTTGGACCAGATCACTGCTGTAGGTCCCTTCCAACTTAAACATGCTTTCCTTTTCTTGGGCTGTATTTTGACCAGCTAAAAACCATTGATAATGTAATTGAATGCCTTTATAATTTTTAGGGGGCTTTAACACTAAAAATCATTTTAAAAGATACTCTGGAAGCTGTTTCTGCTTGACCAAGCAACATCCCATGAGAAGTGATGGAGCAAGAGAGATTGAAGGTTTCCCTTGACAGTTATGAACTGAGTACAGTTTTTCAGTTTTCATTTAATTTTCCTTTCTGTCAGATTCAAGAAGCATGTCTTAGAACGAATGAAAGATTAATAAATTAAACATTAATATTTTTGGAAAACCTGCTTTAGTATTTTCAGGCATTGATCAATCTTCTGTGTGAAGATTATTTCAATAAAATACAGGAACTTGAAATACAAGTCTGAATTCAGTGATGCAGTGTAGGAACTCCTATTTGTCTATTCTGTGAGTTTGTCTTGTTGCCATTGAGGCACCTGGTAAATGCCTCTTGACATCAACAATGTGGTATCAGTTGTTTAGAAGTAACTGATATTGGGGGGACAGGAGTCAAAGACTTTATACTAAGTTATGCTCCACATTTATAGAAAGTAATCCAGCATTCAGATGTTTCTGCATCCAAATAATGAACTTACATAAAAGTGCACATTGACTGGTGCAATTTAAAAAATTGCTTTTAAAATATTAATATCACTTTGGATAACTTCATTTTAAGCATTTGATACTGTAGTTTCATAATTCCTAGTCCAGCCTCCTAAATTTTTAAACAGCAGTAACATAAACATGCAATGAATACTTCCACAAGACACAAAACGCAGATGCTTATGGACACTAGGCAAATTCTACTTATGACAGAACAGCCTCATAAAGTTTCTCATAGACTAGAATACCCTGAAATCTATTTCAAAAATTGTTTTGTTTTGAAAAGTATCACAACCTGAGGGATTTCACAGTTTGAGTGCTGAGAATGAGGTCAAATATACACAAACAGAGAGGAGTGTAAAATGTCATCACTTATGACATATCTTTTTAAAGGAGGCCATTCTATCAAGGCTTTTTACCAATAGTGGATAAAAAGAGCAAGAGTAACGAATGCCATAATTAGATGGTGATGATTCTTTTGTTTTGTTCTCTATGCTTCATAACCACATTCAGCAAGTCCAAATAAAACCCTGGAACAAGATACATCTAACCCAGTAGTACTGTCTGCCACAGCATACGCCTACGGTCACAGATCCCTGCTGCCTCTCATTCATTTACAGCCCAATGGGGAGCTAGAGCCACAATGTGAATGTTGGGATAGCCTGCTTTCACCGATTTTCAGCTCCCAGTGATGCGTTTCTTTAATGCTTTAACAAAAACGCACGGGTCTTTTCACCAGAAATTACACCAGTAGCAGACAGACCATTGTAGGTAGCACAATGGCCAGCAGTTGGACCCAAATTCCCAGTGCGAAGGAGATGTGAGCCAACACCACCAGTGGCTGTGCCAGAAAACATCCAGCCTTACAACAGACTGCCAGGGCTTTTTGCATACGGTTGTCATGAAACCAGCTCATCAACTCTCCCTCTCCCTCAGTCTGAACTAGGTTATGTATATCTTGTTGCTCTTAACAAGGCAGGTCTGTAATTTTTAGATACAGAAAGTTTGTCTTTATGTGGCTGAACTATGCACAGGAAACTGTAGAAATGAGCACACTTAATGTGTCTGGCATCACTCTGCTCACACTCATTGTCACCTACTCATACTGATAGTCATTATTCGTTAAACATGCTTTGTCTTAATTGCAGTCAACAATTTGAGCAATGAATATGTTATATTTTGGTAGAAATAAAATAGTTTTCTCTCCCTGTATATTCCTAAGAGAAGCAGAATATCCAGAAAACTGTGTCTCTTTAAAACATGCTACAGACACCCCTATCATGAAGTGTTGTTCAAAAGTAAGGTAGTTTTTTATTGTACAGAGAAATGTTTTATACTATAACCATTAGATTACTTTGGAACTTAATTCTTTTTAGACATACAGTTTCTTGTAGATCATAAGTGTCTGTAAAGAGTTTTAAACCTTAAGTACCTCTCCTCCCAACTAAATTGTGGTCTCTCTTATTTACACAATATTGCTTTAAGCTGGACTTAGAAATAATGTCTTTACTAAATGGTTTTAGAATAAAGCAAAACTTGCAAACTGTTTTTAATGCACTACAAAAAATTCAGTTTAATTTGATATTTACTGTGTTTGCTTTGTAGTGGAAAATAAACATCTAGCGTTACAGGCTCAAAAAAACACCCAATCAATCAAAAAAAAATTTCATACTTCTTTCTTACCAAGTGTTCTCAGTCTTTGCAAGAAATACATTCTGTTTATGTGTAGGACCCTACTGGGCTGAGTTACAGAGCAGGAGATAGGAAAGATGAGAGGAAATAGTCATAAATGTTGAAAATTCACATAGAAGGATACGTCTAAGTTGACACAAATACTCTCTAGGAGCATATAACATGATGTAATGTTGTTATAATGGTAGGCAAATCTCTCATCAGATATTCAGCCTATGCCTTGGCTCTGGCAAATATCCTTTATGCTATTTTGCTGAGAGAAACAATCCTAAAATCAGCTGTCATGTTTAAGTCCACCAAAGCACTAAGTCTAGTTTTAGGCTCTTTCTATACTAGTGGAACCAGAGGAGAAAGACATGCAAACCCATCACAGTTATCCCACAAAGAAAATAATTTTGCCTGCCTATTTAGAAAGGGATAAAAATATTTCTGGGAACACAGGTTCCTTCAACAAATTATAGAGAAAATAGAATAAATTCCTTAGAACTAAGATTTAATAGATAGTTTAGTTAAAGCAATCCTCTAAGTACATAAAGATTATGGCATTAAAACAAGACATCTACTGATGGTCTGGAATGCAAGCACTGTACTCCTTGTAACGCACCTTTACTATCTGTCATCTATCAGTAGTTAACAAGTCATGGACCTTGGGTGAGATTGTTAAGACTGAAAAAGGATTGAAAATAAATAAAGGAAAATTGTAAGTGGGCCCAGTAAGCAAAGAATCATTCAGCCTGTGGTCAGTGGACTGCTTGCACTTTGTAAAGCATCTGGAAATACTTTACAAAATGATTGCAAACACGCCTGCAGACACCATCGGGAGCCAGTCCTTGATGGCACATGTAATTCATTCTGGTACTGAACATTAACCAAGCAACTGCAAATTATTAAACAATGTCAATAAAGTGGTCCATGCCTGAGGTTTGGTTTTTCTTCAGCTAAAACTCCGGAAGTTCATAAATTCAAAACCCCTACTCGAAACAGCAGCTGTCTGTGCAATGAGAACTGTCTTTGAAAGAGAAAATACACTGGGAGACCTCAGAAGCCGCATGAAAAAATCAGTAATTTCCTTTTTAACAGTAGTTTCTAAGATATGTCAGGGAGCTATTTGTGACAGTGGACACATTACCTCTACAGCTATTGTGCTTGTGTTATTATGGGATGTGTTTTTGATTCCAAGGTTTTCATTTGGATGTTTCTTTGAAAAACACACATTTTTTAAAACTCTCTAATCAATCCTACTACATTGTTGTATTTTTCTTCAAGTGTTTCTTGTAATCATATTAGCATTTAAACACATTAGCATTTAAAAACTTCCAAACTAAATTCTTGAATTAACATTTTCTTGGGTTTTATTCAAATTTTAGCAAGTATCCAAAAAGTAGAGAAGTAAATGGGAGTACTATTGGGAAAAAGTAAAATGGAATGCAAGGATGGACTACCAACTTCCAAAAAAAGGGTTAAAGAGGTCTTCAGCTCAGTAGGGTACATGTGCTTTCCACATAAGACAGATGAAATGCAAATAGAGATCAGAAAATTTAAAATCGTTTCACATTGATTTATCCCTTATTCACAGTTGTGTCTACTTCTTTGAAGTAGAAACATGCATAGAAACACAGAAACATGCAGTTTATTCACTGGCTTCTCAAATAACAACTTATGCTGGCAAAACCTGACAGATGCCTTGTCTTTCTTCCACAGAGCAGAACAATTCCTTCAACACACTGTAAATTTGTTTTTTGAAAGATTTTTTGGGGTTTTTTTAGGACAAATGATAAAACACATATATGACAGCTTTTCTTTTTTTTCCTAAATTTAAAGTAAATTGCAATAAAGAGTACCAGCTAGCTGGACTAATCCTCTGTGTGTGAAATATGTGTAATGTTATTGAAGGACATTAAAAAAATATATCCTGGAAGTTTGGACTTTCTTCAAATAAGGTGAATGTGTTTTCATTTACACATTTGAGACTGCCTTACTCTGGACACTGATAATGTTATGGTTGTTTTATCCTCAACAAGAAAATGCTAGATTTTTCCCAATTGCAGAAAATAGATCTGAGAATCTAAGATGCTGGGTGTTTGTTCTACATCATAAGATAAAATTCAAATGATGTTCTCTAAATATTTTATAAACCATCAGTTTATCTTTCCCATTCAGTAAAGTTACCACTCTTCCCTTTCTTACACACGGTGACATTGTAAGGTAAACTGTGCCTGATTAAGCCTGATGTTGAAGTTGAGAAAGATATCTGAGGCAATTTAGCAACTAATGACTGCAAAGAAAAAGAGGATTTTCTTCTTTCCTCCCTTACTGTGCTTTTCTCTTGTATAGCCACATCTGTGGGGTTTTATTTTTCCTGAAGCAGCTTATCTGGTACTCACTAGGTATCTCTTTGTGCCAGTTCAACTCACCAATTCTGGAATCAATAATCCAGTGAAAAAATATCCAGTGAAACATTCCTTCCACATGAGTTGAATTGACACACAGAAGGTTGCAACCAGCACCAGTGGCGCAGGGTAAGAAACAAGTGTGTGCAATCTGTTCTGTTTTAAAGAAGTTTCTTGTGCATGTGCTTCCCTTCTACCTGGAGTATTTGGAGTGTACTGTGATCATACATGTGATCTCATAGAGCAGTTTAGCTAATGAGCAGGTTTTTTTATTGCATTGAAATAAGAAAACAAAAAAAGCCCAACTAATTGGGCTAAAAGCCCTAATAAATTTTTAAACCATTTTCCTAAAACCTGAAATTATATTTTCAAAACCTTGACCTTTTTTTACTCCTACCATTTATTTCCTCTACACATTTTTTATTTGTTATTTACACATTTATTTATAAATTTGTTTAACCAAAAAGGAAAATGTTCCTGTGACATGGTTGTTATTACAAAAATTATCTATCAAGACTTAATTTAAGTAATTTGTTGATCACTAGTCTTCTCAGTTTCAGCAGCAGCATTATAGAAAGACATTTGCATGGTTTATCAGTGTGTGAATATTTGTGGCCCTTCTTTGTTACTTAATGACTCTCCTGCATATAGCTTTCCTTGGAACTGGCTGAGAAAATGCTCTCAAGTGCCTTTAGAGTTTGCATATTCAGGTTGAATAGCTGAGGAAATGTACTTTCTACAAGTTTCCAAGTCCCCCCTGCATGCTGCTGAAACAGCATTTATGAGTAAAATATACTCATTTGGACATGAGCAAATGGATTTTTTTGTCTAAACATAAAAATGGACAGAATTCAACCTAATGGTACATGAAATAACAGTTTAGCAGGCGACAAAACTGTCCTGAGAGTTGCTGAGATTCCATATTTATGATCATATGCCAAAGCTGGAGCTTAGCTGCAAACTGCATAATGACCACATGCAAGAATCATGTTGTGCTGTTGATTTCTTGCCATGAGTCACTATGAGGTCAAGCAATTAATAAAAGGAAAAAAAGGAGGCAGGCTGAGAAGGACTGAAGAAAGGGAAGGGTAGGAGGAAGAAAGGTAGAAAGGATGGCAGGACAAAAAAGGGGAGAAAGGGAAGAAGCAAGCAGAGAAACTACTGGAAAGACTAGGCAAAAACGTTTCAATACTAACAAGAAAACAAAAAATAAGATTATCAAAGAATTAGTCACAAGAAACACAACAACTCATCATGTAGAAAGTGTTTGCTACAGCTCTAAGCTGAAGTATTATCAAGGTAATGCCATAAGGAAGAAGCTTTTTCCAAGAGTTAAAAAAAGATACATGTTGTATGGAACAGAATGCTCTTTCTTTCCACCTCAAAAATCACAAGCAAGCAAGCAAAAAGCAGTGACCAATAAAATGAGAATGCTAGAATTCAAAGCGGTGGACTGTACCCATAAACTAAAAAACAGTCTACAATAGAGAATACTCAGTTTCACCGTAGACAGCAAGGCAGAGATTGTGGTTATTTAGGCTGTTCACATGAAGTGCACAAGATTGTGGTGGTAAAGTACAAGCAGATAATAGTCAAGGAGAAAACTGGCTGTGTTCTCTAAGCAGTTACACTTTCTGGGTTTGATCAGATTTATTACGCAGGGAAGTGGACAGTGTTTGATCATTAACACTGGCTGCTGATAAGGAAGCGACATTGTTCTATGGAGGCAGAGCAGAGTCATGACCAGACCAGCACAGACCAACACAGAAATTCAGGACACTGTTTCTCTTTCTCTGCCAGAGCAAGCACATAAGCATTCACTGTTCAGGAGCAAGTAGGAAAGACCTGGAATTTAAAAAACAGCTAGTGCTTGTTCTTTGCCATTTTGTGAGGAAGCTTATTTGCAGAGTTCAAGAGTTTCTCTCTTTAGGACTATTTATTGTCTTCTGTATGGTTTCAGAGCCAGTGCTGGCATGAATGGTTTTCAGCAAGATCTCTCCAATGAAAAATTTCCTATGTGTTGATGAAATTTCCTGTATGTTTTACCTTTCATAGCAATCCCTCGGGCAAGTTCATCTTAAAAATTTAGACGAAGATATAGCAAGGACTAGACTTCCTAAAGCTTTCCTAAAACATCTATTTTGACAGATGTTGGCAATACAGCGGTAATACCCCAAAAGTGGTCTTATTCAGAGTGTTTTGCTTACAAGATCACAGTATTTTTCCACTTCAAATCCAATCAAATCCACAAATCAGATTCTTACAGTTATACCAGATCTTTAACAAATGCTCTTATGGCTTACAGGGATGCTTTGAAATAGACAGGCCTAATATATTATCACAGTATTTTCCTTTTTAATTTCTAAAAATACTCTTACAAAGTCAAGAAATATTTTCTATCTGTTATTTCTAGTAAGCCTGCAAAAACAACAAAAAAAATCAGTTTGATTTCAACAAGAGTAATGATGTTACTTATTATAAGTAATAAAAGACCTTCAAACTATTTCCTGTCAGTTTAGAGTAGCTAACAACTGGTATGTCTTCCAATAACGTAAGTAAAATCTTGAACTAGACTTTACTCCTATAATATGTCATATATGAAATTAAAATAATTGGTTTTTGCATGATGTTCTGTGACCAAGTTAAAGATTAATTGTGATCCAGTTAACTGGTTAATTGTTAAATATAGTTGATTGTTAAATAAGTCGTTAAAAATCCCAATATCCCCAGTTTCCAACCCAAAATCCTAATATTTGAGTTTTAATCTATTTATTTATATTATCATATTTATTTGCCCGTCTGTAATTTACTTTTGAGTAGGGGCACCTTTTTCACCTTCCCCAGGAATATAGTTTGACTGTTTAGGTCATTTTGATTTTACTTTTGAGTTCTACATTAGTAGAGCACAATTTGTTCGTAATGCAATTAAGTTTGACCTTCTTTCCCTTTTCCCCTGTTGATGTTGAAGCCATTTTGTGTATTTTAATGGTTTTGAAAGGTTTTAAACGAATTGTGAGGTTGTTTTATATTTTTAAAGGTTGTGCTAAAGCCCAGTTGGTTCAAGTTTAAGCTCAGTTTTAAAGGAAACTTTGCCCCTCTGGAGCAGCCAGATGCTATTTTTAGTAACTAGACCCTTGGACTGCAATGCGGCTCCATGGCAACCTGGAATATTAATGAGGTTTTTCCCGCCATAAAAACCAGTATGACATCACCCAAGGAGTGTCTCCACCCTAGCCACGAGCCATTGGCAGATGGACACTACCTCATCAAAGAAGAGACCAATCGCAGGAAGCCATGGGGGCCAGACAGTGGGCGGTCTGGGGAGGAGCTAGGCAGTATAAAGGAGAGCTCCGGAGCATAAACCTCGCTTTTCAGCCATAGGAGTAGCCGTGGTTGGATGTCTGGCACTGGTGCTGGCCTCTATCTCAATCACTGAGACGTGGGTAAATTTTTAGTATCTCAGATTAGCTGAGATACACCCAGCGCTGACAGAGCTCTGCTCTGGGCTGACGCCGGTCAGGCAAAAGTGTCTCCGATCCCACGTTCCTGGGTGTTTTTGGCTAATTTTTGTGCTTGTGCTTTCCCTGATTAATTTCTGTAATAAACCCAACTTTATTTTTACTTAATTCAAGAGTTGTCTTTCTTATTTTTGATAAATATCTATAACAAGGTCCTCAGGAAGGTTCTAGACATTTCTGGATACCAAAGAGAAAGATGGACTTTATAGAATTATCGCGGTTGCCTGGGGTACGGCAGACCCCGTCTGGGTCTGAGGAGGCTCCGAGGCTGCAGCTGCGATAGAGTCTCTGAGAGCGTCCTCGGTGGCAGCCGCNACAAGGGGGTGGGTACAAGGGGCGGGGGCCGGCAGCTCAGGGGTGGATACAGGGGTGGGGACAACATAATAACTGACAGCTTAGGGGGAGGAGAAGGGAACCAAGTCCCGGGTGGTGCCCCCAGGGGATTCATCGTACCAGGCTATGGCCTGGGGAGGTTCTGGTACCACGGGGCGCACTGCCACATCGAATAATTTGAAACATTAAAAAAAGATTGTCAGTGATTGAAATTCAGATGGAATCTGAATCTGGTTCCTGGATCTGAATCGTTTATTCAAAGGAAACGAGCTGCTTTTATACGTTTCTTTAAGACACAGAATTCCTTACATGGCAATTCTCACTACATGACCTATCCCATGTTGCCATATCAGCAGTGCACCTTCTAAAAGTCCTTCTACAGGGTGATCATGCGCTGTTCACCCGCCTGTCAGCTTCCAGCAGGCTCCTCTCTGTAGGGGCCTGCCCTGTGAACCCTCCTCCCCCCAGGGTCTGTGCCGCCATGTGCTTCTTTGTGCTGCTATGTGCTTATCTTCCCCATAAAGATGATGATCTGTTTTTGCATAATTGAAACCTCATACAGCATAGGTCATACCAATATATTTTAATGCAAGCCAACTTCTGAGCAGGACAGATTTGAATGAGCAAGCAGGAAAAATAGATTTAGGAAGAAGTATCAATAAACCAACACATGTGCTAGTCTTTTGTGAAACTAGAACATCAGCAGCAGAACCGAAGGCAAAATAACGAGCTTGGTTCAAATACACTATGCTTATTAAAAAGAAAACGGATCGTTATCTCAGAACTGCCTGTTACAAACTTTGCAGCCTCAGCAGAACATAAAATGTTCTACATTTTAATGCTACTACATTCCTTACATGGCCTGCAGGGGCCATTGTGCGAATCTTGTCTGACCTTCTGCATAGCACAAGCAACAAGACTGCAGTGAGTTCTGTCTCACTGGGAACAGAGAATATGGAAGTGTTCTTCTACAAGTCTGTGATTTTATCTCAGACATTCAAAAAGTTCAAAGAGACAGTTTGGGAAATGATAGGAGTGGTGACCCCATAGAAGCTGTAACTAGGCCTATCTAGAGCTGTGATTCTGCTTAAACTTACACAGAGAGGCATCAAACACTTCTTCAGAGTCCTGCCTGTGCTCTGGACTCTCAGCATCTTTTTTATACAGTTAGCAGAGACCTCTCAAGAGAAACTCCAATGAATCCAATATGGCCTTCATTACATGGCATTTATATACCTAAGATTATGGCATTTGGATTCTCATATAGATCATGCATTTAAAAATGCGTTTAAAGTCCATCTATCCTATAAGAACCAAGGAAAGAAATTCCACTACTTTTCATACCTCACCAAGAAGTACACAAGACTGTTGAAACAGTGTTTATTGACATAATCAAGAGGTTTTTTTTGTAATAACAGGTTTATAAAATAATTTTTATCTTCTACAATTCATATGAACTAACTATAAGAATAAACTTTTCTGTGCTATTCCACACATGAATAATGTCAATTATCAAAAACTATGTCTTACAACCTTGCTGAAACTCACATCTGCATCTATTTAGTCCTCAGAATTATTTCAAAACTTACTAAAATCAATCTTCCAAAATGCTGTTATTAACTAATAAACAAATACATTCCAACATTTTACACAGATGCAAGCTTTTGGTATTACTTTACCAAAGCAAAGTCATCCCTTCAAGAGTAAAAGCTTCTTCTTATTTTTTGTCTCTTCTGTGATTTCACTTCCCAGAAGGATAAGTTGGACACATTTTCTTACAACTACTTTAAATTAAAAGCTCTAGTTAAGCTTTTTTTGTCCTCCATTTTGTGAAGATACAGACAGCGTAAGAAATAGAATTTTCAATGAGAAGGCATTCCTGCACTTCAGTATATTTCTCACATGGCCCCCTACCTTGAGTAGTAAAATGTCCCCCTCAGTTGATCCTTAAACACTGTGCTGTGTTTAGGCTGTAGCACATTGATAGCTCAGTTTGTGCTCTATAATCATGGGGGTGGGCAGGATTGGAAAATATGAAGTTAGAGTCAGTCTTAGTTATCAAGTAAATATTATGCCTATAACTTTCTTTTTTCTATGTAAATAATTTAATTTTAACACAGTTTTAAACCTGAAATGGTAGAGGAGCTGAAAAATACTTTCTTGTTATACATGTTAAATTTGTTAGGGGAATAGTGAGATGCAGTAATGTAATTTTACTGGTAAAAATTCATAAGGTTTTCCTCTGGCTAGAATATGCTATTTGCTTTAAAATCAAAGAACAAGTCAAACTGCTGAATAGAAAGGGTGAGTTTATTATTTCTGATTGTAAGAAAAGGATTATGGTTCCTCTTCTGGGCTTTCAAAGGCATCTTTAAAATATCTAAGAGATATATGGTTGGGTCTGAATTCAGATATGGCAATAACAACTGATGTATTTCAGGCAAAGATGTCAGCAAATTCTACAAACTAACTAAAAATTGTATTTACAGGGATCACTTTCCCATCGCTGAAATCTTGACAACCCTAGGGTGAAAATCAGCAACACTTACAACTAAAACACAGAAAGCAGTATGTTCAACATGGAAATTTTGTATTCCCTTGAAACCAGCAGAAATGTAGGCAGGCAGAAAACATAAGCTCTAGTGCAATTCAGCCAGTACATTAGGTCAATGCTTCAAAACAAATCTGTATCACTTTGTTTTTAGAAAAAGTACAGATAATGTCTGAAAGAATCAGCATGTGTATCTGCTTTGCATTCAGGGCCATTAGCCAGCTAAGCTAGAGCAACCTATGCATTTGCACCTTGTTCCAAAACTGGAATGAGCAGAGCTGAAGTTGTCTGAAGACTCCAGATTTCCATGCTTAAGAGCAACAGGGCTCAGCAAAGGCTATGGGTAACTCATGTCCTGTCCTAGACAGCAACTCTGCTTTGTCTGTCCTAGGCCTTCACAGAGCAGCAGCCTTACTAGAGTGTTGAAGAACACAATGCTGATGATCTTAAAATCATCAAAGTATTCTCGTGTGTAAGGTTTCTCCTCAGTCTCTCCAGCAGGAATGAATGGACAGTTTTTCTCTGACATGCTGGAGCTCACATCAGTTCTCATGCACATATTTTTTCTTACGGGCAGCTCACAGTCATGTTTTCATTTATTACATTTTTGTACACTATTACAAGTTTGCACATTCATAGTCTAGTAAGACCCCAAGAACAAGTCTGTGCAAGGATGTGTGTGAGATGTGTGCAAGGGCCCCTGCAGAAGATGAACTGACATAAAAATGTCAGAGCGAGGGACTGCCTCAAGGCCTTTACTGTCAGAGGGTGGTCTTCCTGTCAGTGTAGGTAACACTGAACAAATAGAGGAAATGAAAGGAAATTCTATCACGTAAATAGAGAAAATAGGATGATCACAAATTTAAGCATTAAAAAATATTTCACAGGAAAACTCTAAACTCTGTTTTGTCTGGTTTTTTTTGGTTTGTTGTGTTTTTTTTTTTTTTTTTTCTGGGATATTTGTCTTTTTTTAGCCCCTTCTCAAACCTCATGCTATACCAACAATAACAAAAAATGTTACTGGCACTGTTAGCTTACCTATACAGATTACGAATGCCCTTCTACACAATTAATATATAATTTGAAACCAGTATTTGTTTTCATGTATATTTTTTTAAATTAAGGTTAAAGTGAGTTAGTTTAAAATTAAGTCATAACTACAATTCTCATTTCATTTAATCTTAATTTATATTTTCCTTTTTTTCAATCTCTTCAAAATAATTCTCTCCTATTTCCTTGTCATTACCTTGGTAATTTCCTCACTTCTTGATTTACAAAATGGTATTAAGAAGGGCAGTAGAGTATGAATGGGCTAAGATATAATAATTTGTTTATTGTTTTACAGATTATAGGGAGCAATTTGTTTTATGAAGCAGCACAGAAGAAAACAGGCACTATTCTGGAAATTAAAGGTCTGCCAGTGTGATGCACAATTCTCTCCTGAATTGGAGATTAATTAAATACCCTTTAAAAAATCAAAGTAAATGTCAGAGAGCTGAAATTAAAGAATATGGAATAACTATTACAAGCACAGCTAAGACAAAATAATTTAAAATATTACCATAAATAATGCATAATTATATCTGAAAAATAATCTTCTCTTTTTCAGGTCTGGGATTCCGCATAAACAGATATTGATATGGTAGCAATGATATGTTGGTGTTCACTTAATTAATGTGGGTTTAGAATTGAGCATGTTGCTTTCCTCTCATGTATATTAAACTACTTACAATTTACAAATAAATAACAAAGCAATTTATTTATGTAAATGGTTTGATTGATGAAAGTTTTCTAGGCCTTTGTTTCCCTAGAGAAAGAGGAACTATGAACCTTTTAAATTGAAAAGACATGATCTGAAATACTGAAAAATTGTTAACTCTTAAGACAAATGTGGGACATTATGAATGAAAATTTTCTCCCACCAAACTACTTTCCTGTTACTTACTCCATGATTTAAGTATTGACTGCTGTGAAAGTTAAGCCTTTTTTAAATAAAAAGAACCAAGAGACACTAGAAGGCTTCTTTTCAATTTACAGTTTGGTAAAGAGCACACTTGGAGGGGAGGAGGAAGGGTCTTAAACACTGTAAATAGAAAAACCAACAAAGAGTAGTTGCTGTCTTGCAGCCTTCTTTTCCACTTTTCATTCTCTATCGTAATGTTTACATGTGCTTTTACATGTGCTCTTTTCTTTTTGCACTCTTCCTCATCTTGTGTTTCACATTCCAGCTCTTTACATCTCCCTCTTCTACGTATTTTCTTTTTATAGTCTTGTAAATTTTCTAATTCCCCTGTTTTAACTGCTCTATTGTAACTTTGTTTATGTCATCAAGATGTTGAAGAACCATGTGAAAACATAATCTCACCCTTTCCTTGCAAGCAGTGGTGAGCAGAGCCCAGCTAGGCCAGCATGACCCTCCTTTTAGGCAAAGGGACTCCTTACTGCCTTCTCGTGCTCAGTCAATTGCTGACTTGTCTTCCTCCTTGGATAGGGTTCTTAACTATCTATAATTGTTTACAGCCTCTAGGGTCTGGTCAAAAATTTCCCAGTATTCTGAAATGTCACATGCCCCACTTAGTAGATGAGGTAGTATTACATGATGACAGACAAAACTAAATCAAAGGCACTGCATACATGGATATTAAAATATTTCACTGAACCTACAGATGAAAGAAGGATATTAAAGTCACTGAATACACTCTTCAAAGAGTCTTAAGCAGCAGAGAGCTGTGCTTAGGACATAGGCAAAGAGAAAAGGAGGAAATCAGATGGTATATTGACTTGTGTTGATTAGAAATTCTTTCACTGGTCTTCTAAAGATAGATATTCTTTTGAGAAATGACAGGGGGTTTTAGCTCAGCAAGTATGTGCATTATATGCATCAGATTACTGAGAACGAATTCTTACTGTGAATTATCAGTCAAGCATCTCAGCTCTCTAAATACATCTACTTATGAATTTGCATTTGAACAGAATGTGAAGCTGAACTGTATGCATCTATTTTAGATAACATACTCAAGCTTTCAGGGTGAAAATCTTTTGCAGACCTACAAAACTTTTATCATTTTAGTCTAATTTTTTTTGCTTGCTGTTTTAAATATAAAAGACAGCAGGCTACTGCTAGAGGTGATTCACTGACTCATGGACACAAGTAAACAAAAAAGTGAAAGAATAAGCATTATATTAATAATTATTCTGTTACAGCTTGTTTATTTGTACATTTCAATGGATGCTGTTGTTATTTGTATGAGGATGTGTGTGTGTGTGTTATGAAAGAGATTTTTAAGTAAGACAATGGAAATCAATTCATAGATTATATTTTACTGATGCTTCTAGTAAGCACATTTGGGAGGAACTCTAAATAACTGTCTATTGAACAAGATGTCCAGAAGGAAGTTTTAACTCTTTTAAATTGTTAAGAGAGCACAAGGTTTGCATGGCTTGAATGGATCTTTCAAAATACAACAGGAACAGAAAGGATAGGGAGCAGATAATTAATGACATATTTCTACATCTGTCATCTCCTGCTGATATTAATAACCTGCTTCTAAAACACCTTGAGAACCTTCAGAGGAAAATGGAGTCATGCTCACTTGCATCCCTTTGTTTATTTTTGACTTATCCATCAAGATAATGCTGGTTTATTGTGGTTGTGTTAATTGCAAAATCACAATGCACAAAAGAATGTTTGTGATTGGAAGGGACCTCCTGAGGTCACCTGGTCCAACACCCCTGCTCCACCAGGAATACCCGTAGTCAGTTGCCCAGGACTATGTCCAGATGTCATTTGAACATCTTCTTTTTCATCTGACTTTCAGTTGATTAATTTTTATTGAACTACTGATTTTTTTACTTATTTAAAATTGTCCTTCCTTTAGTAATCAAATGGTTATAGTTAGCAGTTGTGATCCTGAAATCTGAGAACCACATAAACTAGCAGGAAATCCCATCCCTGATTTGATATTAAGGCAGAAAACTTTTGGGGAGCTATGCTAACCTGCCACTACTTGGCAATTTTTAGAGAAAAAATTTTGATGCTTCATACTTGGAAACAAACCTTTCTTAGTGTTCTCTGGGGTTTGCTTAAAAGGATCTGTATTATCGCTTACTGTCACTATTTTACACACTGCACATTTTAGTAGTCCACAAGTATTGCTATTGTTTGTTCACTTTTTCATGTTTAAATAATTGCTGAGCTTACACCTATCCTTCATGATCAGCTCAAGGAAATACTCTCAGCAGTCAGGCAAAAGATGTGCCCACACATCAAAGAGATTACAATACGTACTGGAGCTCAGGAGATTTAAGACTTCTAACACTACCTCTACTATAAAGATAACACCATAATCTCTATAGTAAAAGTAGAAAAGCAAATTACTGGTGGCTAGGCATCAATAAATCTGAAGACACTGCTAAATTTCTTGTAGAGGTGGACAAAACCAAACTCACTGGCCTTCCATACCAAAATCTTGCCTTCCATATATTGCAGGCTCTTTGGCTGTTTCAGAAATACTTTTTTTCCATTGCATTTTCTTTTTTTTCAGCTATCTCAGGGATATATGAAGATATGCAAAACATACCAGAACATTATTGGCACTGAATTGCAAAGCAGATTTGAGTTGCGCTGTACTTCTCTGCAGTTTTATGTGAGCTTTGACATTATCCTCAGCCATTCCCACAACTCTTCTCCTCCTCAATTTGGTGTTCACCAAGAGGATATAATTTTACTTCAGTGGGTACTGAATCTAGCTCTGAGTACATTTCAGACTTGACATATGAAGCTATTTGCTCAAAAGTATTTTCAAGCTAGTTTTTTCAACTTGAATATAATTTATATTCATTACCACACAGTGATTTTGCATTGAAACTTTGTACTAATCAGTGCTCAACTAAGTGCTATATACTTTTGTTTTCTTCTACTCCCTTTATTTCTCTTGTTTACCTACCTGAGACATAAAAAGAAATTTAAACAGTTAATATATGCCAGCAATGATACAGATTTCCAGGTATGCAAGTGTGACAGATGTGAGTTATTTTTTACACAAGAATAAATCACTCTGCCCTTTAGCTGCCAGGCTGTCAGCTTCACCTGTGTAATCTGGAGAGAGCATTTCCTAATTTTCATAGAACGATGGATTTCAGGTCCACAGACTTCTTTGTGAATAATTGCTGGTTTCAGAAGAGTCAATGCTCTCCTTTCATAATGATATTTAACATCTTGGGAATTCTGTTTTGTAGAAAGAAACTTCCACACCTTTTTCAAAGTCTAGGCAATTAATCCAATCCATGAAAGGGAAGAAAAAAGTAAAACCTGAGATTTTTCTAGTACAAGTTTTAGTTACAGCGTATGTTATAGGAGACTTATTTTTATATCATGTCTTTCAGGAATATGGCACAATTAACTATGCTTAGTTACCAAGGAATCTGATGGGGTTTAGACACCTGGGAAATCTTCATAAACGTGACCTCTTATGCCAAATTCAAGCCATTTGTACTGTTTTGCCCTTAACTGAATTCAGCCAGGATAAAACTGGGCTTCATTTTCTTCACCTTTCAGATACAAGATGCCTGCATCTCAGGATTTTTTACATGTCTTAGTTCTGTTATTCATTCATTATTTTTCATCACATGTTTTGAGATTCTCAAATGAAAGATGCCGAAAAAGTGGATTTTTTTTCTTATCATAGCAGGATTGTAAATATGTATGTCAAGTAAAGGGCAGCTGGATACCTGAAATGTAAGGACCTTTGAGGATGTAAGGGTTTTGAGGGTATCTGGTAAACAGCTATTCAAATTAAGAAGAAATGTCAAAAGACTGAAAAAGTAATAAATTGAACACCAAGGTAAACAAAGCCTAATCAGAGATAATGAAGACAATAACAAAAATGAGAACACTTAGGTCTCTGATTGATGGACTCCAGTGAATAAGGGTCTGCCACTAGTGACTTGCACCTAATCAGCTGGGAAGGACCATGCAGCCTGTGCTGCTCATGTCTGTGTGAGTGATGTTTTTGTGGCTGAAGGTACTGCTCTGCCTCTACTGGTCTGTGAGACTGGAAAGTTGGACTCATTCAAACAAATTTGCTTGAATAGAGGAAAATTTAAAACTGTTCTAGTTTTCCCCTGGAAGTAAGTAATCTTAGCTAGCATTAACTGCCTCAAATGCAGGTTTTCAGTCAGAGGAATCTCTAGACAGTCAGTTCATGTATGTTAGCACTGGATGAAACAACTTCTGTAGGAAACCATCTCTGTTCATTCACAGGAGAAGGAACTGAGGTGACTTAAGCAAGAAAAGGAAATTTTAAAAGGCTAAGGTTAACTGAGAGAAAATCTTGACCTTAGGCACTGAAAAAGGAGAGAAGGCTGTTTTTCTGAAATAAAAAAAAAATTAGAAATTATGAAATTCCTGAGCAAACCTGTAATTAACGTGACTCTGCACATAAAAACAGGGTGGAAATAATTAGGGAGATAGTCCTTTTTCACACAGTGTTGATAAGATCAATAGAATGGATTGTTTCCAATGGAGCCTTCTTAAATGATTTGAAGAGGATGCTGGCAAACTAGAGATTGTGGGGGAAAAGCTATTAAAAAAGAGTTCAAGGGCTCAGTATGCATAGGGTACATGTCACTTCAGGAGATCATCAGATGAATCCCTAAGGGTCTCTGGATCTCTGAAACACATTTAAATGTGTTCCCAAACATATAGGAAAGATTGAAATATGCTTTGACATCTGTATTAACCTGATTGTTCCAGGTTATATTTCCAATACAACATTAATGTTACTCATAAAATTCTGTAAAAATGTGGTTTGGAATGTTATTCCCGAGCTGTTCCAAAAACAAATTACAAACACAATTCATTGCATAAAATTCTTATTCAGAATTAATCTACTAGTTTGAAAGATCTTGATTTACGATGCAGACTTTTTCCTCTTGAGTTCCTGAAGTGATTGACATAACTAGCTATCATCCTTTGAATGCACAAGCCAGTAAAAAGGATAAGATACTGAACCTCTATGTTTTGCAGGTTATTCTTTTGGTAGGGAAAACAGCATGACTAAAATATCTTTGGTTTGTTCTAGATATTTCACTGTGTCATGCTCACAGTGAAATATCCTCATACTTTTTGCATGCTTTCTTCCACTTCTTGAGTTTTCTCCCACAAAGCACATCTTCTTTTTGTGAAAACCATTGTTTTTATTCCTGAATAAAGCCTGTAACTTTGATTTACCAAATCTCTTTACCCAAAGAGATCGTTGACTCAAGAAATTTGTCACTATATCCTATTGTTTTAATGTTTACTTTTTTGGCACCCCCTAACAATAATTAATACTAGGAGACTGTAAGCAATCAATACCATAGAGATAAAGCTTTCACAGAAGGAGATTTAAAAAGTATTGATAATTTATTAGGCAATGTTGTGAATAAAGAACCGCAGGATTCAGATATTACACAGGCCATTGTTGGTGTGACATAGTGTTGTGAAAAACATCACCAGTAATTATATGGTTACTAAATGAAATGTGTTTTCAAGCGGAAGAGAAAAAAGGAAAACTGAAACTATGGGAAAGTATCACCTCAGGGTTATTCAGTTTTGGAAACTAAGCCAAGACTTCGGTAACAAGTGACATGGAGGTGAAACAAGAACAACAAACCCCAAGTGATATTGTTGGGGGATGCAAAATCAACCTTTGAGAGAAGAGTTATAGTATGACATAGCAGAGCTTTTTTTTTTAGTATCACTGAGGCTGAACAATGTCAGTAAATAGAAATGAAAGAATGTAAGAAAATATGGCAAAGAAAAACCCTTGAGCAGAGTTGTACATGTCAGAGAATTCAGTATAAGCCAAATTAGGCAGTGGATTACATAATTTTTTCAGGAGCTCACAGTCAGTAGGACGAGAGTGAATAGCAAAATAACCAAAAAAATTACTGTTGCTAAATTCCTTATTATGTATTCACATAGGACAAAATATTAACTGGTTGGGCACTATATTGTAAGTCAATGTACTGCTACATTCATTGTTAATTTGCTTTTCAACAAGCACACAGTTGATCATAAGAAAGTAAATTTCATGGTTTAAAGTGCTGAGTTTAGCCCAGCTGAAGAAGTGATGACCATGATGGGCTATGATAACTGTTTTAAAAAGGTATATTTGCAGTGGTATGGTAAAAAATGAACTGATTATTGCATTAATCTCATGTCAGCATTGAAGTTGGGGGTTGTCTTTAAGAGATAAATGTAAATTATAATTAAAGGAGAGGAGAATGAGGAACATACAAGTTCACCTCTGAGCTTCGAAAAACATCCATTTGTCTCAAAGTATGCTTCTCTAGATTCCCTTTTCTTAAGGCAAAGCTGATAGTTCAGCCACATAAAGGCTTTGCTGTGAGAATCTGCTTATCAGATAGGATCAAAGCAGGTCTGCTTCTTGGCCATTACAGAAGAAAAGACAATGAAGGTCTGGAAAGCACATCTTTCAGTGAAGGGATGTGCCTTTTAATGGAGTGGTAAAACAATAGATGTCTTTATAAAAGACAGAGCTGAAAAGTATAGTTTTATTCTCTCCTGTTCTTTGAATTTATTTGGGATATTATTTTTTGTTTATTCTACCAGTCTCTAAAAGACTCAAGTTTCTTGTCAAAATTGAAACTTCTGTGGATATCCATTATTTAAAAGGCTTTTTACAGCTAGATTCCCATGGAGTATTTTTATTTTATCAATTTTATTTTACTTTTATCATTTGTCTGGTTTGTTTTCAATAGTGAGTGGTTTTTTATTATTTTGAGCTTTATCTATAGTTAACATTTTATGCTGTCTTATTCTTTTACATATACCCTGTAGAACATCCATTATTTGACAGCACACTCAGAAAACCAGATGATACTTACATTGCTTATTATGGTTAATTTCAAAGCAGTTCCCATCAAACCTTTGTGAAGAAATATCTCTTTATTCTGCCTCTAGCAACATAAAGCACACACTTTATTTTTCCTTGCTTATCGTGCAGCTGTATTACTATTAAGAAAAGGGGGACAAGAGTTGATAAAACCATCCTGTTGAGATGCTTACACTATATTTAATGTGGTCCACAGGTGAATATCACTCCTATTTATACCACACTAAATTGTTCTGGGGGTGTTAGAGACAGTTAGAAGACACAGGATTTGCCTGACAGAATATAGGAACTCAAAGGAGAAAGAAAATCCAAGGGGTGAAGAACAGGATGCAATGCTGGAGTGGAAGGGATCTCCTACACCACTGTATGGTGTTCTCATCTCCAGCAGGTAAATCTGTTACAGAATGACTTTTGGTAACTGTTGAGGTTCTTCTCCTCAAAGACTCTCCTGGAATACTGTTCCTACAGTTAGAAATTAGCTTCTATTTTCCAGTTTAAAGGTGAGTAGGGACAGCTATCCTGGTGATTTGGTGTCAACAGCTGATTTTTAAGATAGGAGTTGTGAGCTTAGTGCTGTTCCTAGGCTTTCCTGGAATATACTCTCTTAAGTCCTACAAATGTAGGAGCCCCACAGGTCTGTTTGGTGTGGGGTTTTTTGTCCACCAAAAGTCAGGAGGAGAAAGATGGCAGTGGCATATGGGAAAGGAAATCTAATACAGAAGGATTTGGAGCTTAAGAGTGAAGTGATCTCAATCAGACAAAAGGCAGCTGGTCCTGGGATTCCCCTGGGGAAACTGGACCCTTTGGGAGGAAAGAGAAGGTCATGGAGTAGTATGAAGCCAAGAAAAGGGGACTTGACCATGAAGTACAGAAATATTTGGATACACAAGTATAAGGGCACAGGAAAGTGAGGGTGGGGAGTTCAAGACAGGAGGACTGTCTTGAAAGTGTAAGGAACTTGTGTGTGTCCATGGGGACCATCCCTGAACACTGCTATTATGCACACCCTGCCCCACACTGATTTCATGGCACACTCTTCTCCAACTGCATCCTTCACTACTGGGAGAGATACAGTCCTAATGAAAGGATTTCTTGGCTTATTTTTTTTTTAACATGGATCTGTGTAAAAGGTTGATGAATATGCAGCTGTATAAGGGCTTTATAAGCTCTCGTGTTAGTAAGATGAGTCATTCTGAAGACTGAGAATGCTAAAGTATAGGTAAGTATAGACTGAGAAAAAGAACCTTTATTATGACTGACTCATATGACCTGACCGTTTGGCTGATTTTACTGTGATAAAAGGAAATATTTCCTCTGTGTTTTGTGATTCACAACATTTTCAGATTTTTACTTCATCTTCTAAGAAAGAAATCTTTCACTTTGTGAAGGATCATGTAAAAATAGCTAAAGAAAAGAATTTTGGGGGTTTTGCATGAAATCACTCTGCAGCAAAACCAGAGGCCAAAGAAGAACATCCAGCAATCTGTTTGTTGCAGAGTTCTACCCAGAAGTACATAGGTTGATACCAAAATAAACCAAGATTATCCTGACTGAGGTCCCATTCCCACATAGGTATACACACATCACGTTTTCAAAGAAATGAATGTCTGAGAATGTTAAAATCCTCTAACACTGGGATTTTGGCTTCTGGATGATTTAGGAAAAAAACCGAAAATATCCTAAATATAGAAACTGTGTAACTATCATTTCCATTGATTAAGACTTTAACATTCTAGTTCTGGTTTTGAAAGTAGTTAAATTCCTTAGGTACTTTTATCACAAAGTTCCTTTCAAAACTATAGCATATGTTCCGTTCACAACTCTGGAAGGTGGCCATATACACATTACCACCTGCACTGGATTTGGATAAATAAATAAATAAAGAAATAAATTCTTTCTCCACTCAGGCCACCCCTCACAAAACCGCAGATGAAGAAAAGCCAAGATGACAGGACACAGATGAGTGCTAATACATTTGAACTTTTGTGAGCAGTAGTCAGATTTGATATTAACACAATCTCCTCTTTTTTTATGCTCAGTATATTGAAAAGTTATTTTAACTGCCTAAATCTAATATCACCAGTCACAATCCATTCCAGAATCCAAGGAAAATCATTGACTTTTTTGCCGCTCCTCAGTCATCTTCATCATCTGCCTCGACTGAACAAGGCAAAATTATTTTCACTCACCAGGGATTTCATAAATCACTAATACTCTAATAATTGTCAAGTATCACAAGACTTGTGCTGGTATTTAAGGAAGTTTGGCTTGATATTCATGCCATTGATGAATGAAAACACAGTTTTCAGAGACTGTTTTTAATGTGTTTTTTGTTAGACCACTGTCACATCACGCTGACCACAAAAGAATAAGTATAATTTAAGTTATGCACTTTATATTATGAATAGACTTCTTATAAGTTGGTATTAAGGTGAGTGTCTCGGGAAAATTTAAGAGTATTTAACAATTATATTTTAATGAATTCTGCTCAACTGCTCTGTTACAACTCTGTAAGATCTGGTTTCCTATTTATTACTAAGATAATGATGCAGCTCCTTCTACTTTTAGGACTTGCCAGTTTTGTTGTTAAATACCATGACAGTCTGTAGATCTCTGAGAATTTCCATCCATATTTTTCACAAGATGCTGAACAGTAGCAAAGCAAAATATATAGAATACATCAACTACCATGTCCTCGAAATTTCACATACCTATCATATTTTTGGTATTATGTCATTGAGCATTTGGATATTTTCTTGAGAGTTCTCAGGATAGGGCTGTAGTCTCCCAAATAGCATGAAATTTGGGACTAGTAAAATAAAATTCAAAGCAAGCATGTTAAGTAAGAAAAAATAGCAACCAGTATTTTAAGACAAAATCTAAAAATCATATATAAGTGAATAAAGAAAAATATTATTAATATCACAGTATTTAATGAATTTATTAGTGAAAATATGTTGTACTCAACTTTAAAACTGCAATTTACGTTGAGAAATCAAAGACTGTGTAGCCAAGTGCATAACACCATGCGTATGCAATAAATCACCATAAAGATTAATCCAAGTAAAGCCCAGCAATTATTCATTCAGATAATAAGGGTTACCAGAGCTCTTCACAACTAAGAGTCAATTAGAAAAGTTATGGTGCTGCAAAAAGATCAAATAAATCTACAGTTTTTGAGTAAAACATAATAAATTTTATTAAAAATAATCCTTGATCAGTCACAATCAAGATTAATCAGATAATTGTACAAGAGAACATAACTAAGGAATAATAATTTAACAACAAAAAACAGTTTAGGGGAAGAAAGAGGTATCTCTAATGCTTTTTTCTACACCGTTTCGGCAATATCCACTGCTGCCATGACTTAAATTAGGAAATTTGTTCCCAAGAAAAAGATAGCGAACAAGTATTTGACTGAATGGAACAATAAACTAAAACTGGTTTTTATCAGCTCATGAATTTATCAATGTCACTCTCTTAAAAAAAATGTGTTTATCTACAAAAAACATCCAGTAAGAATGTGAAATGATATGCTCTATCCTAATTGCAAATGCATAGCAGGTAGTTTAAAATTATGAATACCTAGTTCTAGACTAAAAGCACAAACAAAAAAACCCCAAACAAACAAGCAACCTCCTCCCCTCCCCGAAAACGAAACCCAAAACAAACAGAAATGCAGCGATGTTAGTCAATTAAATAGTTCTAAAATCCTGGCAAACCCTGAAGACCTGTGTGGACCAATGTAGTGATTTGTATTTTGTAAGTTTATTGAATGTTTTCTGGTTTTGAAAGTGAAAAAAATCAGATGCAAACAAATTTATAACAGGAAAATGGGTGCACAATCTCACTTCTCACGTACTGAAGAACAGAAGAACTATTTATTAAAAACATCGTATGACTGAGTTGCTGGCAATAGGATGGGGCTTTGACTTCATCACCCCTCAGGTCTAGCTGATTCATATGTTCCTAACAACTAAAATTTTATGTAGACAGTTCTGTGTCTTCTCTTCATTCCTTCTGCCCTGGATGGATGTAGCTGTTTCAGTATTAATATTTGATTATATATAAAAATCGCCTATGTTGATTTAATTTTAGGTCCTCATAAGAACTAAAAACCAGATAAATATGAGTGAATTATATGACCAGTCCACACTTCATGAATCTAAAATAAAATTAAAATTCAATGAAAAATGCTATTGAATTAAATGCAGGTGTTCAAGAGCAGTCTGTCAGATATTGTATGTGCTTGTAATAACAAAAGCATAAAGAGGTGCTTTGTCAAACAGGTGTAGTTTGACAGTAACTTGGTGATTAATTGACAGGTTTACTTTTATAGAGTGGAATAGTATGAAATGGTAACAGTTACTAACTGAAATGAAGTAAGTTTTTAATCAGTGGGGTTTTTTCAGTACCCACATTTTCTGTGTCTTTAAAGGAAGTTACCTGCTTTTGCCTTTAGCTGTCTTTGTGTTAAACTTATTGTCATAGATCATGGAATAGCTTAGGTTTAAAGGGGGCTTTAAAGGTAATCTAGTCTAACCCCCCTGTAATGAGAAAGGACATCTTTAGCTAGATCTGGTTGCCCGTCCAGCCTGACCTGGAATGTTTCCAGGGATATAGCATCCACCACCTCCCTGTGTAACTCATGCCAGCATTTCACCACCCTCATGGTAAAACACTTCATCCTTACATCTAATCTAAATCAACCCTCTTTCAGTTTAAAACTATTACCCCTACTGCTACATGCCTTGCTAAAAAGTCTGTCCCTATCTTTCTTAGAGGCCCCCTTTAAGTACTGAAAGCCCATAATAAGTTTTCCTTGGAGCCTTCTCCAGGCTGAATGACTGCAGTTTTCTCGTGGCCTAGTATTCCTCACCTAGGTCTTTCTGCTCACCCTTTTGTGACCAAGAGTGACTTTGCTGGGCCTCTGTACAGAAATCTACACTTCAAAAGGAAAATGCCTTGAATTGTCCTCTGGATCAAATGTGCTCTCAGTACATGCTTTGGACATGGTGACAGACATATCCAGTGATAGTTTGGTGACTATGCAGGTTTCTTCCTGTATTTCTTCTGCCTGCAGTACTCACCCAGAATCTAGTGATCCCATCAGCCAGACATCACCCAAGCCCCAGCTGCCCCGCAGTGACTGGCACTGCCACACAATCTGTGGGATGCTCAGGGTGCCTGCTGCAGGTACTCGCTGGCTCAGAGCAGGTGAGCAGGTCCCAGACACCGCCTGTCTCCCGGAGCGTTCCTGCTGTGTCCCACTGCACAGTGCAGGAGCTCGCTGCTCCCCACTGTGTTTGCTGCAGCTGCTTGTTCCATCCAAAGGTTAGAATAGCAGCCTTAGCGTATCTTTGGCATTGGGCTGGTGAGGTCTCTTGTGATTCTAACAGTGAAGTGTAAAATCTGGGCTTTAGTTTTGGTCTAGGTTTCAGCTTAATCCTGACAGAAGACTGTCCCAGACTTCATGTGAAACATCAGCCACTGCAATAGGAAGAGGTTTCTGTGGTGATTTAAGTAGGATTTTCTACCTTTTTTTTTTTTTTTAAATCTGAAAAGCAAATGTTATATAAAATATCTGAAGCTGCTTAGCTTTCTGGGCAATATTCCCAGTCATTTGCAGCAAACAGTCCATCTCCTGGATGGCAAAAGCCAACAAATTTCTACCCAGTAGGGTGGTAATGCTGAGCTGCTATATGCCATTCCTGCCCACTACCATCAAAAAAACCCACAAAGAAGGACATACACACTATTTACAAAATAATTAAAATTGGTGGAAAGATGCCATTGTAAACAAAAGCTGATAATTCAGACAAACTCTCAAAGGCCTCACAACCCTGTATTTCCTAGTACAGTAAATAATTAACACCAAACGTTAAGCCTTACCGCACAACAAAAATAAATGTAGTAATACTTAAAGCAAAATAGTACATCCATATTTCTCTTTTTTCTTGACATATTCAACATTATTTTGCAACACTAAAAGTTAGATATTCAGGGTAGCTAAAAAATTTTCAAATATTTAGTCCCTTAGAAGCATAATCTCCCCAGAAGCATACAAGTATAGCTCCAATTTCAGCTTTCATGTAGTAAAGGTGGCTTATTTTAAGAATCAATAGAACTTCTGTGATTCTCTAAAAAGAATGTGAACAAACTTTTTCAGCATCATTTCCCAGTTAAAAAGTAAGGTATATTTATAGAACCATTAATAACCTAAGTAATAATTTTGCTGCTTTTATTTCAGCAAATGATTACTTTATCTTTTGATCTACCTACTGGAACTACTAAAATTTATTTTCCAGGCTTCTCCCAACATACATGTGGTTCAGATGGAAATATTAAATCACTAATGCCCAATAATATAAAATTATTTTTTTAGCACATATTAAAACATTAAAAGTATTAACAGTTGTTAATATTAGAGCTATTATTGTCTGATACTATTTGAAGCCAAATTAAATTTTCCATGCTTATGAATTTATTGCCTCTAGTTCTTTTGGCCAGCAGTAATCACAATACACTAAACACATCATAACGAGAATATCTCCTAAACCCCTGATTAACTCAGCACGATGCACTGGTCTGTGGACAATCACAGAAGAGAGAGCTCGGTCTATCCAGAGCCAAATGCTGCATTGTGAATAAACCTAACTCTGCATGTTCTTGACATGATGAGAAATGTCTTTTCACTGTGAGTCATCCCCATCAGTCATTGAGTAGTGAGGCAGACTAATCTGCACTTACTTATAAAAATGTGCTGATTTTGTCAGTGTTTTGGTAGAGAACCAGTATTTCTGTAACACAGAGTATACATCTTCAAATGCAACTTTGATACAGCTGGGCAAAAGATCTCTGGCAGTGGGACATCTCCATGGCCTTTGCCTTGGGCTTGTAATGACTGAAGTCAGCAATGAACAACCTGTATTTTTGTAGGTTGGCAAATATTTCCAGTAGCACTGGATCAACGCTCCTAATGATAATGATTGTAAGACAGGTCAAGTTGTGGTTGTGCTTTCCTGTCTGACCATGCAGGAGCCACTCTGGCAGTCACACTCACACCACCTGAGCTGGGACAGAGGCACCTGGGCGGGGGTGGCTCCAGTGACTGACAGGTCCCTGCTTGACTCCCTGCACACCCCACTCTCACACAGCAAACCAGGTTTGCTTACCAGCTCAACCCTGGATTACCCAAAGCAGAGTCTCAGACCTCTTGATCCTTAAAATAATTGAATCATGATGCAATAACAAAAATGACAGCTCGAGCTGAGTGCCCTCAAGAAGTGACACTGAACAAAGGACCCTAAGTTTTTATACCCTCCCAGTCCAAGTGTTTGAAAATCTGGGGTCTTCCAGCTGAGTCCTCTGTTCCTGCTGTGTCTCTTGAGTGTCTGGTCACTTGACTGGGCACAGTTCCCCGTGCCCTCTGCTTTGCAAAGCTCAGCACTAGTTCACGGCCTCTTGTCTTGGGCTCCTGCCCTCCAGAGCTGTCTGCAGCTCACACTTACTTGGCACACTGAGCTATCTGCACTAAATGGATTCCCCAACAGCTGTGGGTTTTGGTTGCTCCTTCTTTCTTATAGTGAAGCATCAAGCTGCTTCTGAAGGCCGTAACATATTTTAGCTCTTTGTTCTTAGAACAATATCCATGACAGGGTTGTCCTGGTCATGACAGCTAAGATGGAGCCTTACTATTGAGTGGAGCCTTAGATATATACAAAAATGTCACTGAAATGGGAAATGCACCTACCTAATTTCAAAGGCAAAATCAACAAATTCAGATTCACATTCTTTTCATATTCACCTTCTCTTTCGCTCACTGTCACTGAGGTCCTTCCAGAACATTATAGATCACAGAGCTGTTAAGGTCATTGACCTGTTGGAATGAATCCAGATGAGAGCCACCATGATGATCAGGGAGATGGAGCACCTCTCATATGAAGACAGGCTGAGAGACTTGAGGCTGTTCAGCCTGGAGAAGAGAAGACATTGGGGAAACCTTAGAGCAGCCTCCCAGTACCTAAAAGGGGCTAACAAAAAGGCTGCAGGCACTTTTCACAAGGGCATGTAGTGTTAGTACAAGGGGGAATGGTCTTAAGATGAAGCAGGGCAGGTTTAGATTAGATGTTAGGAGGAAATTCTTTACCATAACTGAAACAGGTTTGCCTAGAGAAGTTTTGTACTCCTCATCCCTGGATGTATTCAAGACCAGGCTGGATGGGTCTCTGAGTAACCTGGTCTAGTGGAAAGTGTCCCTGCCCATGGTGGAGGGCTTTGAACTGGATGATCTTTACGGTCCCTTCCAACCCAAACCATTCTATGATTCTATGATTTTAATGTGAACATTTGAGGTAGGCTCTTTTTTCTCTAGTTGGTAATGGGAACTAAAAAAATGCAGCTTCCCAGTTTTGTTTTACCTCAGAAATCCTAGAATTCGTATTTCATCGTTGTGTTTCCACATTTTGTAAAAGTGAATCGTCCAACATGCTGCTGGTTGGACTCCTAGTCAAAACTCATAAATACATACAAAGTGAATGTTTTATACATTCCAATCAAAATACTGCAAGTTCTTGTGATATACAGTAAGTGAAGTCTGCATATTAAAAAAAAAATAAAATTGTTAGTGGGCAAGAACATTAGGAAATAGAAGTTGTTAGAAAAAAACTCCACAAAAACAAAGCTAGAAGATCAACTTTTATTAATATGAACAGGCATGGCAGATAAAATAATTCTGTATGTATAGAGACAAAGATTTCTATCCTGGGCTGCCCTAGCAGTAATAGAGAAATACAGTATTATAGATGGAAAGGTTTGATTGAGTTCAAACTGACTTAAATGCTTTTGATATCATGAGTTGAGCTGGGCCCCAAAGTAATTTTGGCAGTTTTGAAAAACTTAAACTCTTTGTGCAAATGGTTGAGAACTGGCTGATGATTCAGTTTTCTTTACTTCTAAGTTTATAGTTTGAGATAGATAATGGAAATCTCTTGAAAGATCTGAACACATTCCTTTGAAGCCAGACCTTCTTGTGATGTTTCACCTTCACAAATGGTTACTGTCATCAAAATCACTAGTCACTGTTTTAAAACAGACAGACTATAAAGCTAAGTATTATCTTTCCCATATTCACTCCATGCTCCTGCACTGACACCAAGGAAACAAAGTTATGTTTTACTATCGCAAGCCAAGAGAAGTACAAACAGTTGAGAATATGCAACTAAATAATCCTTATTCCTACTTCCTATTGCTTAAAATATCCTAGAACAATAATAATAAATGCTAAAAAAACCCCAATAAACAATAAGGTTTGGTTTTCAAGAATGAAAATATTTTTTTGACAAGTTATAGAATTATAGTTACTCTACAGTGCTAAAATAACACAAAATAAATACAATTTGTTTGCAAAATAAAACAACTAATGGGAATAAAACTCACTGAGTAGAACAAGAAGGCTCTGGTCTATGCATGGATTTGAGCTCTTACTTCACTTTTGTTAGTGATAACATTGCTTTGCCATGCAAATCACCATTGAATAGTCAACATTAAACAGCCTGCCATGAAAAAATACCAAAGCTCTTAAGAAGTATTTTACCAATGCATTTACATCTATTTTTAAATTTTAAAGCTTAATTCTTGGGTTCCAGAAATTTAAAAAGGTTGGATTAAGTTTTTTCAATGCTAATTATGAATCATGGAGATACTGGGACTTGGGAATTCCTTGCTTTCCAGGTGATCCTCTAAAGTATTTCAAAGTGTTAATATTTAAGTCTGTAAATACATAAGAAGCAGGATTAAAGAAATGGTTTAGTTTATCAGATACAACTACCTTATATTGAAGGCTACTCCAATTTATAATGTCTTTCATAAAATGAACAATGTTCTCCTTAATGTTCAGTAGGCTAAATATTCCCTGGCTCTACCAGGAACACTTTTCTGATACAATTAATATTAAAACAGCTATGCACTGGCATTGCTCTTGTGAAATGAATTGTGGTATTTCCTCCATTATTGACTTTCTTTTTTTGCTTTGATCATTCTTTGCCCTTTCTAATTGATTAACTGTCTCCTTATTGCAAGAGTTTCCACAGCTTTGGTTAAAGTCTTGGGCACTAATCAGGTCCTCAGAAGCAGATTAAGAGCAGTGATTAAAAGCAACTGGACCATCTAACCTTTTACAACTATGATTACTCAGTAACTTAGACAAGCAGCTTCCTCTCTGATTCCTGCTGAAGGTTAATCAGGACTTAATTGGCTTCCTGATGGCTGATTTATCTCTATCAACTTAACTTACACTGAAGATCTTTTCAGTAAATTTTTCTTATAAGCAGAAGTGGTCTATATGCATGCTTCACAAATTCCTTAATGTTTGTTACATAACCTATAAAAGTAAATCAGAGATTATCAGTTTCTACTACTTTGAGTGATGGACCAATGAAACAAAACACAAATAATAATTTCATTTACTTCTTTAATATTCTTTTTTCACATGATTAAATGGAAGCTAATTTTATTATTCCTTTATACAGCAAGCATAGAGATCATGTGGATTACTGACATTTGATAATTCCTAATTATACTTCTTTGTATTTTGTCCCTTTTTTGGTGTTGATTTATCTAAACACTACATACAGTACATTTGACAACATGGTAGTTTTGGTTAATTAGTTACCAAGAAAAAATAAAATACTTGGTATGAAAACAAGAGTTCTGCAGAAGGTTAATATTATTTTCCTTCATCCTAAAAGAGTTCTTATAAAGGCAATTAGGCTTTTTGCTGTCATGTAGTTTGCATATTATTTAGATTCAACAGTTGAAAAGAGGTGTCTTTTGTAATAGTAACAGTGATTCTTCTTTGCAGCTTGTACAGAACAAGTCAAACTGATTGTCCTTTCCTAATAACTCTTTTCCTATGAGATGATTTTTAAGGCTCTTATGTTAGAGACAGTCCAGTAACATCTGATATTTCTACCACAGTACTGGGAAAGTATTCAGTTGTAAAATACTTTTATTAATTTTACTAGTTTTTTTTATCCAAAAGAGAAGTCACAGGAAATAAAATTTTCTCAGATTTTGGCTCATACTGTAGCTCTTCCTTTTTCAGCACCCATTTTACAGTGTCCACTGGAACTGGCCACTGCAGTCCAGCCATGAACCTTGACTTGTATATGCATGATTTAAATACATCAACTTTCAAATAAATTGTCCTGATCCCTTATTCTTTACCCACTATCATCTGTCTGTCTGGGTTCAATCCAAATGCACGTCAGGAATATGGATCACTGATCCTGAATGACAGTCTGTGCCACGGGGCTATCTGCCCAGCTAGCGAGGTGACCACAAGCGCCGGGCACCCACCTGCACGGGGCGGGATGAAGGAGGCTGCTCACAGGGCGCAGGAGGGTCAGCGAAGCTCCAGCATGGCTTTGCCTGACCCACCGGTGGTGAGGGCATGTGGAGGATGTGGAAAGAAAGCAGAGGGACTTCTTCATGGAAAAACAGGAGAGGGTTTATTGAATGAGGGTCCAACAGAAATCAAGACAGGGGCACGAAGAAGCCAAAAGTGACTGTGACGTGGGGCTTTATACCCTTACAAAAAATGGGGGGGGAAAGCACATAACAACCAATGGGATAACCGCCACGGGGAGTTACAGAGGTGGGGAATAGAGTACAGAACCAATGGTAACAGGGGTAGGTGGGGAGGATTAACATGGGCCAATGAGAGACCGAGGGAGGGAGAACTCTCTGGAAGGGAAACCAAATACAGGGGGAAAGGGGAGGAGATGGCGGTGGCCATTTATGGGGGCTATATTTGCATGCCTCGCACAGCCCTTTGGGAACTCACCCTAACCTGGGGTTCTTGGGCTGTGTGGGCATCAAACCATTGGCCCGTTGGTCCCCTTGATCCCCTTGATCTTGATGGCTGTGGCATCGGCCATGGCACACCACAACAAGTCTGGAGGTGCAAGAAAATTGTTTCTCATGCTACCAGAGAACAGCATGGCAGGCAGGTCAGGGCTACATCTATGCTTAAAAGCAATGAAATTCCTGCCTGAGAAGGAAAATAGCAGTCCAGAAAGCTTAAGACTCAGTGTGTTCTTGACTACCCTCATATCTGCAGGGAAACAGTGTGCAAGGTATGGTTGCACTTACAAAGGCAGAGAGTGCACTTACTTTAGTCCTAATCTTATGGTTGCTAAAAATTATCTCTTCCTATCTAGTTAAAAACTTCTCTTACACAGCAGAAGCTAAGAATATCTGTTTTCTGATAAACTTTCCTTTCTAGTAATTGTACAGAGAATAGGAACCCATCAATTGTACTAGTTAACTACTGGACCAATAGATCCATATAAATGTGCATTTCTATGTAAGTATAATGAACGTTAGACATGTCAGTCTAAATCTTCCTTATTTTGAAATAGAAAGCTGCAAACATAAAACATAAGGATAATTTGGAAATAGAACACACATAGATTTCATGGGATTTTCTTCATATATTCTTGCATTCCTGTGTGATCATCAGACAGCTTTTTAAAAGAGAAGGATATTTTGTCTTTATTGCCAAAAGTCTCTGTCACTCTGGCATCGTATGAGAGATCAAGTCCTGTCAACCCAACGTGAATGTAAAACAGAATGTTCACTTACCAGAGCAGATTTCAGGCACTGGTTTCTAGGTTTCTTTAAGATGGCTGCTTTGGATTAAAAATCTGAATTTACATAAATGCACAAATTTAAATCTATCCCTGAAATTTCACTTGTAAAAAAAAAATAGCACCTATAATTTCCTGGAAATATATTGTGTGTTTCACAGCTGTATAATACCTATATGTGCAATCTTCACTTGCAACTGTAAAGGATTTTAGATCAGTCCATAAGAAGTTGTTGTTTGAAAGAATGCACTATTTATTTAAGTTAGGCAATATATTTTTAGCAAAAATATAAATTTTGTAAGAAATAAAGGATTTTTTTTTCAATTTTTCTATCCAGTTTCCTTGAAACCCTTACAGATTCTCTTCTAATCAGTTACGGACTCTATGTACAGCAACTTCAGTAGTAAAAGGTAAATAAAACAGGTATGCCAACAATAAATCTGCTTCTACTTTTGTTACAATAAGTAGGGGCTTGCTTTCTTTTTCACTTGTTGGAGAGCATATAAAATGTGCTGGTTATCAATTTCTGTGCACCTTGTTCCCATGGGAATTGAAGTACAATAAGCATTCATCATGTAATTTTACAGCATTTTACCCATATAGCAATTTTTGCTGTGTGGCTTCCTGTAATGTTTTGTATTTTAAGCAAACTAAGCAAGCTGGAAAAAGTACTTTAATAAAAGCTGGAGGGGCAAAAAGAAGTATGAAAGAGAATCTCTGAGGTACTAATTCATTAAAAATTAGGCTTGATTATTGAACTATTCAAAAGAAGATAATGGGTAAGTTTCTCTCAGTGTTAAGTTTGTACTCAAAGCAATCAGACGTAAACCATAGATTAAAACAGTAATTGGCGTGGCCTGCTAGTGAGCATAAATGAAATAATTCAGTCTTCATTAAATAAATTTTAAATATTCCTTTAAAGTTTTCAACAAAGCAGATTTTCAAAGGAATGTGAATTTTGATTCATCCAATTATTTGACTAAATTAGTATTTTTTGTGAAAAGATGCTTGTCTCATTTTGATAGAAGCAATTCTCACTTTCTGTTTATCCACCTCTCTGAAATGGCTGAAAAAAGCTTGTATCAATGCTTTTTATTTTTCAGCTCCTCAGAAAATGGGAAAAGTTAAAGAAGGTCAAAGTTCCTTTTGGTTTCTGGAAAAAAGTATTCTTAGGAGAATAAAAATATTTATCTTTTCAAAACTTACACTTTTAAAAATGACTTCATCAGAATTATACAAATTTCAAAAAATAAGCCATTGCAAAATTAGTCTCATCTTATAGTTTAGATCACAGTTTAATTAATGATATGTTATAGAATCATTCCCCTGCATTATTTTTCCTGAAATGATTGTTCAAGATAGGAAATTGTAGTCAAAAGACTTGAGTACCTCAACTTCTGCTTAGGCTGTATGGAAAGGCCTATGATTGGAACATGATTTTATTCATTTACTTTAGCCCACCCTAGCTTTCCTACTCTTAAATTTGTTAACTGCTGCAGGCAAACACTGGCATGAAAAATGATTAGAAGATGGAGCCCACGCTTTATCTGTGTGGCACCTCAGAGGGGAATCCCAATCCTTCTGACTATTTTACTGACGCTTTATTGCCCTTTTGGCTGCCTCATCGCAAAACATTTTCTCTGGAGAGCACAGACCATGACTGCACCCTCACCAAAATACAGTAGCTGCAGCTGGGATGTGGATCTGGCCCTGTGTTTTTCAAAAAGATGAATTTCTGTGTTAAAAATACAAAATGATACGCAGAGATGGGGCAGTCGCTGCAGTCGCTGGGCCACACCAGGACACACTGGAAGGAGCCAAGCCTCACTCTCTCCAGGAAACTGGGCTGGGTTACTTGTACAGAATCATAGAATGGTTTGGTTTGAAAGGGACCTACCTTAAAGATCATCTAGTTCCAACTCCTGCTGCCATAGGTAGGGAGAACACGCATTAGATCAGGTTCTTCAGGGTCCCATTCAACCTGGCCTTGAACACTGCCTTGACCACTTTCAAAGAGTGTTTTTAAAATACATTAGAACAGCCTGTGTGTTTGTCTGGGTACCCCTGCTGTCTATTTAGACAAGTGTTCGGATTCAGCCAGCTGTCCTTTTTGGCCTAGACCTTTCCTAGCTGCCAGACATCTGTCACAAAAATCCTGAAACTCCCCTCTTAATTGGGTTACTTAAACAATGTGCTTTACCACATTCTTCCCAACCTGGCCTTCAAATCCTGCTCCCTTGACTTTGCCCACTTATTTGTGCTACTCCAGCACAAATGTTGCTGCCTGACAGCAGAGTTGCCAACTGACAGACATTTGGCCATTCCTCCTCCCTCCCCTTGTCCCATCTTCTCCCACCTCTGAGCTGTCACCACCTTTCCCTAAGCTATACCAGAGAGAGGAGGAGAAAATTAATTGTGTCATTTTCACATAACATCCTTCTACCATCATAACCCTGGAAATGCTACCTCCTTGCAATTACAGTGAGTTTGCACAGGTGTAACTTCATTTATTTAAGTAGCCCGACATATGATTGACACATGCAAGTATGTGAGGAGAATCTTGGCCTACATCTTTGTCACTGTGAGTTATTTCAAATATAAGAACATTATTTACTACTTCAGTTATACAACGATAAATATAACTAGACATATATTGCTGCTGTCACTTCTCCCCCAAAATACAGAAGTAATGAGCTCTGACCAGACAGTTTTGACTTGTCTCAGGTTTGTTTGGTAGAGGTTTTGGGGGCAATATGGGCATTGCTATTTTTTTTAACTAGTTAAGTTTTAGATTTGCTGAAAGCTCAGTTACAGACTTTTTCTCAAGTAATGGCATGAAACTTCCGTTTTGCTAGAAAACTCCTTTTCAAATCTTACCTGTGGAACAGTGAAGGGGTTTTTCTGGTGGTTGCTGTGTTTGTAACTGGATCCATTCAGCCCTGAGACTACAAAGTTCATTTGTCCTTTAATGTATTCAAAATGCTGCTAAAGATAAAAGAAAACCCACATTATTTGCAAAGCCTGGAATTTATTGCTAAGTGTAGATGAAACCTTCACAGTCCAAGCAAAGAAATATTATTAGCCAAGACCTGATTTAAGAGAAAGGAAAGGAAAGGAAAAAAAAAAAGAAATTAGCAAGAGAATTCCCCTAAAGCAAAAGACTTAATAATAAGAATGCAATTAAAATTGTTTCACTCAGGCTTCATCTTGCTCTACTGTTAAACCACCTCACATCCCATGGTTGTTGGTTTCAGACCAGGGTGGCTGGGGGCATTACAGCAGTCTCAGTATTTTACCTGGAGGAGCATGACTTTGCTACTGATGGTTTCCTTCTCCATACTGTAGGGTCCACTTGCATACTTTTGTATACTTCCTGAGCCATTATTCTGCACTGCTCTAAAATGCTACATTAAATCTCAATTCACTTTATACAGAGTGTGAGTTATCCTGGATACATGCTCTTTGTTCTCTCTTATCCTTATATCTGGTTTTGCTCATCTCCCTAAGTTGGCAGTTCTGTACTAGTATTAAATTTAAAATTACATATAAAAACTATGCAAAAGGAAAAAAAAAATAGGAAATAACAAATTTCATTATAAAACTGCTCCAACTGATAACAAAGTAAAACAAAATTCAGGACAAGGAAAACATAGACAATGAGTCTGCAAGTCCTACTTCTGAGGCCTTACAAGATTAGTACAAAGTACATCAGTCTTGCAAACATAGTTTTCTGACAGAAAAAATCCCCAATGAAATATTGCCTACCAGTTCCACATTTTGCAGAGCAATGCAATATAGCACAGCCCCCCTTTTGGGCAGTGACTGAGTACAGAAACATTTCAACTCATATCAAATAATGTATGCTAGGAAGAACTAACTGGAAGTGTTAGCTTGATATGGTACCAAATATGGTTGGTGTGTCCTGGTTTTATCAAATATATTAATAAAAAAAGTAGAGTTATTCCATCTAAATAAAACATGACTGCTTCACTGTTACCTGTTTTGAATTTTTCTTTTAAAAACAAACCAGAACAATCTGCATCCTATAATCATATATCCCATGTACAGGGCAAATTTGGGTCATTTTTATATTTTATTAGCTTAGTATTTATTGTTAGCTCTTTTCTATTGTTTTTCAATTCTCTATGTTTCTTTTGAGTAGGTAAATAAGTACTTAATTAGACAAGTATAAGATTATTATAGATTCACAGTTTAATTTTAATAAAATTATGGTTTGTTAGGATGTTTGGGGTTTTCTACACAATAACTTATCAGAGAAAGTAGCTGATTTTTAATACCTATTGTTTCGGTCAGAAAATAAAAGAATAGAAAGGTTCTGTGTGATCCTATTTATCAATATGTTTCAGCACTGGTCAAAAAAAGTCATAATGGACATAATTGAAAAACATGTCAAAATTAGTCATATGGCTGTGTTACTGAGCCTACATGGTCAGATAAAGCTCAGAGAAGAGAACATCAAAATGTAACATTTCAGTATGAAGAATGTAAGTGAAAGTAATATCAGTTTTGGCATCTTTTAAGCTATTTCTTCAGTAGATTACTTTGTCCCAGTTAGAGTCAAATAAAAAATTAGAACAAATTGCATTTTTTCCAATTTTTTTTAAGCTGTATATTGGGGAGGTGGGGGGTTGCTATGAAAAACATACGCTTTTTTCAGGTTGTTTGGGTTTTTTTTAATGGAATGTGTTTTCCCTTCATTGTTTTGGCAAATTTTATTTTAACAAATATTAATGAAAGGATAATATTTTTTTAACTTCAGAAAAACTCAATTATCTGTTTTCTTCTTCTGAAATCTAATAATATGAAATAAATTTTATAAGAATTTCATAAATATTTCCATTCTTCTAAGAGAAAAATTTCATAGAAATTTTGTTGCCATTTTATGACTCAATGAACTAATTCTCAGCTAATTCACATAAGTTTATATGGTTATTCTTTGTCAGTGAAAATACTTTCTACCATATTTAGTGAATGGAATTCCTCTGAAATTAAAATGGAGTGAAAGTTGTTCAGAGTGATTATCTTCAGTGATCCATAAAAAAGTGTTCTGCACTTTTTTTTATTTAGAGACTTGAATATGGAAAACAATAAGGTTGGTTCACGTTTTATCAACCTTTTTTCTTACAATACTGGATTCTGTAATGATGGTGATGGAGGGTGGATGTTGTGTCATCTAGTTCTTTACGATATTTTTAATGTGATCCCCATAACTGTAAATTTTTGAGTGTTTTTGGAGATTTACTCTCAAAAATTAGCATAGCATCCTTTTTTTTTTTCTTCAGTCTGAGCAAGAAGATTATATAGTTTCTCAGCATTAAGGACATTTTCTCATATAGTGTTAATCTAGTTGTTTGATACATGACTGAGCTCTTGATCTCAATGAAAAATACTTGAAGTTTCCTATTTTACTAGTGCGCATTAGCTGACCTACTTCTGTTTGTTTAGTCTGTGTATCTCACAAAACAAAAATCGTATTTTTGCAGGAAAAATCAAAGTCACACTGCCACACCTAAACGTTCTGACTTGTCTAGCTCTGTCCATAAAGGTGGGTCAGTACCTGAAGATACCCAGAAATTGTCTAGTATCTTTCACAGAGAGGAGCTACTCAGTTCACATACTTAAAAATAAACCACAGTCAAAAATGTTCATTTGTAAAGATGTGATACATAATTGCTGAGTAAACTGTATCTCCAGGATTACTATCAGCAATATGACAAACTACCATCCTAGACACCTACAAAATGTTACTAAACATTTCATCCCTGCCTTTCTTGACTGCTCATTAGTTATCACATGCACAGAAAGAGCCAGAAACCTCTAGCAGCTGAACTGGGGTTCTATGCTGTGTGTATTTTAATAAATTTTTTTGTATATTAACATTTACTTGTTTTCACAGTTTCTTATTTTCAGCATCTTCTAAAATTTATTAGAAACACTTAATCTGGTACTATGCAGTTTGAATTTTTGGCAGGACGGTATTAGGTTTTACTGGCTCTGTGAATGTCTCTTGCTTGTACTGAACTAAATAAAACCACGAATGGACTACTGAACAGAGGTACATGACAGGAAAAAGTGACAGATACAAAGGTCTTCCATTCTTTCCACATACTGATTTTTTTTCTGTCTCAGAAGTCCTCATCCCTTTGCATCAAAGAGGAAAATTTAAGAGCATGTGCTACTGAGCAAGTTACATAAACTAATTTCTGAGACATTTCATGGATGGCTACACTACAGTCTCTCTGGACAACTTTTTCCAGGACCGTCACTTTCACAGTGGATTCCTATTTGTACCCACCTGCAGTTTCTCTTGCTGCAACTTGTGACCAGCACTTTGTCCTCTCACCCAGCACTTCTGGGCAGAGTCTGGCTCCATCTGCTGTATCCCCCCACCACTAAGTAATGAAACATGGGAGGCAGATCCACTCTTAGTGTTCTCTTCTGAAGGAAAAACCCAGCATGCCCAGCCTCTCCTCATGCAACCTATGTGTTAGTCCCCTAGCCATCCGCTACTGACCTCTTGCCAGTTTGTACATCTTTCTAGTGAGGGTCCAAAACTGGTGTGCTCTCCCATTTGGTGTGATCCAAAGGCTTGGCCTGCTCGCAGTTTATTTCATTTCATCATTCAGATAAAGGGAAAATTTAGTTGGCTCTTAGATGGTTAAAAAATTGATAGTTAAAAAGACTCCTAACAGACAGAAGAATTCAAAGACTTGGGAGTGGCTCCTGGACGGGAGGCAATCTAGACTGAAATTTAAGCACACAGAAGAGGGAACTGAATTCAGGACTCCTACTTTTGAGAAGAACAACAAAAAGCCCCCGAAGATTAAGTTGGCTTTTTTTTTCTCTCTCCTTCTTTTGCTTATTTTTTATTACATGTACATGTAATAAAATACATATTACATGTACAGAAATGTATAACTTCAAAAGTACTTACTTTACTTTGGCTAAATCTTTTTTTTAGTAATATTTGCTTGGACTGATTGATAGTTTCATCTGCCTTAGAATAAAACTCAAAGGTTTTTTCTAGAAAAATGCATTGCTGAATAGATCAGTGTTGCAGAATCTAGAAAGTACTGTTTTCTGGTGCTGTTGTCTCGTATCTGAAGAGCTGCAAAATATTTTCTGTCTTCTAAGACCCACTGCTCATCTAAGAAGCAAAATTCACTTTGCATGCCAATTGCAAATCCAAGGGTCACTTTCATTTTAATATCAATAATTACATCATAAGGTTATTATAAAAATGTCTTTCAAATTTTTCTAGGTTTTTAACTTTTTTCTTTTTATCACCAAACTAATAAAATACAATAGCTTCTGTATCTTCCATCTCACAAGACAAACTGATTTTTGCATCAAAAATATTTGCAGCAAATCAGTTTTATGTGTCAAAGAAACTATGCAGGACAACTCTTTCAAATAGCTTTATTTTTTGTCTCAAACTTTTCTAATCTGCTGTCAATACAAGAACCTTTTTGATGCTATTACTACATTAATTTTTAAGTACTAAAAATGTGGAGGACAGAATTCTTGTCATTGTTGTTATTGTTGTTATCATTATCTTGAAATTTTTTAATTGGAATATTATCTTATATAACTCATGCAATGTATCTTCTTAAAGAAGCAGCCTGAATAGGGAATAAGGCCCTGGAGTTTATTGTTTAAATTCCTGGATTGTTTTTTTATTTCTAGTATCAAAAAAGGGATAATTTTTTTATAGGATTAGCTGTACAAATCCATTCACAAGACTGTGAGGTCATGAGGATGTGCATGCAAAAATTCTGACATGATGATTAAATACTATATTGAGAGTCTTGCATTATTTTGACCATACTTTTTTTACTGTGGTAAATGACAGGATAGAATTTCAAAAGAGATTTTGCTCTTTGTACCAGAAGAGAACACAAAAGTTCACTTCTTAACAGGAAAAAATATCGTTAATTTGAAGGATAATGAGAAAGAACTCTAAATACTTTTGGCATTCATTTTAATATGAAGTGTCTTCTCTCTGGAAAAACTTTGAATCAAAACCTCAACATTTAAATTTTTTTTTCTCAGTAGTTCATTTTTAATCAAGTCCAGTTTAGATTTAGAAGATTTATTAGCTTTACTCAGTTTAGAAATAATTAAATCATAGCCCTCTATTATTACTTCTGGGTTGAAAATGTTCCCTTCTGTCTCCATAAGGCTTGTACCCAATTGCTCACATCTTTCCTCACTGGCAGTAATTGTTTCATGCAGAGAGTCCAGCTGTTAGACCATAATACCATGGTCCCAATCTATCATATTCAATGAGTTCTGGAAAGATAAATCACTTTTGAAGCCTACAAGGAGGAGATATCTAAAGATAATTTTGTATACATAGGATAAGATGATTTTACTGATAGAAGTGCTGCTTATTCTTGTTTTCAGCAATCCCCAAAACAAGTTTCACAAAAATTTTACCAGGAAAAATCCCCCAACAACCAAGGTCTTGTTTCAATTTGTGAAAACACTGGGGGTTTTGTTGCATTTATGGAAATGGACATTCTCCTGAATTTTATTTGCATGAAAATGTCTCTTACTACAGAAGACAAATCTTTTTGGGGATTGCTGAGACCATTCAGATATGTTGTGACTTCCTTTATGGTTGTGGATTCAAAATGTGCAATGATGACAGATTTTAAGGCTTTTGCCTCAAACTTGACATGGTTTGAAAATTCCTATACTTGACTTTTTCATATATTAAAAAAATACTATAATTTATTTGCAGTTAATCTTGGTTTTTTGCTTCCTAAAATAATGAGTTTGGTGCTAATGTTGCAATTGAAAAGCTAAACCCTAGTGAATGGTCAAATTCTGATCCTGGGGAAATGTGGCTTCTAAAAATATTGATTGTACAACATTTTGAAAAGTTTTATATCCTTAAAACCTTATGTACATAAAAGTTATAGTTGTTACCATTATTATTAAACAAGTTTAAGCAGCAATAGATTTTAACTGTGATGATATATCACAAGCCTATTAAAAAGGTCATATTTTAACCTTTATAGAACTAGCACTGACATTATGCTCACTTAATATTCTTCACTCACACTGCTGAAGACCTAAGCCAGCTTGTCATCTGAGGTGTATTAAGCAGCATGACAGAGACTATAGGGATATTGTGACACATGTCAAATCAGGGTAATAGCTATATTACCCAGGCAGCATAAGGAGATTATTATGAAATTCCACAGTATCGCAAACCTGTCAGCATCTGGAAGAGAACCTGAATTTTTATAGGAAAGTTGGTTTTCATTTTTGTAAGTACAAATATCTTGTAAGGAGGTATTCCCTATAACCCAGCCGAGGTTTATCTATTCTTCAGGTACAGAATTTTAGAGCCTTGCACCAGTGGTACTATTCTTCAGAAAAAGCAAGAATCCTGGTTTGATGATTTTCCTGAATTTACTGTGAGATGTGAGTATACTGAACTCCTAGGCCTTACATATTTTGATGGAATTGCATCTGCATAACATTTATAGCCCACTTTGAAGCAAATGAAAAGACCCCCAAAAAACAAAGACTGAAAAATGCTTACTTATTCAGATTATTAGTGCTCTGTAAATGACTATTTAGATGTGTTTACTCATAACAGGACAAAATTACCATGTCCTTAAAAGCAAATTAAAGAGGGGCAAGACACTGGCCCAAGAGCTATTGCTGAGTCTTCAGGACTGCTGAGCACTCAGTAAGACCTGGAGTTTCACTTTGTCTCCAGCTGGAGCCATCTCTTTGCAAGATTGGACAAGGGATCACGCCAACCAGTCTGCCTTTTGGGCAGCTGTGTGGACACAAAGAGAGCTGTGGCACAGCTGGTTTCAGAAGCAGGAACATCTCCCCGACATTTCCATTTACTAACAGCTGCTGTTTCTGCAGAGCAATGCTGTCTTCTGCCATGGGTTGTGTGAGTCCAAGGGAATAGTAAGACAACATAGCCTTATTTAAGTTGCTTCTTGCTATGCAGGTACCCCACTGTGTTCACCCCGTGCTGCAGCCTTCCTGATGTCTTAGAAAACCATAAAACTCTGAAACACAAAGGCAGACATCAAAATTATATGGTGAGATAGCACTAAGCCGCTTATGTTAGAGAGTTTGGTAACTACCAGGAAAATTCGAAGAGAGAACGGGGGAAGTACTCATTTAAAGAAGCTTCATTTTAGCTATTTTTGCTCTTTAGCTCAGATCACTGACACAATATTTGCTTCTCTAAGGATGAATGGATGCTGTGATAGGCCTTTTCACAGAAAGGGCTGGTATCTCCCAAATACCATCTAATAGATAAAAACATGATTCTATGAACTCTAGTTACAACCTGCCCATAACATCCCTGTAACATATATTTTTAGAAAACTAAAGGGAGAAAAAGAGGAGTTCAGTCTTAACATTTCTGTATATGTCCATGTCAGGGGAATTTGTATAGAAGTTTGCCATTTTCTATATGAATAGTATCTCATTTTCCTATGCAGACACTAATTAACTAGAGGAAGAAGGGAGAAGCAGTTGACTGCATTTCTTTACCATGTGATACAGACAAAAGACACAGCTGAGCACACTACACTGAGGTGGCAATCACCCTTGCATCCAGCTTAGTTTCAAAAAAACCTTATAATTTCTGTATGTGACTTATGGTGTCCTTACAAAAATTCCTTGGAGAAAAGGCCTCTTCTCCTTCATTATTACATTTGTATACAGTGATAATTACTGAAGTGACAGGATGGAGTAGAGATGGATTGCAGTGTGGGCAGGCTGGAGAGTGTCTCTAAGGTAATATCAAGCATGAGGTATGAAAGACGGATTCCTTGGACCAGAACTAGTTGGACTTCTTATTTGTGGTATTTTGTCACTTGATTGTCACTTCAGATATTAAAACCAAGTAGTTGATGAATTGTTTTTTTTCAGGAATGAAAAAACTGAACAATCTCTCCCTTATGCTTTCCTTGATAATATATAAAATACGAGATACCCAAAACTAAGTTATTATGTTAGCATAATTTTAGCGAACATAGTCTTCTGCCAAACTACTGTTCCCTATAACGTTTTGAAAACCCTACTTGTTTAGAGAATGGAAATTTTTTGCATTTAAGATCGTCACAAATAAGTCCATTCATTAGTAGAACTTTGGAAACATTTTTTTAGGGTCAGACAGACTTGCACTTGGTCTTGCAAGTTATCACAGCAGCTAACACACAACGTACATGCCAATCTGCCAAAAAATAAATAATTCCATGTACTGAACAATAAAGATTTACTAGCAATTAACTCAAATGCAAACTATCAAGCCACTCACAAGAATAAGTGGTATTCCACTTGAATGGGGAGGAAACTCTGGCCCTAAGTGTCAGCATAGCAGCAAAGAACTAAGAAAACAATATAAATTAGTGAACCATAGCCAGAATTACTAAGAGAAAATTGATTTTTTAAAATGCTGAAAATAAATCTTAATCGCTATGCATGCCACTGAATTTAGCAAATTTCTCCAGTAGAATAAATTGATAGATCTAGTCCACTTCACTGCCAGATGCTGCTGAAATTATTTCAGGATCTATAAGCAAGAGTGGTGTGTGCATAATCACATGTTGTCACAAATTTGGCAGATCCTCTCATCTTTGCTTCATTGCTTTGCATGGTTCCCATTTGTCATTTAGTGTCACAAGCCCCCAAGCATGAGCGATTAGAGTGCTTCAGCTAACATGCTGCTACAATGCTTTAAATAAGGAGCAGAAACTCACTTTCTAAATGTAGTCCTTAGAGACAGACAAGGAAGATTACTCATAAATGCCTAACAGAGTTGATTAACAGGTATGTTTCCAAGACTCATCTCCTTAAATTAGATCCAAAAAGTGGAAAAATAATCATATCTTTATCAATTAAGCTAATCCATCTATTAAAATTCTCTCTTGAAATGAGTATAAACCCATCTAAGGATGATTATTGTACCTTTCTTTCATTCTACTTTCTCTTCAACGTGTCATTAAAGTCTTTTACGTCTCTGATGAGTTTTGAACCTATTAATTACAGGGCACTACACTGAATCTGTGTCTGCAAATGAGTAGCTAGGCAGGCATTTTTCTTTTAAGACACAATCTAAAGTGAAAAAGATAAAAGAAATATTTGGTTCAGTTGTTTTAATTTCTCTTGGGACACTTAAAGGGAAAAGATTTAAATGCTCTTCTTTTTAAGATGGACTATTGTGTTTTAGAATTCAGTCTGTAAGATCTATAAGGATTTTTCTTTAGCAAACCTATACTATGATTTATTGCAGGATAATCCTTTGTTTGAGATTTTAAAACTGACAAGCTCTTGTGTATAGTCAAAGCAAACAGAATTCAGTCATATTAGTCTGCAAACACATTCATACAGACTGGGATTTGGTGTCCCGTGTTTGTCTCTCGCTCTGCAGGCAGGGCTGCAGATCACTGCAGTATTACAGTGTTTCAGCAGATGGTGAATTGCTGTATTTCTTTTTTTCTACTTCCAGTCGTGGTATTACTTATTATTCCTACAAACTGTACATAAGGCTATGCTAAGTTTATTGTGATCATGATATTTTGTCCTTCTCTCTTATCATTAGACTAAATTCATCAACAGTCATCATAAGCTTGTGCTTCTCCACTGTTTTTTTCCACCTGAAAGTACTTGTCAAAAATATGAATTGCTTGCTTCTCATAACTGGAAGGAAGCTAGGCTTAGATGCCATTCACGGCACCTTTACATAAAAACTAACTATTATCAGACTTGCTCATTCAGCCATGATGAATTTACTGATTCACTGCCATTTCTCGTACAGCTGTGTATTTCTGGTAATTCTGAAATACCGTATACAGTGACACTGGTCTTTGTTCTAAATTCACTCATATTAATCATAATTTTCAGAGGTTGTTCTAATTTGCTGTGTTATACATAAATGTTACTATCTCCTTTTTTATTTTTTTTTTTGCATAGCACTATATTAAAACTCTGATTATGCTTTAGTTAGAAAACAATATACTATAGAAAAAAAATTAAATAACAATCGAGTCAAAAGAATATGACTGTATTCCAAACTTCATTTGTGTTTAAGGCAGACAAATAAACGGATGCATAAATCTATTAATCATAAGAATAATTGTTCTGATTCTATAAGACCTTTAAAAATCAGTGATGATCATCGTTTCCCCTCTTATTTTGGCTGTTTGCTCAGCTGAGCAGTGTTTTGTACTTACTTGAGCTCTACTGATTTTTGCAGAAATCAGATGCACTATAGTTTTACAGTGGCAAACTTTGAAAGGAAAACTATATTAGGAAAAGAAGAATATATTTTAACTGAATTCTGACATACTGTGGTTATATATGTTTATATATATTAACACATATATGTAGATATGTACATGTATATTCTAATTCTGAGCTCAAAATAAATACTATCTATAAATAGAAAATGAGTAAAATATGAAAGCCGTATGAAGAGTTTACATGTTAGAGGAACAGATGAGTATTTCAAGCTGTTGTTCAAAAGTTAGAGTTAAGATACGGCATAGTAAATAACATCTTTTTAATACAAAAAGATCTGCAGTGCTTTGAAGAGAGCTAGAATACTGTAGCTAATTTATCTTAAAGAAAAATGGTGCAATTCAATAATGCAATTACAATTTGTACATACAAGAAATAACATGGAATTAAATAGGCCAATAATTAGTGGATTAAAACTCAGAGGAAAATTGATGGACTCATTTTGGGGAACTTTAGAGGCCACTCACTCATCACAAGCACATCAGCTCTCAGGGTTTGTCTAAGAAGGTGCAGGTGAAATGTGTGCTATGGAATAAAGTCAACTAGAAGAAAAATCATAATCTGTAATACAGTCGAAAAGAAATAGAAATGTACTTCCTGCACTACACCACTATAAACAAACCAGTACATTTGGATAAAAGACTCCAGAATTTCTTCTGTTCATCACTCTAGGAAATTAAGATCTCAAATCTGCAGGCGTGCAGTCATAGCTAGAGGGGAGTAACAGCTAGGAATCTGCCAAGAATGCTAAATGCCATGTGAAAATAATCCTGTTTGCTCAGTCATTGTGAGGATCTGTAATTTCTACCTACACTATTTAAAGTGACAGAGGTTCCCTTTACTGCAGTGCTCATCATGGAGGATGTATGTTAAGGGATGCTTATCCACATTGTTTCACTTTCCTGTCCAAATAGCTTTGGGTTGCTTTGATGTACTCCTCCTACGAAAGAGAGAGCTTCTGCCACCTCTCATCACCTCCTCGCAAGAGCATTTGTAACAAATCAAAGAAAGTTACCCTTCCCATCTGCACAGCAGTGGTAAGAGACAGCTTGAAAGCTGAGTCCAGCTCTGGGATTGCCACTCCATGAGAGAAATGGACATGCGGGAGCAAGTCCCGGAAAGGGCCCCAAAGATGATGAAGGGACTGAAACACCTTTCATATGAAGAAAAGCTGAGAGAGTTGGGACTGTTCAGCCTGGAGAAAAGAAGAATTAGGAGCAATCTTATCAGTATATATGAATACCTGACTAGGGCACTTCTCTGTGAGACTCATACCTATTTCTCATTAAAGATCACTCAGAGACGTATTCTTGTAGTGAAGAAATTAATGCTGCCTCCAAAGAAATTAATGTTATTCAAAGCACTAATATTAAAGGTTTAATATTACATCTCAATTCATCTGTTCCATATTCTCTAAGCTTTACCTGTTTGTCTACTTACCTTACACCACAAAATTCTCAAGAAGCAAATGACTCTTCCTGAACAATAATTACCAAACAGACAGAAAACAGTACTAAATAATGGAGAGTTGTGGTAGAGAAAATGGAATTCAGATCTGTATTGAGTCAGGAGAAGTTTGTGGTAATGTTGGAATTCGGTTTATCTCCTACTGTAGGGAAGTTTTTTAATTTTAGTCTTTACTACAGCACTGGCTTTATATGAAATTCAACATTGTGTTTTATGAACAAACTGATAGCTATAACAATGATAAATAACGGGAAAAAGTCCTTTCACATCTATGTTATTCCATGAATTTCCCATTTGTGAAGATGAGATCCAAGCTTACATCTTAAGGAGTGATTCAAGATTGTAAGGAATTTCACAAAATTAGCAAAGGGAGTTCAATTTCAGAGTCTTAGCAATAATGTTCTCACAGAACACAGAAACACTTTCTTATATATGTATTTAATTATATTGCACTTATAAGAATAGAGATCTTGAACAAAATTAACAAATTAAAGGGACTTTTTATATTGATGTATTTGTCTTGCATTACTTCTGACTTCTATTCACTTCATAGGTTAAGTATAGACATCTGATAAAATCAGATTACAGCTGTCCTCCATGGTAGCAAATGGCCTGTTTTAGAAGTCTGCTTGAGAATGAAATTAATATCACTGCAGAAGTTCCACTTTTTTTCCACTTTTTAAGTGTTGACAGTAAAGGACATGTAGACAATTAGCTGAGATACAAACCTCTGCTACATACTAGAAATCTGCCTTGGTAACATGAATTTCTTCTGGTTTAGCAGAAGAAAATATTTTACTTTTCCCTGCAATTTAGTTCATCAAATTTCTACTTTCTCTAAATCCTAAGCCTGGTGAGATCATATTTTTAAGCCTGTATTATATCAAGCCAGATTCTAGCTTAACTGTGTATTTGCAGAACCGTGAAATAAGCTCCAGCATCCTCAGTTGTATTCTGCACCTTCAAAGCTTTTCTGTCCACCCTGTAGTACACTGTTTATTCATATTTGACCTTATGCTTACTAGAAAATGCTTGAAGTCATATCTTTCACTGATGTCTTTATAAGCCTGAAAAATTTTTTCCATTGTTGATCCAGAAGTGTCCAGATATCTGGTGCACTTATAAGCTGCCCTGAACACCTAAGGCAGGTTTTATCTGATCCCCTAGGTCAGTTGCCTGCAGTCACTTTGGAAATGTGTGGGTAGGACACAACTAATCTTGTTTGAAAAATCATATTAATTCTTATCTATAAGTGCTTATTTCTCTCCCCTCACTACAAAAGAGATTTGGGTAATTACCTTTGAAATAATCATCTGTAGGGGGAGCATCAAAAGACAGGAATCCTACTCAAAGTGTTTGGCCTAATCTTTAAACAAAATCAATACTCCTCCTGTTTAATTACTTCATTTGAGCTCACTATTCAGGCAATTATTGATGTCAAATACATGTTCTACACAAGCAGTTATAGACTTACAGTGAGCTTTGAATGGATACCTGCATCTCAGAGCTATTTACACAACTCACGACATTTCAAACTTTAGCTGAAGGGAGCATCTCCTTTTGATCTCAAACTCTTTAAATTTCACAGCAATATCACTTTACATTAGCAGTATAATGATATCATACACCACAGTATCATGTTGAGTGATTTTTGTGGACATTGCTATTGCATGCAGCACTAAATGAACTTTCAACCAAATCTGAAGGTAACACTCCTGCCTCAGCCATGCAATATATATGATATACCCTATACTCGACTTCTCTTGCCTCCCTCAGATAATCCCTTGAACATCTCTAATTTTTTCAGAAAAAACTGAATGACAGGGTCATATCAGTAAAACTAAAAAGATCTTTGAGTAGAATCTCTGAGTAGATCATGCTTTCTAAAGCATTGATTTCTATGTTTATTTCATCTTCATCTCCATCATCAAAATTACAATGATAGCCTGAGTGTGACATCCGACAATACTGTGACATGCTAAATGAAAACTGTGTCTCACCTGAAGTTATGTAAGGCTGAAAAAAAATAAAAGGACCATATACCTTGAATTACACTCTCATTAACTCTGTCATCTGTGCTCCAAGTTTTGCTTTCTTAAAAATTCAGGAAAATCAGTCAATTAACATTTAGGTCAGTGTTTACTTCAGACTGTTATTTCTCTGAAGCAAAATTAAAGAAGTTGTCAGCTATTTTTATCAATCCATCTTTTTGTCTCCCAGTGAAGATATTAATATAATTAAACCATGACTACAAGTAGCCTGTGGCCTTTGAAACCTTACAATATTAATTGGAAGAGATGGCCTGTGATTTGATTCCTGGATTACTAACACAAAAGGTCTTCATTTTCAGATTTCTCTCTAATTTTTTTCCCTATTTTTTTTCTTTTTTTTTTGGGGGGGGGGCAGGGAAAGGGTCTTTTTTTCCCTTTCTCCTTAGCTTCTAGGACTCTGAAGAGCCAGTTTAATAGTTACTGGTTAAAATTCTTTCAGTACCTGCTGTTTGGAGTGCCAGCTGTGACAGAAAAGGCTGATGGATTTTTCTATATAGCACTGAATGATTTTGGATTTTAGTGCTCTCTGCAATTTTCTCCCAAATGACATTAGAACATGAGAAAAAGATTTAGCTTCTTTTTGAAAGAAAAATACACGGAAAGTATGCAATTAATTTTGTAATACATGTTGGCAAAGGAGTTGATAAACCTGCAGATATAGAAGGTAAATGTCACTGACATGAGCAGTACCTTAATATAATGAATTTTTGAGGCTTTAAAATAGATGGTATCATCGAGGGATGAACCAAAGATATATTATTACATTTTTGTTCCCCTTTCTGTTCATCATCATAATAAGTACATAGCAGTTATAACCCTTCTAAGAAAACTAGACAGAGGATCACCAATTTAAAAACAAAACCCAAAAAACAATAAAGACAAGGCACAAAAACCAGATGTTTCTACTTGTTGAGGAAAATTATTTCAACTTCTATGTGCTATATTTTATGATATTTTCTAAATTATTGGTTATAAAAATGTGAACTTCAGTAGAGGGTTTTCACTGAATTGCACAGAATTATTTTATTCAATTTAATTACCAAGTTTTGTATATAATCTGAGGTTTCATTACCATTCAAAGAAAACCCAATAAACCCACAAACATGCCTGAAGTCTGCAGTGCACTCACATCAATGAGTGACTAATTGATTTTAGAGTTTTCAATCTGCATGGTATCAAAAGATCTGGGAATTTGAAAAACAGCAGTAAACCTTGCCCAGCTGTCCCTTGAGGGCTCAAGTCCTTACACGAGGTTAGCATCTTCCATCAAGTGTTTCCATAATGCCAAATTAGTAACTGAAGCAAGTCCAAGCACTGATGAGAGATCCACAGCCTCCATGCCAGTGGTCTCTGCCTAGTCCCAAATGTAATCTGTAGCCATTGGAACAAACTAACTTAGATTTATCAGCTCCATCTGGCTCGTGGGCCAAAGAAAGTGCCAACATCCACACCAACACTAAGTCTAGCCACAGTCTGGAAATTCTTATTAGACTTATTCCAAAGGTCTCTCCACCAGTCCCGCATGAGTTAGACCTCAACATAATCCTAACTGGTTTATGCATCTGTTTCTACTCAGGTTTAAGACAGACTCGGTTGCTTGTTTGGTTTGGTTTTTTTTGAAATTAAATTTAATAATTTTATTTTGTATTTTATTTTCTCAGGAAGACACACTCTTGTAGTACTGCTCTTGTTCCTGTTGGTTCCTGTTTGATTAAATGCTGTTCCTGATCTCAGTCACAACAGTGGCCTGGTAGACCATAAAATATCAGAACTATAATAACCCATCAGTCTTTCCAGTCTCAGCTCCAATCTGTAGACCATTCTGAACTCTAAATCATCTTCCCCAGCTGAAAAATCTTTTTAGTCTTTGAGACTGGGTTACCAGCACCAAACAAAGCTCTTCCTTGATCCTTTCTCTAACTCTCTTTTGTAGATCTGTCTCCCTTTCCTACCATGACTTTATTAGCTTCTAATGACCCCAGCCATAAATGGCACTCAGCACTCTTAATGTCAATTTTGTCATGCTGTCTGGTAGAATCTAGACCATTAAAACTTTGTGACAAAAATCTAATCCTAATCTTCAAAATCTATAGTTCTGTAATCTTAACCCTGTGGTTCCTGATGCCAACCTTCTTCAAAAAGCCTTTTTTCTGGGTCATACCAAAGCAGCAGAAATGTCTTTTGCCAGCCTGAAGTGATTAATGTAAGTATTAAGTGTGCCTCACCCTTTTGGTTATCTGTAGATGCTTTTCTGCTTGCTGCTCAACAATGTGACTGCTCTGATTCCCACTAAGATGTCTGAATCATGCTCTGCACAGGGACCAAACGACCCCTTCTCCTGGGTGTCACCTATTGGGATGCATGAATTCCTTACTGGGACTCACCTATGGTGATAAAATGAGGTAATGATTTACAAGGCACATATTTTAACTGTGAAGTATCCGCACCTTTCCATGTAAAACTATTAATGAGGAATAGAAGAAAATATCATTACATTTGGAGTTTACAGCTTATTTCTTGAAGTTGATTTAGAATTCAATCAAGTCAGATAAGTTCTTGGTGGAATTTATGTGAAATTGTATTCAGAAAAAAAATGTAGTGATCTCATATGATTACTGAGAATCTTTCCTTCTGTCCCAACAGAATTAATTTTTATGCTTATTATGAGAAAATGAATTCTTTTCATCACCATTTTATATTGTAAAATCTTTAATGGCCATTTCTTGACTGTTTCTGATAGCGTGAATGTAACGGCAAATAGATTTTTAGTCCAATTGAACTGTCATTTAAGTGTCACTAATTTTACTTTATTCATAGGTTATTAGGTTCAAACATATGGCTCTGAAAGTACTCTAATATAATTTTTCTTGAATTGTTGTGTAGAGTAAGTTACGGCCTCCATGTGACAATCCTGATACTCTTTCATGTGATCCTCTTTCCATATTCATATCACACATAATTAATTCTCAGCACCATAAAAGTCATTCTTAGTCCTTTCATCAACACGTTCGTTTGTGCATAGTGACACCAAGACTTTCTTACCAGAGTAGTATTGCCTCTTTTTTATACATGGCTGATGAAGACTGTCCATGAAAAATAACTGCTTTCTCACATCCTTTTATTTTAGGAATTTATTTTATCCCTGAATTTTCCATACTACGAGAATTTCTTCCTCGCTAATAAAACTCATAAAGCTTAAGGAAGAAAATGATCATGAGATGTGATCTTTATACTTAAGAAACTGAGAAAGAGCAGAGTTAAAAAAACTCCCTAAAATTATCTGAAGAAAAAAACTGGGAGGAAAGTGCTGCTTCTTCCTTCAGAAATTCTGTCCAGATGAAAAATGCACCAATTAAGAAAATACTTGGGGAATAATGAAAATGCATATTTGCCCTAAAATGCTGGGGAATGTTCTACAGGGAAAATGCCACTGAGGTGCCTATCCTCAGTTTGTCAATTAAGTCTCCTCCTATTGCTCATATACAGAGATAAATAGCCCCAGAAAACAGTTTACCCACCTATCTTAAATACTTATATTAGTCTAGGATAAAACCCAATCAGGACATGCCACTTGCCATCTGTATTCACTGACTCAGGGGCCTTAAATTATCAACTATTCACCTTGCCTGTTACACAGTCTGAGACAGAAAATTCAGACAAAATTAATCCCGTCAACCTAAGGCTGCATGTACTGATACCAGCCAGTAACCAAGAAATATACTTCAGCTGAATCATTCTTGGCAGATACAAAAGATACAATTAAAATCTCTGCAGTTAAAGACATATGCTGAGCTTGCATAGAGTTGCATAAAAAACTTACAGGGCTGAAGCAGTGAAAGCAGCAAAAGCAGGGAGCATTTATATTAAATGAAACCTATGAGCATCCATTGGGGAAGAAAACACCCCAAAGCCCCCCAAAAACATGTCTCAGGAAAAACACCTGATGACTTTGAATTCAAATTCAAAATTTTAAAATATTTAGTTGTGCTATCTTTAAACTCTGTTTGATATCCAGCTATCTAAAAACCTAAAGCTTCCTATGCTTTTAAATGCACTGAGTGGATTTTTAGTCTCCAAAAGAATTAATATTTGATCCGAGTTACTGGGAAGAGAATAAATTCTAATAGGGAAGTATTTTGATAAGGCACTCAGTTATTCATTCTGAATCATGATTGAGTAAAGCAGCTACAAGAGACACTGGTATTAAATGATTCAAGAAAGTTATTTTACTATACAAATACAAGGGATAATGTGTGCCAAATGAAAGTGGAAGAGGCACTTTCAGAGAATGTGAGGTGTTGTTTGGTTTATTTAATTGAAGAAGTTAATTTGGAAGACCCAAGCCAATCACTGAAGTCAGTATATAGTAATAATTTTGAAAAATTCAGTAAGGACTGGGAATCTTTCTGGCCCCAATATAAACAAAGACATTTTTCACAGCAGTATGCATATCCATATTTATGATTTGTTAATTTGTAATTTGTTTCCAAAATAATCTTTCATGTACTGTCAAATACACCTCTGATTTAGTGTACACCAACTAAGCAGTCAGCTGCATAATGCAGTTTGTCTACAACATTCATGCATAAATGATCACTGTCAGTAATTTTGAATTAATCTTGAAGAACAGACTGTGAAAATCAGTTACTATGCAGAGGAGTGGTATTTCAGTCACTGTGTTTCACAAGTAAGCAGACCTATTCCAAACAGTGTGTGAGGTAATGGCATATCTAATACGGACCTTCAGTAGGCAGAGCATGGAGAAAGAGGTGTTGCTATGGTACACAGCAGTCATGTGCTCCAGTACCAATAACTTTACATCTTTTCTCCATAGATACAGATTTGAGTCTCCTTAGGATAAAAAAGTTCTACTGACACACATAGGTAGCATAAATCAGGGCTGGGTTAATAAAAACAGAGCCTAGCTTGATTTTTATGTGAAAATGTTTTGAGTTTCAAAGGGTCATTACCTGGGTTTAAAAACCTGACAATTTCAAGTTTTATAATTGATGCTTACTACACTTTTGCCTGAATACTTACTGGCCCATCATAACTTTTGGCCTTTCTATAAATTATTAAAACTTTTATCTTAATCTAAGCCAAGGAAATTGAAGTGCCAACATCCACACCAACACTTTTTACTGTTTTAGGTCATTAAATTTTACACTTAATTCTGAATTTTCTCAGAAATGTATTAAAAGCACATGAAAAAATAAAATGTGTGCAAGTTTTTTGGGGGATTGCATTACTCTCAATAACTTCTGAAAATGCTTCCCACATTTCACAGAAAGCTGCACACTCTTACATGCAAAAATAAATTTTGGAAATGTCTGATATTATTAGAGACAGTAAAACTTAGCAAATGATAAGACACAATTTAACAAGATGACTGTCCCTGGAAGCTGTAATCAAGCATCTATAGGTTTTTTAGATAAATTTCTAACAATGGATATCTTCTGCCCTAAAATTAGAGAGGGTTCTATGATTTCTAAATTGTCACATTTTACTGGAGAATTAAGGAACTGCTACAAGATGAGGGAGACAACTTTCATTTAGCAAATAAACAAGATGAATTCATGAAGAGTAACATTTTCAAACAATGTATAGTTTAAACATAAAACTAATGGATATTTCATAGCCAAACCCCTTTTACAGTTTAGAGAAGCTTTTTTCTCTCTTAAGATCAGTTTTCTTATAGAGACAAGAGAAGACAACATAAACATACACATATGAAAATATAAAGAACAGGGCAAGCAGTTGGTGGCGAAAAGGGAAAGATCTTGTTCAAGGCAAAATAATTTTTCACAATAAAAAATCTGTGAGCAGAAAGTGGTCCCATTCATGAACATTTGTTACAGTGACAATAGCATTAAATGCACTATTTATTACACTGCTGCACACGTACATGCACCCAGCACTTATCACAAAAACCATGAAAGCCCTAGAAAGGGAACAGGTTCACTGAAACATGACTAGCTAGTACACGGCATTCAGCAACTTAGGCTGTGACCACCAGACCCCAATGACTCAAAATCTGATTGCCTGGATGAATTCAAAAGTGTGGGTCCTTAAAAAGTTTTGAGTTTGAAAGTCTGGCATGATCAGACTTTTTTTTACTTTTGGAGCTACAGAAACAACAAAATATTAGCAGAATCCACCAGACTTGAATCCACACACTTCTGATACATATTTTCCCTTTTTTCCGACATTATAGGGTAGCTGTCTATATCTGATTATGAACTTATAAGGTGAATGGGACAAAATGTTTCAACATCAGTATGACTGCAAAGTCAATTATATTGACTTTAAATATACAAACTGTTCAAATACACTTAATAATTGTGATCCATATATATTTGTCAAGCAGTGTCTTATGTTTGATGTGCCAAAACCAGGTAAATATATCAGTCAGCTAATTATGGGCTATTTTTTTAAAAAGCCTTCATAGGTAGTAGAAACAAGCTGTGTGGTTTTTATAAAATGCGGACTAGCTATTCCTCTCTAACTCTTAGGCATGCTGAGCCAGATAGCATGGTGTTATTTTTTCTATGTGCATTTGTCTTATTGAGTATTTCAGCCTGGCTACCAGCAAACAATGTATTAGGCATACAATAAAGGTCTAAGAGCAACATAGTTCGGAACAGAGAGGAGAGGAGTTTTCCCAGATCAGTTTCCACCTTAGCTGATAACCCAACTCCAAGCATAAATTTAACATCCTCAGTTTTAATATATGCAGGTTGGTTCCTCCTCTCCTCATACTTGGAAGTTACTCCAGAATTAATTCCCATGAGCTTTAGAATCAATCTTCTAATTTACAGTCTGCACCAGGCTACATCTATATAAACAATGTGCAATGAGAGCACAACCCTTTGTCAGAGTAAAACAGCAATTTATTATTTCAACAAGTTATAAATAAGGGCTGTGGTTGGCAGTCGATGCATTACATCTCCTATAATGCCTGTGGAGACATTATATCACATCTATAGTTCCTCATATATTATTGCAAATTTCAAGAATAATTGCTGGGAAACACTGTCTACATGAAATTATGTTTTTAACCATATGAGAATTTATCTTCTCTTTCCTGTAAATATCATCCATTTTTATCTCTTGAGTAATATATATGTAAAAATATTATAAATTTCTGGTTTGATATTTACAGCATTTTTGCTTCTTAATTATTCTCTCTTGGGAAACTGGCATAATGGTATGAGAATACTAAAAATTCCTAATTGTCTTTTTACAAATAAAACCAAACCCAAACAAACAAAAAAAACCCCAAAGCAAGACAAAAAATGTCAAGCTTATTTAGTATTTTGGCTGTATAGACAATAAAAATAAATAATTGATCAGCCTATCTTATTTAAATTTTCATTCTTGAAACAGAAACACAGGAAAATTTTCATCAGAATATGCATCATAATTCTCCCTAAAATTTTTTACCTGTTTTGTTGTTTGTTTTTTTAACCTGAGACAATCATCTGGTATGTGCTGGCAATCCTCTCCTGTGTCAGATCAAGACTAGATGATTATTTGCAGACATGTATGCTCAGGTAACCTTTCCTCCTAATTGAGATTAGATTATTTAGACACATGCTCAGCCAACCCTTCCTCCTTATTGAGATTATTAAAGTTTATAAGTATTATCATCTCCAAATGATAAATCATATAACTGGTCTTATTATGATAGTGAGCTGGGAATTCAGAGCTATCTGAAAGGCATTTACTTTGATAAAGTTTGGATTTATTCCACATTGGGTTTCCCCTCTCCTCAACACTATAAATTTATTTAAACAAAACCAAAATCAGAGAGAACAAAAAAATGACTTTGCATTGTCAGTTATTCCCAATTATATGATGTAACAAGCAATGCAAATTCACAAAAGATCGTACTGATATAAGTTTAGATGGATGCTCAGGAACTTGCTACCACTGAGACTAAGCCCATAATATCTACTTTGGGATAGCATTTCAGGAGTCTCTTCTGAAATATATTTGAGATATCTGTTCTGTAAACAGACTGACTGCTGCAATGCCATTAGTATTTACCCTCAACAAGACTGTATTTGTTTTCAAAATACATTATAAATATGTGCCAAAAAAAAAAGGCAAGTATTCCTCCTAAGCAGGCATTTTTATTTAGTCTAATATTGTTCTTCCATAGAGCAGAAAGTAGGTTTAGGAGAGCCAGACAGAGCTATGCCAAGACTGGCAGCCAGGAATGTTTGATTCCTCAAACACTGTTCCAAGTACTGAGCCAGAAACTGCAGGTTTAATTTAAGCTACCAAGAAAATCCTAGACATTTACTGCTGAGGATTATCGTCTTGGATTAGACTTGAACCAAGCCTTGTGCACAATGTGCTGCCCGAGGGACTCATTCTGTTACCTCAGGAGATTAAAACGTTAAAATGTAGGCTGAGAAAGAAAACGCGAAGTATAATATGGTATGAAGCTTATTAAATCAATATTGCTGTTCATGGGCCAGGAAATAATGGGCATCACTGGATAAGAATCTGATTTTTTCTTTTTTTGGCTTAACAGAACATCTACACTGTTTCCTTCATTGAACAGAAATTATCTGTGAAAGACTAATGCCTGGAAATCCAAAGATTATTGAAAATATTGTGCTGGAATGGTCCAAAAATCATTTTCTCTTCCATGAAAATATTTTTCTGGAATTTTAAATTTATGTAAATTTTCCATATATGATTTTTGGGCAGAATATTGAACTGCAATATTTTAAAAAGTTAATATTTGAGAAATGTGATCAAAAAATATTGCAGCAATTGCTATATACTCCACTTCTCTTTAAAGATGAGAGCTGAGCAGATTTCAGCTTTCCTGAGAAAATCCTCATGGAAAACTGAAATCATTCAAGTTTTTTGACCAAAGGATTTCAGTCTCCCCAGTCAGTATCTCCAACTGCCCTCTTCACAGTTTTAAAACAAACAAACCTCACTTCATTATTTTACCTCAGCCTTTCTATTTCATATGCTGCTCACAGGAAAACAAAGATGTTCAATTTCATAACTTCCAAAACTAATCTATATGGCAAATGCCAAAAATGCTATTGCCATTCTTCCCCTAGTTAATCGTATGAGGATTGTCCTCTATGAATTTGGTGAGATATACGACTGGTATTGTCATCACAATAGCTAGTGATGTGGGATGTGCATGAGTGGGAGCCTCCTGCCCTGCTGCACTCTGGGCTGCACAATGTCAGTCAGCTCTGCTCATTGGCTTTGACACTATCAGTTCATATTCTCTGGCACAGCAGATCATCTCTTAGGTGCAGTGTCCCGTGTTGTAGAGCTAATGCCACACAGCTGAAGATTTGCTTTTAGCATGTCTGGTTAACAATTCGTTGGCTGACCTCTCAGCTATTCATACATTTTAAAATTAAAAAATAGCTCTGAGCAATCATTTTTCTGAGATAAGCATCAGATGCTTGGACCAGTGTAGCTCAGCCTCAGAGAACACTGCCTCAGAACTGCTTGGGATCATATTGTGCTACACATTTTAACATCACTAAGGCCAGAAAAATAGGTCACATGGAACTGGCTGGAAGGCTTGATGTGAACGTGTTCATTTGTCCAAGTATTATAATCATGGAGAAAAATGGTGACAACCACGCAGTGCACATTAACATTTGTTTGAAGTCAGATGCCCTTTTAATTCCAGACATGCTGATTTAATGGCTCAAAAGCTACACCAGCTTTTGCTACCCTCTGCATGGTTTCATCATCAAGAGAGGTAGTGAGAGGGGATACTGCCAGACTGGCAGAGTTTGTCTGTTTCAGAGATTTCTACACTCTATTGCCAGTGCACATGGCTGGGAGAGACATGGACAGGATCGCTGTTTGCATCACACTGAGGGGCAGGTTGAGATGCTTAATTGTGCAGACAAAGCAGCCAGCAATGAGGGGTGCAGCCAGAGCCAGGAGGACCTTCTCCAGCAGGGATCACTCGGTCTGTGTCTTTTAGGTCATCTTAGAGTCTCTGTAGGTCAAACATGGCACCACCTAACGTAAAGGATGTAGGGCTGCATAGCACCATGCCTAAATGTGAGAAGGAGCTTTCCTCATAGCAGTCATACCAGCAAACAGTGGAGCCTTACTGAGGACTATGTGAGAAAGCAACAGACCTGGCACCACCTCTGTGATGTAAGAGAACAATCTGCAAGTTCATCTGGATAGCTGAATGAAGTGAAGCTTTCTCCCATAAATCCTGACAAGTAGTCATAGTATAGTGAAGGGGCCAGAGTCCTCCACTGACTGACACTCACAGATCTTGCTTTTGTTCTGTTCATATCCCTTGAATCTTCACAGTATTAAAAAACATATGAATCATGCCTTAACACCAGCTTGCTGTGGATCACCTTCAGCTTCAAAAGGTTGTAGAAATCTATGGCAGCAAAGATCTACTGGCAGAAATTATATTTCCCAGTCATTATCATACTATGATGGGAAAGATTTCAGTTTGAGAAAGTGGGTGATATGTGCATCCCTCAGCTACTGTGAATTTTCATTTAACATGTAACAATGAAGAGCTGCAATCACTTGTGATTAGATCCTAACCCCCAGATTTGTTTATTTTGGAAAAAATGTCAGCAGTACTTAGCCTTGCACTGTTACATCTGTTTTATGGTCTCAAAAGTCTCCAGCACAGTAGATGATACTGCAGTTTGCTGCCCACTGGACTACAGTTGTCATTCCATCAGAGATGGAAGATGGATAACTGCATAAACTGTTGAATGCTTGTGCTGGGAATTTGTCTTGCTCCCTAATAGTATTTGACTATCTTCACTAATGCCAGTGGAGGTTTAAAGACTTTCGTAGTTTAACCCCAACTGGCAACTCAGTTCCACAGTCACTCACTCACTCACTCACTCACCCCCACGGCAGGACAGGGGAGAGAATCAGAAGAGTAAAAGTAAGAAAACATATGGGTAGAGATAAAGACAATTTAATAAGCAAAGCAAAAGCCACATTCATAAGCAAAGTAAAACAAGGAATTCATTCACTGCTTCCCATTGGCAGCCAGGTGTTCAGCCATCTCCACAAAAGCAGGGCTTCATCAACAGTTACTTGGGAAAAAATATATGGTAACTCTGAATGTCTCCACCCTCCTTCTTCTACCCCCTCACATACTCATTTCTAGCTTGAATCTCCTCCCTGTACATCACTCATCTTCCAGGACAGGAAACTTTTCTTGTGCTTCCTTTAACCATGTGCTAAGAAGGTTTATTATGAACATATTTTACTCCCTTGCAAGGTCCATACACATAATAGTGAACTGATGGATCTACCATTTCCATTAAACCCATCCCAAAAGGCATTTTTGACAAAGCAGAAGTACTTTGCTGGGGCATTCTATAGTGCCTCGAGACCTTTCATTTACTATGATTTTGTATTTGAAAGATGCAACAAGTTCACTTTTCAGTGATTTTCTTTTTTGTGACTGGCATGGTGAATGACACAGCATTTAGCATTTTAATGAGAATTTACTATCTGTTCTGCAAGCACTGGGCAGTTAAGGATATTGTGCTGTTCACTAAGTAATGATCTGACCAGCAATCTGCACCAAATGGTCTGAGAAAACCTGACATTGCAAACAGGAAAGTACTTTGCTAGGACACTATCAACACAAGGCCATCACTGTGATCATAAATGTTTTCCTAGCACTTTGGCCATTTGCTGGAAAACTGAACTTTATCTACTGCCAAATTTCAACTGATCATATTAGTAGCAGTGTTGCTGAAGTTTTTCTAATTGGCAAAGATGTGGGACCTTTCACTAAGTTCCCATAATATATTAATGAATTTATCACTTTGTGGAATTAATTTAATCACATTTTTCAAGTAAAATGATGACACAGTCACTGGGCTGGCACTAATAGAGATGCCCAGTGAAGCTATAAAAGAACTGTTTTGCATATGAATTGGCATTTAAGCATCTCCATTGTAAATCCAGCTATAATCCTCCCCTTCTGATTACTTATGCTTTGGCCTCTTTTATCATGAGCAGAGACACTGCACAAGAATATATACACAACAAAGCAACTGAGTGTCAGCCAACAGACAGAGAAGATAGCTATGGCTAAGGAGCTGCAAGGCTGAGCATTAATATCCTGACCACTGCTGGTAAGATGATAGATGAGGATTTGCTGTGCAGAGAGCTGTCAATCAGATGGGGAAGGATCACCCTCTGCTTCTTTTCAGAAAAGGCTGTGCTGTGATGCTGCAGAACCACAGCCTCCGCAGAGTCTCTGCGGTTCTGTTGCTTTTTTTTTAACTTAGGTGTCTTAGAACTTTTTGTGTCAGAACATTCTTTTTATCATAGACTTGATCTGCTAATTATTTTCACTTTTTCTTTTCTTGTATGACTTTTGGTCAAATTCTTTCTTATGTCTTGACAATACTATTCTCAGTAAGATTCATTTAGAGTCAGAAAGCCATGTTGCTCCAATTTTGATGCTAGATTACAACTGAGTAGCTGGAGTGAGTGATAAAGATCCCTTTCTTCACAGTGGTATGTCTTTTGATCATAATTGCTTGGTCACAGGGTCTGGGACCTGGCCTGAACCCCAATTTATACCTTTGCTACTGTGTTGTAGACACCAGCAGAGAGAGTTTTGCTAAGATCTGCTTTGTCAACACTATACAAATCAAGTCTATGGACCAAGAAGTTCTGAACCCCTTTCAGTTTTCTTGCTAATACCAAGAATTTCACAAGCATTTTAGTGCAATTCATTGTGAGGCTAAATTTACATGACTGATGTAGTGTTGCTGTGGCTCAGCCCACTTCGCGGCTGGACAGCATTCAGTGGGTGGATTTCCCCGCCTATGACTCCGACCCGGGGGGCGGGTCGGGGGAGTAGAGCCGCCACCATCTGGGTGTCGCCCCTGCGACATCTCCTCCCTTCTTTCCAGACCCTTCTTTTGTTCCCCATTTTCTATTAGTTGCCTGTTGTCATGTTTATTCATTACCTTCATTGCATATGCAATCTGGTCTGGAAAGTTCTTTTCTCTTCGGTTGTCGATTGGTTTCTGTTTTAAGTCCCTCCTTTGTATTCCCCTGATTTGTTATCTGTCATTCCCCATCAATTCCCTAGTGGTTTGTACCCCTTGTTCCTCCCCTTTTTGGTACCCCTCAAAAGGAGGCTTCTGGCCCCGCCTCCTGCCTTTTTCTTGTCGTTCGCCCTTCANCCTGCAGGGAGCCAACAGCTGCTGACAGGGCAGGTGCTTTCTCTGCCGTCGACCGGGACACCGAACCTTGTCGCCTGCCGTGGCCTCCGGGCGGCCAGTGGCCAAAGCGACAATGTAGGTACCAAAATACACCATAGTTGTTAAGTGTCCATTACTGCCAACTAAGATCTAGTTCACAAAGGCAGTAAAGCTCAGAGAGTTGTTCAGCTCACCAGCCAGAAAGAGAAACACACAGGAAGCACAGAAGAGAATGAACATACAATTTTTTTTTTAGTATCAGTGATTTAGAACATGAGAAATTTGGTATAGCATCCTTATGAGTGGCATGGAATGCTAGAGATTAGAACTGAGTTTTCGTATCACACATTCCATACTGCTCTGTGGTGGCTGCTCCAGCTGCTCTCATGGGAGGTTGAGAAAGCAAACAAGTGCCAGAGGAGCAAAAATTAAGGAAAAACAAGCAATAAAAAGCAAACATCCAAAAGATTACACACCAAAACATTTTTACTATTGAAAAAAAAAGACTGTGGTATGATTTCTTTATCATGTGTGAAATTATCTTGCCAGATATATTAGTTCAATTTTCTATGAATACCTCTTAAAATAACAGACATACTCGCTCTTAGCTCTACACAACATGCAATTTGCTTTCCTCCTAAGTATCAAGTTTGTGTAAAAAAGTTTCATCCAACAGAAAATCACTTAGTGCAAGAGAAAAACATTTTCAGGGAAGAGCAGGGAGAAAAAAGGAACTGATCAAACTTATGATCTTGAAAGACAATATTCATGACATAGTGTCAGTGATCCTCTGCTCCATTTTCTTTATAAGCTACTGTGAGAATATTTGATACAAAGAAGTTCCTTTCAAGAGCTTCCTTTGTACACTTGTTATGAGCAATTAGTGAAGTCCCACAGTTGTGTGATCTGACTTAGGAGGTTTTATTTTGTTCCTTCTTTGGTGAATTCAATGGCTGCTCAATGTTCCTTTCCCTGTGATCTTCAGCTCAGATGTCTAAACATCCATTTCCACTGGGTCTAATTTATTGCTGTCTCACTTCAGTTCTGTACTGACATAACTCCATAGATTTTTTTTGTTTAGGAAGGACTGGAAAGAAACGAGGACTTGCCACCTGAACTATTCCCAAGCTGAACTAGTGAAGAGAAGAAAGAGGAGAATCTGAAAACACTAAATTTTGTCAAAGAAGTTTTTTATAAATAGACCCAGAAATTTTTTAAAAATTATTTTTGCAAGGCATATGCTAAGGAAGCAAAGGTTCTGAGCCCATATTTTGAGAATAAAGTATCATTTTATGCAGAAATATTTTTATAGTTTAGATTTTTTTCTCTAAGCACAAAAGCCTATGTGAAAGTAAAATTTGGAGTGTGGTTTCTTATTCAGCAGAACGAGCAACCCCTACTGTAAACAAATACCTTGACATGTTCTAACTGTTTAACAGCTTTGAAAAAGGTGGAACCAGTCTCAGCTGGTTTGATTCTAATTAAAGTAAGTTATATATTTGTGGCGGAATATCTTCCCTTTCTCAAAGAAACCAGGCGAGGCAGCTGCAAAAACTGCTGTTGTATTCCAGATGGTTTGTGGGGAAAAGAAGAACAACATATTTCCTACTAAAGCCTATTTAAAAACAGAACTTTTTTTACACTGATTAAAGGGACTGTTTAATTGCTGAGTAGTTCACTCAGAGAGAAACATATTGAGTACACAGACTCTCACATGGTGGTACCATGCTCTTTTTGTTTCTTCTGGCAGTAATATAAAGAGGCACTTGGCTGTCACACAAAGTAAGTGAAGAGACAGAGGAATCAAAATCAATAGAGATTTACCGGATTATGGTCTGGAAGCAAAGAGATACAATCCCTTTTTTTTTTCTCTGAGGACAGCGTCCATTTTTGACTTACAGTTTAAAAATGCTCATTTTACCTTTTGAAACATGGAATCCATCCATCACATTAGATTAATTTCTTTGAAAACTTAATGTCTTTAAAAACATGGGGAAAATTGCTCATATGTTTATAGAAATTATACCTATTTTAAACTCAAGCAACCAAACTCTCTTACTTCAATTAATTATATTTTTCTTAATTTGATAGATGATATATTTTGAATGTGCTTGGTATAGCAATATGCTAACATTCTGTTTCACTGATATAAAGTAAAATGAAATCAAGGAAAAAGTAGACAGTATATGATTAAGCTCGGGGCGTCTATTAGAATGCTGACTGTTTAAAAAAGCTCCTGCAAGCAGGCTGTTTCCAAATGTCTCATGTACAGATCTCTGCAGTTCTAAAAGGGGTCTTTCTCCAATTTCTCATAGCAATTAAGTGGATAAGTAACATAAAACTAAATGTTCTCCTGCAAAATTAATAGTTAGAATTAATTTGTATTAACTTCAAATGAGAGCAGTAATCTAGGAATTTCATCTTTGGGATTTTCTTTTCTACTAAAACATGTAAGTAACATACTTGTAGGGACAGAAGATGAATGAGTAAAGACTGGGGATACTATAACACAATGACCATATTACTCTTATCTTGAACCTGAAGAAACTGGGTTTCTTGATTTATAATAATTTTTAAAAATATTTCAGATCATTCGTATTTAAGCAATTAACAGGGACTACATCAGGGTTTAGGGTTTTTTCTGCACTCAGAGGTGGAAAGCAGGCAAAGCCTGGGGTGTAAGGAAAGCAGAGCTTTTCCAAAGCAGAGCTTTTCCAAAGCAGTGCTCTTGCAGACAAGACCAGGAAGATACAGAAGATGGCCCATGATGGACTTGCTCTTGCCTGTCTCACACGGTGACTGCAGTAAGAAGTAGATACCTGTTGTGACCTTACTTTCTTCCTTCTTCCTTCTCCAGGAAAACCTGACTCTCCCCACTTTCTGACAATAGTCAGTGAAAGGAAAGACTCCACTGGCCAGTATCGGTTGCCTCAAAGATTTGACTCTCAACTTTTCTCCCATGCTAAATCCTTTGGAACTAGAATGATCCATTCCAGGATCTTTCCCACTGACCTACCGTGACTCCTCCTCCCTGACTCCACACCTGCATAACTGGATGCTCCTGACTAATTTTATTTTGTTTTATTCTTCTCTGGGCAGAAAATTTTCATGCAGCACTGTTCCTGGGAAGTCTTGAACTGACTATGTTGGTATTTTGTAATATAGCAAATAAGCCCTTCAAATCGCCACACTAAGTATAAACATTTCCTTTTCTATCTCTTGCAATGAAATTAGAATAATTTATTTTGGAAGAAAAAAGTCGGAGAGGCGTGGTGCTGCATGCCCACCCCTGCCTGCCCTTTCCACGTAGCTCCCCCGTCCCCGCCCCTAGTCCTAACCACTCCCTCGGGTTTCTGCCATTGATCCCGTTACCACAACTCCGCCCATGTACCGCCCCTATGCTCTGGGACCATTCGTCCATGTGCTCTCTCCGCCCCCCTCTTCCCCAGATAAACCCGAGGCACCACAACTTACGACTCTTTCTCTTCCTCTGGGGATCGGCCTGTCGCCGCCTCCCTGCTCTCTGCCTTGGGGAACCGTGCCGTGTGCTGGCTCTCTGCCTCTGGGAGCCAGCATGTAATAAAGATCCTCTGCAGTCCCCATGTGGGAGCCCTCTCGCCTCCTTTACCATGGCCGTGCTGCGGAGCTGACAGCTGGCCGGGACAGCGCGGGCTGCCCACGAGGGGCTGCGGGAGAGCGGCACGGCTGCTCTCCCCAAGACACCCCATAGAGCTCTCCGGGAAAGCTGTGCCCGGCCGTGCCACCGCAAGGGAACTACCCACCGCAACAGGGGGGCAACTCACTCATTTCAAATAGCTGAGACGTTTTGGCCTTAAATTTTGGGAGGCTTGAAAGAGAACGGCAGAGATAGAGATCTACCCCTTAGTTTTTGTCACTGGGAAATTACTTTGTGTTGTGAACCATTGAGGAGAGGGAAATAACTTCAATAAATAACAGCACTTAAGGATATATTTTCCTCTCTTTATACCAGTTTTAGATGAAGAAAATCAGGTAATTAAAAATGCCTTTCCATCAGTATCACATATTTTCTTCTCCATTCCATGTTGAGTATCACATGAGAGAACTTTTGACACAAAATCCACCGTTTCAGAGATGGTTAAGTACAAGGCAATGATCCTGCCGCCTTGTGCCATGTACATGTGCACACGCTCATGCTCACTCACAGGTGTGGTGCTGTGGACAGCCTCTTGTCTGCCCCTGCAGCAGGAATGCCCTCCCTGGGGCAGGGACAGCACGTGAGGCTTCAGGAAATAACATATTTGGCTTTTACCTCCAGCAACCTCTTGCAAGACTACCCAGAATGCGGATTTATTTTGTGTACTGTTACAACAATTGCAAATCTACTATTCCATGCAAACAGTTTTCTACTTAGGAGGGTTTTTTTGTTGTATGCTTTACGAATGTGTTACCTAAGGACGTTCTGGAAATCTGGATACCAGAAGAATATTGAATATAAAGGGAAGATAATTTCAGATTTATCAACTGTAAATTACTTAAACTTTTTGAAGAAGAACTGATAATATTTGGCCAAGTTTAAACTGTACCAAAGTAACAAGACTGTGGGTTTAATATGGTTTCCACTAAAATTAACAGAACCACGACTTAGCTTAACCACTTTATTTCTTTCATACAAATCTAGATCTATGGGTGATCTGTAAACATTTTGCAAAGGAATTTTTTTTCTGTATTTTGAGATTTGTGTTTAAGAAACACATTAACTGTTCTTTGCATGTCAGTGTCTTGTCTTGTATCTAAACTGGAAGAGACTCGGGTATGCTAACCTCAATTCAGATTTACAAAACCCAGTTTTGGAGGACATTTCTTATTCAGTCTTCATTTCTCCCTTCCCTAGTGTGAAAGGTTTGAACATGAGCAAGAAAGTTTATGGAAACAGTTAGACTTCTGCATAGCCAAAACCTCTTCATATATTGTCTAGTTGTATGAACCAGCACCTTATTAATAATGCTTTGAGAATTCATCTTAGGATTTAAATATTAAAAATTAAATATGTATTTTCATAAGATACGTGTAACAGCAGTTTAACCATAAGGATTGCTGCACCATGTGAGGTCAAAGCCCTTTTTAGTCATTTATATATCTGGCCAGTAACATTTGTCTAAGGATTTAAGAACTAGGCAGTTGGAAACAAGACAGAAAAAGGAGAACTAAACACATATCTCTTATCAAGAATGCTGCAAGTAAGCCCCTGAAATAAAGAGTTTTAATAATTTGCTTTGAACTGGTAACATTTTTTTGTAACCTTAGCATTCAGAGGCTGGTTACTTCTGCTTTTCTTTTCAAGTATTTATGTGAATATAAAATATTGAATCATCAGGAGAAAATGCTTGGAACACAGGAAAAAAGTCATCAGTAACTAAAGCTTTTTGTGGGTTTTGCTTTGGAAGTCCTGAAGTTTCCCACCTATCTGCTATGACATTCTACCACATTTTATTTCAAGTAAAACTAGAAAACTCCCACTAACTACAGAGAAGAAAAGTTACAGCTAGAATCTCCCAGAAAATGTTTAAATCTATGAATATATTTGAGTGAGCTGCTTCTTTGTATTTAAAATATGGTAACCAAAAGATAGCAACTTATAAAATATAATGCATTCTGTTAATTAGGAACTTAAACATCAAAAGAATATTTTAGCAATTGAATGGGACAAGATTGGCAGATTCTTTCAATGAACAATGTATCATTGATTCCTTGAAGGCATACTCCATTTAACTGAAAACTCTGGTATGGAACATATTTTATCTGCATTACTACTTTTTCTTTTGTAATCACAGAATAGAAGGAGGAGAGGAACACACAAAAGATAGAATGGATAATATCACCAGGAAAGCAAAAAATAGAGATGTGGATGGGTGGTGCTGCCATGAAGGGAGAGAAACAATGATTTTGAGGAGTACAAGTATGAGGAATGGTCTGCCATCTGCGGATATTTTATGACTGAAGGCGGTAAGGAAAGGATTTAAAGAATATTTCTGACAGCTAAATTAGTTTTTGTTGTTGTTGTTTTTGTTTTTGTAGAGGCATTCATGGAAGCACAACATTTTTAGTCAAAGCTTCCCAACATGAACTTGAGCAGAGCAAAGGTAATACCTGCAATGCACCTTTTCTGTTCATGCTGGCTACACTTCATGAAATTACAAAATGCTGAAAGCAAAAGATGAAAGTTGGAAGTTTATCCTTCTCAATAATTAATACGACCATTATTTGAAAAGGGAGGTTTGCCAGACTCATCCAATTACATATACACAGAATATTTCACTGTTCTTTACAGATGCTGGTTGGACTCAATTGGTAGGACATGGATAGAATAAATCAGATATTTCCTTCAGAGTAAAAGAGTAAATTAAGCAAAATGTCTGCTGCAATACCGGCTGAAGCTGTCTGTAGAACCTACTGCTTTAAAATTCTTTTTTGCTTGCACTAACTTCAATGCATTTTTATATTTTTTTAATAAAACTATTAAAACAAAGACATAGGATTGAATATATTTCTGTTCTGCAGAAGTGTATTAATATATACTGTATAAAGGTCCAGTTAATGTATCTACATTATTAAATTCTAACTATGACCTAGAGTTTTCTACTCCCTGGAAGTCATTATATAATTTCCTCTGTTACCCCAGGACTATTTGTTCTAGTCCCTGCTGTTTACTATTTTGTGTGGTGTTTTTTTTTTTTTTTAAAGAAGTGCTTCCAGCACTTTTTCAATAATTCCTGTTTCTTTGACTTTTGTGCTTGCTTTTACTGAAGGACTTGAGTTTTTTAATCATGTGTTGTAATAAGAAAAATAAAATGTAGCAGACTTTCATCCCAATGTGTGGATTTAACTTCTGATATCATAAAAAAATCACACATTTAATAGGTTTTAGAGAAACTGGGGAAGTCAGGGAAGTCTGATGTGATATTAGGCCTCTGTTAATACAGTCAAACGAATAAATGCCCTTTCCTGATTTCTAGAGTCAAACCTCCCCATGTACCTTCTACAGCAGAACAGATACTAAGTGCAGTATTAAGTCAGTTGATTCACCTTTCCTGCCTGAAGACACCCTCCAAAAAATTGCAGCTTATCAAAAGAAGCCAATACTGTGGAGGCTGTAATGGTTCCTTTTAGGTCATTACAGTTACATGACTGGAAGGACAGAAAAAACCCTCTCTTTTATATTTTCCAAACATGGACAAGTTTCCACAGTTGCAGCCCATTTTTATTTTGATTCAGTGAATGGATGACTGAAGGCTGATCAATACGAAACATTCTAGAGATCCCAGAGGAACTTCATATGAAAGTGCCTCAAAAAGTAGAAGTTGTGAGGTACCTAGGGTGGACTGTCATGATTTTCAACTCCTCCAGAGATATCAATCATTAGAGTTACAAACTGTACCTAAACAAAACTTCAGAATACAAATAGCAGCTGCATCCCTTCATACTCTCCCAGCAGAGCATCAAATAAACACAAGGACTTCCACTGGAGAGAAAAAACAAAACAAAACACTGCAGCATGAAATTATTTTGCATCTGGCAGGTGCAGATTCTGTGTCACAAACTGAAAGAATTCAAGAATTGTAATGAAGCTACAAAATCTTTAGGAAAATAGGTAACAACAGCTTATCTACCTGCAGTCTTCTATGCATTTAAGTTGTCCTTTTAGTTTGCATAACACAGCTCATTTACAATTAAACACAAAACCTGTCTTTACACTTAATACTGCCACAAAAAGAGCAAGAAATATCCACACTAAAAACAAAGAAGAAAAAAAAAAGAGGACTGCTTTGTCTGATAAAAGCAAATTTGCTTTGAGGATTTTTTTTTAATGAAAAGTGAAGTTATAAACAGTGGTTCCTGGCTGTGTGTGTTGTCACAATGGAGCCTTCCTTAAGCTTTTATCAGTTATTTATGTATTAAGAAGTACTTTCATACTGCATCCTCAGATAGTGTATTTTCACGGTTTTGAAAAAAAAAAACCAAAACAAAACTCTCTTATTAAAGTTACATACTCACTACAGAAAATGAAATTTCCAATCACCTTTGTGGGATTCTGTTTTGAA
>VXAZ01001335.1:68914-235845 GCA_013399875.1 Gymnorhina tibicen | reverse complement strand
AATGACACCTCAGCCTGGAAAGCCTTGTTCAAGTGTAGGTGGTGTTTGAGTTTAATGGATTTTAGGCCATTTTCTGTAAAGGGAAAGAAAATATTAACTGTTCTATTTTAAAAAGGAATGAAACAAAGGAACTCTTATTTATTTATTTTAATCATGTAATAAAATATATTTTTGCTTATTTGCATAGTAATGTTACTGTAACAGAAATATATTTCTTTCTGCACAGCTATGTGTCAGTGAAACTAAATCATTCCAACATGAAATTTCTAGACCAGATGCAAAAGACTAGCAAGAAAGACAGGTTTATATAGAAATGGATGGCCTACTACTTATCTTGTGTTTTTGCCTTCTGAAAACTTGAAACTGGGCCTGTGTACATTAGTTGTAATTAATCTGCTCAGCTTAGATTTTGTTAAGTTTGTGAACTCCACGGGTAAAAGAAGTACCAGCCATGTCAGCGGTGTTGGTGGAGGAGACTATGGCCACCTTTTTATAAGCTAAGTTGTACACAACATCTCATGTTTTCAAGAATGATTGGGTTCTGAGTTTTGTAGTTTGTGGAGTATTCATGGTTTTTCTTTTGTTTTCTGGAAGTGTTACTTCTAAGGGCACAATTAAATTTTCTGGATTTGTATATCACTTCATAGCAACCCAAGAAATTAATTAGTTATTTAATGTATATATGTGGTGTCATGCCAGAACTACACCTAGGAGTGCTGGGAACCTGTATAATCTCTTTCTTACTCAGTAATATAAGAATATTTAATGGTTTATCATATGTGGAATTGAAGATTTTATAATATTCTTTTAATATAATCACTTTCTTTGAAGAGTAGCTAATGAGCTAAGTTCAGGTTTTTTACACGCAAAAAGAACAGTCCATTAGGCAATCAGTCTTTTACCTCCAGAATTTCCAGATATCTCAAATACAGGTTGAGTAACTGAAATACTTTTCAAAATATCCATTAGGAGAACATTATTAATGAATTTGAGTTCAACCACAAGCATATGTCAAGAAAAAAAGAGTATCCTTGACTTTAGTGGTCCAACTTTACTTAAAGATACATCACTCTATTTTAATTACACTGGTAATGCTTCAGAAAACTTTGAACTATGGTGTCCATGAATGATAGCATTATATTATAATTTTAGCTGCTGTGAAAAACTTAAGTGTTCTCATGAATATAACAAAAACAACTTGCATTATGCTGATGTTTTTGAACTTGCTACCTCAACACGGTGACCTTGATTTGAGGTGTAAACAATATACAATGGAAATAGCACCTGAAGGATCATTTTCCTCCCTCAAAATTGAACATTTGGTGGTGTTTTAAAGGTTTTTTTTTCAAGATATTAAATTGGGCTTTGTAGGTGTTTTAGATAGAACATCTATCTTTCCTCACCAGTTGTGAGAATTCTAGTTGGGCTGGAGTGATTGTGATTTGTCAAATCAGAAGAGCACTTAGTCCAAAACCTGTTTAGCAGTAGTGGGGGCAGCATGCTCAATATGATACAGTTCCACCAGCTCCATTGCAGTAAGGTGCCAGCTCAGCCTTGGCACAGCTGGAATATATATGCAATGGGGAATACTTAACAGTCTCAATTTTTTCCCTTTCTTAGGGTAGTTAAATAGTTGCCTGTTGAGTTTTTTATTCTTACCTTACCCTTTTTCACATCAAAACTTCAAATCAGAAAAAAAATGTGTCCTTCCTTGCTGATGAAACTGCAATAAAAAATGTTTCTGACCCTTGTCACATGTACCCTCTAGATTTGAAAATTTGTTCTAAACAGAGCAATATTTATGTTGTACACCATAGTGTGTGATTGCCATACACTATTGAAAAGCTGTCCTTATGTTTTACAGATGCTTCTATATGCCTAAAAAGAGGGTGCTAAATATCTCCTTGAGAGACATGTATTCTACTGAGAGTATTTCAGCTTAAAAAGACTATTGTACAAGCTGCTTAAGTAGATATGATTTTAATAATTGTATGTTGTCCCTGCCCTCAAGGGAGTCAACGGCTCCTCCCAGTTTAATGTTGTTGGAAGCACCTAGTATCCCTTCCAATCCTACACCCAAGCAACTTATGAAGATGTTGAAGAGCACAGGGCCGAGGATGGAGCCCTGCAGAACCCCACCAGTGACAGGTCCCCAGTTTGATGTCACCCCACACTAAACCCTTTGTGCTTGACCCCTGAGCCAGTTGATCACATGATGTGTTTATCCAGCTCTGTGCTGAGTGTTTTATCCAGAAAGATCCTGGGAGGGACTGTATCAAAAGCTTTGCTGAAATGGATCAACTTCTTCCCTTGATCAATGAGGTGGATTACCTTGTCATAAAAGGAAATCAGATTTTACAAGCAGGATTCTAATTCCATCAGAGCTTAGGTCTCCTGAGCTGTCTGGCTACACAAAAAAATCTTTGTATTCTTCCAGGCTATATAAAATGAACTTTATTTTTCTGATGTCTCACCCATCCTCCTGGGGACCACTGAACACATGACTGCATGATCTTTAGTTAACAACTGACATCAAAATATGACACCCTGGGTTAGGAAGAGGAGTGCAATGACAGATGAGTATTTCTTCCTCTGTAGTGTAACATTTTGCTCATCTTGGGAAAAGGGAGGACATTCTTCTTCTGGTCTAGGAAGTGTTGAAGTTTCAAACATCTAACCCTGGACAGACCTTTGCTTCTTGCAGCTGATTATCCCCTGTGTGATTTTGAGCGTGAAAACAGTGAATCACAGGCTTCCTGTTAAGATCTTTAATAAGTCTGATTCCAGTGTTGACAGAAAGCCAGGTCTTAGCAGCAGCTGATGAGACAGCAGCCTAATAATGTTCCCAGCTTTCTTTCAAAAAGTGTGTAAAGTGAAAAATTTATTGAATCCATGTTTGTTAGCATCCTTGGTGACTTCATCTAAGATTTTATCTTAACTTGTGTGCTAATCCCAGTGGGACTAGAAATATATGTAATGACCTAAATCAACGTTTATGAGAAAGCAACAGTTTGGAAAAAGTTGGAAAGACAGATGGAAGAAATGTCCTTGAAGTACCAAATGATGATAAAATTTGCATTTCTTTTTTCTTTTTTTTCTTTATTTTTGTAAATGTGGTACTTTTTGCATTTATTATTTTTCCTGCTTATCACTCCATTTTTGTTATTTATTGCTTGTGAAGCTTTAAAAAATAAAGCCTATGGCTAATAAAATACAGAGGCTTATGTATGGTTTTAAACACATAAATAACCCTACCGACTTCAAGAAGAATGAGTCATATGTAGTAAGAGTTTAATTTTGATTAGGAGTACACTCTGAAAACAATTTTCTCAAAGTTCCTATTTTTGTTGCTGTGCATTTTCACACAGCCTTGAGTGCATATACTTGGTTCCTGTCATAGGAAATGGAATTAGAAGACAGACTTTAGGGATATATTTAATACAAAATACAGATCTTCTACTGCAATTTTGTGGAATACGTTTGTGTTAATTTTTATTTCAGTTTTAGTAGCTACTGATCTCATTTCTTTTTCTCTCCTAAACTGATGTTTGAGACATATTTTTCCTATTTCTTTTTTTATTTCAAAAATTGAATTTTCACCTTATGATCCATAAAAATAATGGATTACTGACCTAAACTTTGAAGAAACAGAGGATAAAATTAGTCTGATTAGCCAAAAACTTTTTTTAAAAAAAGAAGCTTACGTTGCACCATTTTAACTGTGCTTAAATGAAATGGTTACTACATCTCTAGGTATATCCAAGAAAGAGAGGATGAAAAATTTAACATCATTTTAAACACTATGTGTCCATAGGAATTTCTGTTACTTCAGTGGTTTTGTAACAGATTTGTTTGTTCCAAAACAGAAAGTATTACAAGGTACACTTTAGAAAGTACAGCCTGCCAAAATGCAATAAACAATTTTGTCCCTGCTTTATTTTTTTCAACAGTAATTTCTTACTTAACTATAGAACTGAAATTAGTTAAATTGAGTGTGAATTGACAAAACAGTCAAATTTGGAAGAAATAGCTGAATCTCAATGTGTGTATAAAACAAGAACTAAAGAATGAATCTGATATCATCTAGTCATTATAGAAATGGCACATTAAACTGTTAAGGGGAACGTTTTAAATGGATTCAGTAATTTATTGCTTTCCAGTGATCTTTCAAGCGTGCACAAAAAGACATTTTCTCAATTTCTTTTAAATTGTTAGGCCCAATATTGAATATTTTGTGTAACTGTCATAATGTAACACATACAAGAACAACTCAGGTTTTTCTACCCATATCTTTAGGCTGAAGCCCTAAGCCCTCCAGCCTGTTCTCAAAGGGCCAGTGCTCCAGCCCTGACCATCATGATGCTGCTCTGCAGAGCTCACTCTGGTTTCTTGATGTCTCTCTGGTACTGCTGGGTACAAAATTGCACCACTGCCTGTGGTCTAAAGACAGCAGAGTGGAGGGGAAACTCCTTTCCTGGTAGCCACTCCTGCTGCAACGTCACACCACTGGTTTGACAGAGCTCCAGGAAATTCTGCTTGTGACTATAGAGCAGGTTCAATCTCATGGGCTAGAACAGAAAAATACATCTCTGTCTCAAAATATACCACGCTTTCCTTACAGAGAAGATGAACCTGGCAATTACTGATCTCATGCTTGAAAAACTTGCTGTGAAGGAGAACACCAGCATGTGTTTCCTGTAATTTGGACAGTTAACTTAAGTACATAACAGGGTGCAAGACCAGAACTTTTAGAATATACCTATCAATTTTATACCATGTTCTAGCAGTTTTTCTGCTCAAGATTGAATCTTCTGCTTGCCAAACTTCATCCATCATCAGTAATGTTAGCTGGTTTTAAAAGTCAGTGTATGGAATCCAAGTAGTATTGACCCATGCTTGTGAAAAATTTAATGCCTTAACTGCTTGACAATGCACATTACAACTTTTGTTGTATCCTGAGATTTCTGAAAGGCTTACTTTATTACATCACTGTGGGCAGCGCTGGTGCCATACTCTTCCATTTTGGCACATTCTGGTTTAAAGTCAAGTAGCCTGGGAATGGAATTTTGTATAAAAGTGACCGGCTTCCTAGTGATCCCTAACTCCGACTTTATGTTTTCTAGAAAGTAGGTACAGTTCACAGTGAACTAATTAGCCACCTCATCTTAATAAAATCGCTCTGTAATCTGCATGCCATCTATTCACTTTGGTCTAGAAAAAACAAACTTTAACTCAGCTCTGTAATTATGTCACAAATCATTTCAGTTTGTTCATAGCTGTCTTTTCTCTTTACAAAAGTGCATCAAAATAAGCATCTACCTGTGCAAAAAGTGTTCTTGATGGTGTCGCATGAAAGGCCCTACTTAATGGATATGCTTGACATACACTCTTCAAGACACAGTAATCTATATTCTCTATGCTAATTTTGAGATATACCTTACGGCTGTTTCTCAGTGCCTCAGTACCAGGAATAGTGATCTCATAGCATGAGGAGAGCAGGTTACTTGTATACTGTGCTAATTATAGCCCCAGTCAAAGAATCAAGTAGAGATACAGTGCTACATTAAAAGTATCTCAAAAACCATATTAAAAAAAAAGAGAAAATGCAGTGAAGTATCTACTGAAACAGAAAATTCATACCACTCTCTGTCATGAGACCCCCATCAGTAGCTACAGCCAACCAGTTACTTCAGTTTGAAAACATTCAAGGTCTTTTCTTTCCCTTCCTCATATTTTTGTTTCAAGGACATTCTGAATTTTACCAATTTGAAATGTTTTTCTAACAGTTACCTGATTTATTTGTAAGTAGGGGATACACGCCTTTTCTCATTTGACAAGTTTGTTTAAATAGTTCTTCCAGTTCTTCCTGGTGTTCATATCTTTTTATTTGTTGAAAGTCATCAGTAAACTTGATGTAGCTATCCAGGGATTCTCTCTGTCAGACCACATTCCTCTAGGTCATCTAGAAAATCTCTTTGTCATATGAAGTAATATACTGCAGGACAGGTTCTTTTTTCACCATCCTAACACGAGTCATCAGAACCCATTATGGATTGAATTTCTCTTTATTAAATAAAATATCCAGGGGGGAAATGAAGGCAAATAAGACTTCAAAGGGATATGACCTGAATTACATACAATATTGAAATGGCAGTTCACTGCTAAGTGACATAAAAGAAGGAAAAAAGCCCCCGTTTGTCTAGGGGGTTGGTCTGGTATTTATTTTGCATTCCTTTCAACATGAAACACGGTAGTAAGATATTCTTAGCTGTTTCAACAGTGTAACACTTGTAAAGAGAGGCTTCAGTCAACTGATCTCTTCAAAAAGTGGTTAGCTCTTTTATGACAGGGAGCTTGTCTTTTCACTTTTTTGATAGCCTCTGGGAGCATATTAGATTTAAACTAAATCATATGGCAACAATTTTATTATTCTTTCCAAAAATATGGTCATGCATTCTTTTGCTACTCTTAGAACATCTCTGCCCTTACAAAAAAATTGATTGTATAGTATAGTATTTCCAGCACTTATAATTCATAGAAGTATTTAGAGAGATGGCATTTTGTTATTGAGTCTCAGCTTTATGCAGCAGAATTGGGCTAGTAGATAAATAAAGTTACTCTTAAAATTTGTATAATGTCTCTAGCCATTTGCACAATTTTGAAGGCAAATGATTTAATCTATTACATCATTAATCTTTCAGTTTATGGAATGTCTCTGAAAGGAAGAGTTTCAATTTTTGTAATCATTTTTATAAAATATTCAAGTATTTGTTTCAGGAATCTCATAAAATAAATTACACTGCAGTTTTTATGCATATTTAAGTTTAAAACTTCATTGTTTGGTCAAAAAGATGACACATATTGAATAAGATTTCTCTATTTTGCATAATGAAGGAATTCTTGATGGAATTTTCCCATGTAAAATTTGCCTGTTCCTAGTCATCTCTGACAATCTAGCTTGAAAGTTTTGCTGCAGAGTCTATCTTGGCCAGCAAAATTTATGTTAATTCAAAACACAAGGTGGCAAAACCTTATAGTTGTACTAAAAAAACCTTATAGTTGTAGTAAATTTGTCTTAGGCCGGTTTTGTATTGGCAGAAATCAGTGGTGGCCACACCTCTTGGTGATTTTATAAAGACTTTAAGTCAGAATCCTAAAGAGACAAGTAGATTTGGCTGTGTTTTTCTTTGTTGGTAATAGGTCCGTGGCTACCGTTCTTTTCATTGGCTTCGATTATGGAAGAGAAAGGGTCCATCAGTGTGCAGATATCGTGTCACTGGTGACATCTTGGTCTAGCTGGAGGTGTCACTGCTCACTGAAAGAAGGTTGCACTAGATGACTTTGAGAGGTCCCTTCCAAACCAAACCATTCTATGTTTTATGATTCTATGTCCTTTCCTTCAAGTTTGCAAGCAAACTACAAGATCATCCAGTCTAGGACTCTTGAGGTGGGTGGTCCCTGCCAATCTTGGGGCTTGTTATTCAGTGTTGTGCTAACCACAGCTATGTCACCTTTGATTTGTAACTAACTGATGGTTGAACAGTTTAACAAGTGCATATTCAGTACTCAGTTCTATCTGTCAAAAAACTCTTGGTGAAACAGAGTTAATATTCTGTGTACTTTTAGCAAAATTCTCAACCTTTTTTTTCTATTTGTTTATTTTTATAGTTAGAAAGAAATTGCCTCAAATCTGTTTTGATTTCATGTAAACATGTGATGCATACAGTTTTTATTTTCATGGAGCTCATTCTCATTTACCTCCACTGATCCCAGCTGTAGCTCTCTGGTGCCTTTTGTTATCTACTTCTTGATTTCCAATTAATATTCTGGTTGAGGAAGAGGTTTTCCCTTTTGCTTTCCCTTTTGGGACACTTCCAACTTAAATCACACATGTGTACATACGTGCACATCCGCATGCATATATACATGTAAGCCCCAGAGATGTATTAGAAATACTTTGTCCTTTTTTTCATTTAAAATATTTCAATATTTTTTTATTCCAGAGAACTAAATTGATTAGTAATCTCTTGTTCTTTCATAAGTACCTCTTACAGCATATTTTTGAATTACGTCTCTTCTCAGTATGATCTCAGAAAAAATTTCCCTTTAAAAGTTTCAACTACATTGCTAATGAAAGCATTGGTAATGTGCAAAGGAAAACAAAATTATTTAAAGAGATCAGCAAAGATTAATTTTTAAAAAGAGTAATAAGTAAGAATTATTACTAGGAAACTCCAACAAACTCAAAAAATTGCAGAAAAAGAGATAGTGTCTAGCCTCTATGAAGAAATTCAAGAATCAGATTCAACTTAAAAATTGACACTTTAGTGGAGTGAGATAATTACTTCTAGTTGAAAAACAGTGCTGTGCCCAGAAAGTATGCACAAATTCAAAGCAAAATGTTTCACAGTATTTTTTATAAGAAGAAGAGGCTACTTTCTCTCTTTTCTAAGTTTTAGTGAAATTCTTTTTCAGTATTTAATAAAGAACGTTAGAATCATGTCTTTCATTTAGATTATGGCTTGAGGAAATATCCTCTAGGTTTTATTTGTTTTAATATTTGCTGTGTTGTCACAGAGGATTATTTATTTTCAAAGAATACTTTAGACAAAACCTTGGTAATGTTTCCAACAAGCATCTAACAAGTACAAAATAATGGTTAGCAAATTCATGTGCTGCCAGCATGAAGTTCTGTAGAACCTGGAAGATTGAGTGCTGGACAGAGATTTATCTCTGGACCTTTTATCTAACATTTGCTGTTTTAAGAATAATGATGGTATAGAAGTTTGGTCTTTAACAATGATTTTGTCCTTATTTAGGATTCATAAGAGCTTGTGCATCTTAAAAAGGGTTTAATTGCCTTTAAATTTTTATTGACTTTGTAATTACCTCACTGAGCATTATCTAGTGTCAGATAAGAAAAAAAGACAACTGCCTTTGATCGCAGCAGCACTTTTACATTAAAAGAACAGCTGATGAGGATTCCATGCCTAAAAAAACCAGGCTGAATATAAATGAACATTTGAATGTATTGCTTTAACATACCGATTTTGGAGTGTCCCAAATTATTGAATTCCAATCACTGACTCCGTCATGCACATCACATTTACTCAAGACCTCACTGAGTTTGCAAAGTCGCATCCATCAATATAATAAGAATAAAACTACTCTGGCAATGTAACAGCAGATCAGACTTAGTTCGCAGGTCATCTAAGGGTGTAGCTGACCTTTATCAGAGCACACCTCAAGGAGAAAGCTCTACATTACTGAGAATTCCTGATTTCTTTCAGATCCATAAAGCACCTAAGTAAGGTTGAACAATCTGAATTTACTATCTACTTGAACTACAATTCAGCAGATGGGGGATGAACATGTATTTCACATATCAGATTTTATCCCTCAAGAAAGTGCAGAGAAGGACTGAATGTAAACAAACTGTATTTTATCATACATTATCTCTTCTTTTGCTGTCATAAATATGGTTCCAGTCACATCTGACACACTGTTTTCTGTGTTTTCTTATGTAGAAATAAGAGAACAAAATGCAAATGGTTGTCCAAGACAAACATGTGACATGAATTACCTTTTTATTGTGTCAGGTTTTGTATCTCATAGACTTTGGTTTTCCTGATTTGAACAGTGATTTTGAGAATATGGACTTTTTATCTCAAAAGACTTCTCCAGACAACCAGTGAATTAGTAGAGAAGCTAGAAAAGATAAATATAATTCAATTTCTTTTTTGCTTAAAAAGGCAAAACATAATTTAAGTACCTCATACAGAAAGTTTTCACAAAGTAATTCTTTCAGCCACCTATACTGAACAGGTACTGAACATCTTGATTTTTATTTTTCACCCTGTTGTGCTGAAAGCTTGTGAAGTGCCCTGGAAAAAGGTGCTGTGGAAAGACAAAATTCAGCATGGAAGAGCACCTATGCTGGCAATAGTTCACCAGGGATAAACTGTGTGCACATGTTAGGAGAAGGAACACTGACCTTGGTGCCCCGTCCTACGAGAGAATGGAGCAGCACAGAGGTGTTGCAGTCATGGTCTGTTTAAAACAACTTAAGTAAGAGGAATTAAGACAAAGGAATTACCCAAATGGTGACTGAAATTTGAACTTTTCATCATCAAATTGACAATATATTTTACTTTTCAAGCACCTGCATATGATACTGAAGAAAAACCTGTATATGTTTGACATGTATGACTAAAGTCACTCAAACTCCACCTGATCATGAAATTACATCAATTGAAATTTTATCTTTTCTCCACTCTCAAAAAAACCAATATGAGTATAACTTAAGGGGGAGGAAGATCAGAGGAGACTACTTTTGTATCCTGGGACAGTCAAAGGACTACCCGTCTCCTGCCACGGGAACACTTATCAGATAAACCTTATTCTGCAGAATACAACTTATGTTTTCTGACATCAGTGGATTTATCAGCAGCAACTTCTGAACCTTATTCTGTCACAATAGTCAATAAATTGCACTATTTGTGAATCTTGCATCTTGCTGAATTGTCCCAGGCTTATAGTGTAACCCACATTATTTGTGCACCTGGGATGGTGAGCATGGCCAAATTTACAGTGTAAATTATGCTGTTTGTGCATCTGGCACCTTTAGAGACTTGTAGTGGAGAATTGCCTACTCTAAAATACTGTGGAGGATCTACTGAGACAGCAAGCAAACACTTGTTTAAATTGCATGTGAAAGAACCTTACAAACACCAAGATTTGGTCTCTTGTGTTCCTCTATTTTGAAACAATTTCTACAGGAGTTATAACTGTTCTAGCAATTTCTCTTACCTGATGGAAATCCTGTCATTTTTTTTTTTCCTCCTCTTCAACTCTATCTCATTTGTCCCATCTGTCTTCGGACAGTATGTCTACTAGTGAATTTTTCAGCTTCCAAATCTGCTACTGTCCAGCTGGATGTCATAATAAGCTCACTTGTCTTACATTTTATTGCCACATTTGTTCACCTTTCTCTGTGTTTCTGAAGCGCTTCTCCTTAGCTTGTACTGCAATTAGGCTTCGATTCTGGTCTCGAAATAACCAGTTTATGCTATTGTAATTTTCATCTTGCTTGATCACAGAAAAGAAATATCTTCTTCATTACTGTTTTGAAGATAGTATACCAATTTAACTTGAGACGTTGGATGGTGATTTAGACATGCTCTCTTGATTTCAGGTGGGATGGAGTTAACTTTTCTTCAGCAGCTAGTGAGGTGCTGTGTTCTGGAATCAGAATGGGGTTAATATTGTAACAAACTGAAGCTTTGTTTTTAGCTAAGTCATATTTATCCTAAAACAAGGACTTTTTTGTGAGAGAGTACAGCTGGGACAGATGACCCAAACTGGCCAAAAGGGTGTTCCACACCACAGTATGCAATGCCTAGTATATAAACTGGGGGAAGGTACCCAGAATGAGGGCCAATTTAGGTATGTGGACTTTCCTGCAGGAGGCAGTTTAAATAACACTACTATTAGTTTAAAAAAGTCAGTATTTTGTAGTACATATGATAACTTTTTATACTATGTTTTCCTAATGAAAGTTTTATTTGCAGTTGGGTAACATGAAGGAATATTTACCATTTGCAGCATGGCAAAAACAATCCACAAATTAGTGACAATTTCCCAAGGAAATTAATATTGTTTCTAGATGTGTACACTTAAGTATGAAAGATGATTAGCTTAATGACTCAAGTGCTTGTAACCCATTCCTAATTCACTTAGCAGAAGATAACTATATTGCTTTTTGACAATTCTTTGAATAATTTTACAGTCTCACTGAATTTTGAAAGCAAGAATCAGTAACACATACATAAGACAGTTATTTAAAAACATACACTTGAAGTAAACTGTGTAGAGAGCCTTTAAAAGAAAATCCTTTGATCTGGACAAAGACTTTGTTCTGTACAAGGGAAAATTGGATGAAGTTCAATAAGGCAAAGTGCCAGGTCTGCATTTTGCTCACAACAACCGCAGGCAGTGCTACAAGGTGGGGGCAGAATGGCTGGAAAGCTGCCCAGCAGAAAAGAATTTGGGGGTGCTGGCTGATAACCGACTGAACATGAGCCAGCTGGGCCCAGCTGTGCCCAAGAAAGCCAATGGCATCCTGGCCCGTACAGCAATAATGCGGCCAGCAGGACCAGTGCCGTGATTGTCCCCCTGTACTGGGCACTGATGAGGCCGCACCTTGAGTCCTGTGCCCAGTTTTGGGCCTCTAAATTCAGGAAGGACATTGAGGTGATGGAGCAAGTGCAGAGNGCCTCTAAATTCAGGAAGGACATTGAGGTGATGGAGCAAGTGCAGAGAAGGGCAACGGCTCTTGGGAAGGGTCTAGAGAATAAGTCATATGAGGAGCAGCTGAGGGACCCAGGGTTATTTAGCCTGGAGAAAAGGAGGATCGGGGTGACCTCATTGCTCTCTACAAATGCATCAAACAAAGCTGTAGAAAAGTAGAGATCAGCCTCCTCTCCCAGGGAATTCATGACAGGACAAGAGCAAATGGCCTCAAGCTGCCAGGGAGGTTCAGGCTGGACATCAGAAAGAAGCATTGGAACAGGCTGCCCAGGGAGGTGGTGGAGTCATTATCCCCAGAAGTGTCCAAGGAATGATTGGACATGGCACTTACTGCCATGGTGTAGTTGACAAGGTGATTCAGTCAAAAGTTAGACTCTATCATTTCTGAGGTCTTTTCTAACCTTAATGATTCTATGACTCTATAATCTCAGTCTCACTGACTGAGAAATAATTAAAATACCCTGATAATTTTGGGTGTAACCCCATTATAGTCTAAATCAAAATTCTCATTGTCTTTGAAGGTCATAGAATGGGGATCTTCCTGAAGTCTAGGATAAAACCAAAACTTCTGGTTGTAGAAGTGATGTCNCAGCCTCCTCTCCCAGGGAATTCATGACAGGACAAGAGCAAATGGCCTCAAGCTGCCAGGGAGGTTCAGGCTGGACATCAGAAAGAAGCATTGGAACAGGCTGCCCAGGGAGGTGGTGGAGTCATTATCCCCAGAAGTGTCCAAGGAATGATTGGACATGGCACTTACTGCCATGGTGTAGTTGACAAGGTGATTCAGTCAAAAGTTAGACTCTATCATTTCTGAGGTCTTTTCTAACCTTAATGATTCTATGACTCTATAATCTCAGTCTCACTGACTGAGAAATAATTAAAATACCCTGATAATTTTGGGTGTAACCCCATTATAGTCTAAATCAAAATTCTCATTGTCTTTGAAGGTCATAGAATGGGGATCTTCCTGAAGTCTAGGATAAAACCAAAACTTCTGGTTGTAGAAGTGATGTCGCCTGAGGCCCTGCCCTGTCATGTAGTTATGTTCCTATACTGTTTTAAATACATGCATACATATCTGTATCATCTATATCTATATCATCTATTTCTATATATCTATCATCTCCCAGAGCCTTGACTTTTTGCAAAGCTGCCCATTGTCAAAAGGTTAGTTGCAAAAGAGTTCAAAAGATGTGAATGATGATGAGATTGGGACTTTAGGTCACACACTGAAGTGCACTGTACCAGAAAACAGATGCATACATTTTGGCATCTTTTATGGGAGTTGCACGGTAGACATGCAATGCATACCTCTCAGTTAACCAGTGCTTTATCTTTCCCTTTGCTGTGGTTTTTGCTGTGAACTAAGTACCACACAGACACTTGCTCATCTTCCTGTGGTAGAATGGGGGAGACAATCAGAAGAGTAAAAGTGAGAGGACTTATGGCTTGAGTTAAAGAGTGTAGTAGGTAAAGGAAAAAGAAAAATAAGTCAAGGAATTAATTCAATAGCTCCCATTGGCAGGCACGTGTTCAGCCATCTCCAGGAAATCTGGGCTCCACTATATTTGACTTTGACTTGGGAAGACACAACACCATCACTCAGAACTTGTTTCAAAGCAAAAAGACTGTGCTATTTGCGTAGAATCGCATAAATGCTTGGTGTGGTTTACATTGAATTTAATCATTCAAGCATCATTTTGTCATCTCAGCTATGAAGCTTCTTTCTCTTTTATATTATTTTACTACAAACTTTCCATCTTCTGCAAAAATGAAAAGATTTTATGGTATTTTCTTATTTTTGTGTTGATTATTTTAAGTTAATAATAATACTTAAAACTCCATGGTGTAATTCCCAGATATAATCATAATGATTGTGTCTGACAGTAGGAGAGAACATTTTAGGTGACTGTCATTTGAATTAGGAGAGAAAGTTATACCAATATCTGACAGCAATATTCCTACTTGTTCTTTTGCTATAATGAAAATTACTTTTTACTTTAAACATGGTGTGCATAACCAAGGTGGTAATGGTTGGAGTAGAGAGAGTACAGGAAAAATACATTCCCTGCTGTGAAGTTAATGCTATCTTGTAGTTCAAAGTGAATGGGAAACAAACATTATAGAGTTTGTTAAGTTTAGTCAGCTCTTAGTAAAGTGAGAAAATGTTGCAGATGCTGCGTGGCAAAAACATTTTTGCATATACAGACCAGCTACAAAAAAGCTACAAAAAACTGAATCACACTTGATTTTGCTGTGTGCACTGGACTTATGCAAGGTGGTGGGCACTACCACTCAGGAGATATTTGAGAAAATTCAGCAGACATCAGCTACCTCCAGGCAAGTGCAAACTGTGATATCATTTTATAGACTTGTCATTAGGCAAGCACTGAGAAGATTTTTCATCTGCAGCAAAACATATCACTGATGTTATAAGAAACAAAACAACCTAAACCGTACTCCTTGCAGAGGAAAGGAGCACTTTGTACACAAAATGAGGTGTATAGTATTGCTTTTTCTTTGTCACCTTATCTGGTTTCAATTCTGATTCTATTACACAAATAGACTCCCATTAGTTGTACTTCATTATAACTACATTATACTTTCCATGCTTCGTTGTGTTTCTTTTAGATAAAGTGGAAATAGCCTGTTTCAAGCCCTGACTAAATTTAATGATAGGGAGTCTTTACAGCAGCTTCAGAGGTCACTCAGGATCAGTACCTTGGAAATTTAAATGTGTTCTCTTTTCTAGTACAAGTGGAAACTTTTGATTTCAACCTATACTGAAATTATTGAGATTTGCTTTTATTTTTCTGTTTTATCTTATTAAACTAATTACCAGTTAAATGAATGCTGGAGAAAAAAATCCTTGAAGGCCATCATTACTTGAAGTTCCTTATTTCCTTCAGAGAATTAGTGGCTAAACTATGCTATCCTCTGCAAGAATCTTCCATTATTATTCTGGGAATTAGTCTATCCAGAGTATTTCTGTTTATATTGGGGAAATTCAGATTCTGAATTGTTGTTTCCCTTGTGATGAGCTATACTATCTAGCAGTCTTCATTGACTGCCAAAAAACTAACCAAAACAAAAAAAACTAGAGGTGTAGGATTTGCCTCCTGGCAGCCCAGTCAAAAATCCAAAACCTGTTTTTAAAGAAGTACCAGTCACATCATTATTTCTATTGCTCAGAGGATCCTTATATAACCCTTCCAAAAAACAGGGCTTCTTGTTCTTGCTCTGTTGTCCATTCCAACGTGCCTAAGCTTCAGCATTTCACTGACACTGGAGTGGATAAGGGAAAAAATATTTGTAAAGCTCACAGTGAGGGAAATTTTTGATTCTTTAGCTGAGGTGATGCTAAGAAAGAGAATAGCTTTTGCTGGAAAACTTAGATCGACCTCTGAACTGGGTTGCTTTAACAGTTTTGTACTTGCAATACAGTATAAGAAATGTTTCAAAAGACATGCTGTTTTACCAGCAGCTCTGTCTGCTCACTTTGGACAATGGGGTTGGTAATTGAAGCCGTTCACTTTTCTCTTTGTAAAAATAAATCTTTAGCTGCCTGGGGTCCTCTAGCTTATGAAACACCCACTCATCTTGAACAATGAATGCTCTTTGAAAGAGCAGTTGTGATTTGTTTTGAGATGTTTCTTGTTACATCTCAGAACAGAATGCCTGAAAAGAATGCATTGCTGTGTTGGTCCTTAACATAAATCTGTGTCCTTATAGCAGATCATCAACCCCAAGCAAGCTCTGAAAAGCAACATCCAAACAACAGTGTAAATATTCTCTGATGTTATTGTTTTTCAGGTTCTCCATCAATGAAAACAGTACCACTTTTAGGTTAACTAGTTAGTTCTAGGAGAAGACCATAGAGATAAAAATATATATTTTTTTAAAATTTCATTGGGTTTTTTTTCCTGTCTGTGCTTTTAATAGATTTTTTAAAGATGGTCCAAACATTTTGTTGATCAAACCCTTGGCACGTCTATTAAGTTGTTCAGTTATTTATTTTTTATTTAAAGCTACTGTATAATATGATTTTATTTCACTTATTACTTTTCAAATCAATGTAGTAAAATTTATTAATTTAAATTAATTTAAATTACTGTATTCACAACACAGGTCAGATCAGTGAAGGCTTCTCTTGCACGTGACTGTTCTTACCGAAGTAATTCATATTCATACAAAAAAATCTTCAGTGAGTATAAAATCCAGACAACTCCTTAATAGAAATCAAGCTCTTTAATTTGTTTCTAGTATCTGAAATGATATATAAATGATCATCCTGAAAGATGAATATACAAACTATTCTGTCATATGAATAGTCCAACATTTAGAATTTTATATTTGTTATTGACAAGGTAAGCACAGGTTTGTATTGGAGGGACAAGTATGAATTACTTAAGAATTCCAAGTTAATCTTCAGGTGTATTTATCCTAAGTCTCTGTAAAAATTTCCTTATTTTGAAGCTACTCACACTAACTGTGCAGTTAAGGTAGGCCAGCACTACTCTTTCATCTGATATATTTCTATGCTCCAAACAGTCTGTGATTGTCAGCACTGGAAGGATTTGGACATCATAGAGAAATTCCAGAGAAAACAAAGAAGATGGTCAGCTACCAGGAACACCTCTCCTATAAAGACAGGCTGAGACAGCTGCAGTGTTCACTCAGGAGAAGAGAAGGTCCCAGGGACAGCTTAGAGCAGACTTTCAGTACCAAAAAGGGACTTTTTAAAAGGCTGGAGAGGGACTTTCACAAGGGCCATAATGTTTTTAACTGAAAGACAGTAGATTTAGATTAGATATAAGGAAGAAATTCTTTACTGTGAAGGTGGTGAGAACAGGTTGCCCAGAAAAGCTGTGGTTACCCCATCCCTGGAGGTGTTCAAGGCCAGGCTGGATGGGCTCTGAACAACCATCAGTGGAAGGTGCCCCTGCCCATGGCAGCAGGTTTGGAACTAGATGGTCCATTCTGACCCAAGCTGTTCTATAATTCTATGAATAGTATTAGCAAAAAGGGCTTGTTTTCAATAAAAATTCTGTAGATTTTCTACAGAAAAGACTGCTGAATTTTGAAATTTTAGGAGTCATTGGTTTGAAATAAATTTAAAAATTTCTGAACACATATGCTATAGAGTATCTCTCTCATCTGAAATTTATGCAACTATCTGAGTATATAAAATATAAGCTTCTTATTCTTCAAGTCAAGTATCAAGAATATTACTTTTTGTATAGGTACACAATGAAAGTTGTAATTGTTTTGCTACATCTCAGTTTAGCACTATCTGATTGCTTATATAGCAAAATGCAGCTTGCAAGTTAGTGTAGTTTTCCTCCAAATAAAAATGATCATATGTAATCCTATATTTGACTTTATTAATACTGAGACTTTCCTTTTGACTGGTCTTGCATGTATGAATAACCTTTTGAGAAAGCAGGTTGTTGCTTCATTCACACAAATTCATTCTGAAAAGAGTTCAGAGTTATCAAAGGTAGACTTATTTCAAAACAAGTTGGGGAAAAAGGAGTATACGGAGTCGAAGACAAAACCCCAACTGATCTGTTCTTAGAATAATCAAGTAAGGTCCTTCTGGAATTTTTAGTGGGAAATTAATCAAGACACTCTAGGAAAATAGGATCCATAAGATATTAAGGTGTTCGAACTGTGATAAAAAGAGGCTATCTGAAAGTTTACCACCACTTTGACCCACTGATGATTTTTAAAAATCATGATAATAATTATGTTTAATTTTTAAGGAATAGAGACTTACTGTAGAGAAGCTGTGCAAAAGATTCTGCCAAGACACAATAATGTGCTTATGACCCACAGTTTTTTCCCTTTCAGTCTTTTACTGATTAAAAACAAAGTGTTCCAAGAACGCTGAGCATTTTTCAATTCATAAATGAGCCATAAAAGAAAGCAATTAAAAATGCTTAATGTTAGAAAAATTATACCCATTAATTGTACATTATATTGTTATTAAAAATATGGAAAATGTAACTTGCTATTTTAGATATGAGATGCTATCACTTTGCAGAGGCAGACCTTGCCTTTATTTAGATCTATTTTGTCATATTTAGTATAAGCATGCAAATTTTCTATAAACTGAGATTTTTTATTTCAACTCCTATGAAAAATTATTTTACATTATTTATTTTTTCTTCTGCCTGTCATGCTTCTCCTTCAAAAGTAACTCTGAATCTTAATATTTACACTACTGAAATCTCCAAACTTTCTCAAATGCCATGTATAATAACAACTTTGCTGTTGCTGAAGTACTTCTTCTCACAGAGAGTGCAAATCCCTGAGTTTAAAACTGCCAAGAAGTCTTTAAATTTAAACAATGATACTTGTAATGATTCTGTTTTACCCAGACAGTGGTGAAAATAGCAGATGAATTAATTGGCAGGATGTCAATATTTTTTAATAGAATATGCATACATTCAAATGTATGGTGTTCAGTGCTGGTTCTAACCTGTTTCTCTGGTAGCTGACACTGTAATCACCATTGAAAAATAAAGAGATCTCACTCATCCAGATTTACTTTTCTTGTGGTTCAAATGCAACAGATTTGAGTCTAAAAATAAGATTATAAATTTGCAGAAATTTTAAACTAGTGCCCTTGAGTCATAAGAAGTCAATTATTTTTGGTATTATGAATAAAAAAAAAGTATTTTCTGACATGAACTAATATGTATCTCCCTGAAAAACTGCTTCTAGATAGCTTCAATTCTCAAATATCTTTTAGAATATACTGGGTAACAGCTCCTCAAGCTGGGCAGAGCACATGCAGCTTGGATCATTGTTTTACTCTTCTGGAGTCTCAAGAAACAGGAGCCCACAAACCTGTTAAGTTTTCACTTAGAAGATGTTCAGGCAAAGAGCCAATTAGGTATTGCTTTGCAAATCCAACTCTATAAACCAGATTACTGTGCAAAAATTTGGGAGGATCTCCACATCAGCCTGTACAGTCTCTATTTCAGACCTGACCCTCAGATAAAGACACCATTCTCATTCTCCTCTTTCATCTGTCACCCTCTTTGTATTTTCTCTAGACTGCTTCTGATCTCCTGACTCCAGCTCCCTGCATGTTGTGAAGTCTTACCCCAGAGGTGTTTCTCTGGAGGCCTTAAGTCTGCCACCCTTCTCTATATATCTGGATTCCAGTAGACACTCTGGATTTCACTAGACATATCTCACAGTACTTAGAGGAGATAATTGAAGGTCCTCTGTGTACCAGCTGTACAGGAACTCCCCAAACATGAATCTCCATTATGAACAAGCCTCCTTTTCATTTTCATCAGAACAAGAAAGAAGAGGGGGATGGAAGCCAGCAGAGCAAAATTCATGTATTATTTGGTTTGTGTGGGCATACTTTACTTATCATCAGGAGCAGATGTTTGATGCCTGACAATCATGAGTGTTCATGCTGAGCAGAGGCAGGAAGAAATTTTCTTACGCATCTTAATTGGTGATTACTCACTCCTGCAACAGATCCTGGCTAGAACACAGGCAAAGCACAACCAATCCTGCTTCCTACTACTGGCTCATTATCAACCTTACAGATGATCTGTAGTGTCTTGTGCCTATGAGACAGTGGGAAGCAGTCACTGAACTGTTTCCACACTACAGTGAATCAGACCGAACCTGTCTCTTGTCCCTGTGCTGAGCTATTCCTGGCACTCCACTGAGCGCTAGTTAGTGTCAGCATACTGCTGTGCACTGTCTCATCCTCGGTTACTCAGAGCCAGGAGCCAGTGGTTTTGTGCAGAGTTAAAATAATTGCCCAGGCATTTATAATGCATGTAGCTGTTCTCTCCAGTCATTCATGGCAGGGAAAAGCTTTGAACTGGTTTTGGTTATAACTGTTGTGATGTTAAATGTTAATTATTTCTACAGTACAGATAAATACCATCATTTTAAGCAGAATGACCACAGATGACACATAATAGCGTGTAGGATTCACAAACATTTGGATATCCCATTTAAAACTCTTATTGTTTTAAAAGACACCACAAGCTGATACAAATTGTTTCTGACTGCTCACTATATTATCATTTCCTGAAGTGATTCATGAATCAGGCGTGTTTGGGGGTTTTTTTAAAGTATCACATGAACTATGCTTATTCTAACATGATTAGATTTCAGATATTTATAGTGTTGCCTTGCTTCTACCCTAGATAAATTTATGTTCAAACTTCTAGTGACTGGGCTGAAATATAACCTATAAATTTCTGCTTTGAAAATGAAGAAACAGACCAACATTATAACAGGAGGATAAACAAGAAGATGTTTTAAAGTGAATTTTCTGCTCTACCTCTTGCTGTTGATGTACCAGAATTTGTAATGTAGTGAGCTATTTTAAATGGAACATAAACAGGATGAAACCATGTCTGGGGTTCTCTACACGGAAATATATATGAAAAGATTTCACAAGACACAAAGTATGTTGTGAAAAAATTAAGAAATTCTAATGCAGGGAGGTGATAAGCTCATACTTATAATATTTAAAATTAAACAGGGTTTATAGTGCTTGAAGCAGTTTTCCAGAAAACCTGCTCTCAAATTAGAACATAGCATAGTTTACAATAACAATTGTGTTTGATGCTGCAATCACTTCACACTCGTTACTTTCATTTGAAAGAGTTGCAGAACAGGGATTTTTGGGATTTACTTAGACTGTTATATTGAGAACTTGGGGAAAGTTATTCATTCCATCTTTCATAAGAAGATAAAATACAGTAAACTTTTCTTATTTATCTAGTTTATTTCTGAAGGGTTCCTTACTCATTTGTGATGATCTTTTATTAATTTTCACAGGGCAATAATGGATATCCAAAAAGACAAAGGAAGATGTTTTCACCTTTCTTAAAATTTCTCATTTAAAGATAGTAATATTGAAGATGCACACTCACAAGCTGGGAACCCTTGCTCCTAAGAGCAGCAGCATCCAGAATTTTACTCATCTAAAGAGACAGAAAACAATGGAAAGAAAACATAAGTTATCTTTTTCCTCCATGAACCGTAAAGTCTATGGTTTATGTAAAACTTTTATAGGTGAGACACTTCAAAATACAGGTGAGATGCACCCATAGTCCTCACCTAGCATAACTTTCATGTACTAGTGTAGGCTCAAGAAAATCAATCATGGGTAGATAATCCTACAAGAGTAGATAATTGTCTGTTCTACACAACAGCAGTGTAGAATTCCAAGTAAGTCTTCATTTTGGACTATGTATGTGCTTTCAATAGGAAAGGGAAGGGGGTGGGAAGAAGATGAAATGACCATCATTTTCAGGTCTTGTGAGGACCTTCAAAGTGCAGTAAACATTATACTATTTACATGGCAAAGCTGATGTTTTTGTGGGGAACCAAGCACCTGCACACAAAATTTACTTAGAAATCCTTGCTTCTAATTCTGCAAAATAAACCCTAAGCAGTTTCATTTTACTTTAACTACTAAACGCAGGTTCAGTTGCATTCTGTGAGCTATTAAAACTAACAGAGGACAGTAATGGAGGATACATTCTAGTAAGACTGCAATGATAAATCAGAGTGGCTGTGACTAGTACATTACTATAACTGTTGTAACAAAAGTTGCTGATTTTCTTTTTGTAGACCTCAATATTTAAGATGCATGAATTTAAGGTAAAAAAATTGCAACCTTATCTGAGAAAATTTCCAATCTTGGTTTTTGGCTTTATTTTCATTGAAAAACAATAGTTTTTTTACGAAGAGCCCTTGTTTAAAATCAGATGGTGACATCTTTGTACCTACAGGGTATATTGTTGACAGTAACAGCATCAAAATTTCACCCTGAAGTGTTTTAATAATATATTATCCCTTGCTAATTTGTCACATCTCCATACCCTTATTTTTGGGTTTGAAAACCTGGCACAGTATATTCTAAAATAAATTATGCTGACAGATGAAGAAGACTTGTAAGAAAAGAAAGATTTGGAGTACAACCACTGAAGTCCTCAGGAGTAGTGAAATTTGTAAGCATACTTGATTCCATCTTAGCATACAGCCATAAAATACAGAAGATGATCCTCTTTTCTTCCATGCTTTCATATACGCATCCATTTCATACATTTATTTCAATGACATATTTTCCCAGCAACAACTTGAGAACAGCCATTCTTTTTGACGCTGTAGTCTACCGGCCAAGTAAGTGAACAGAAAATGACAATGTATTTAGAGACTGTTCTTTAAGCTGTGTGAAAAATGGAGTAGGGTCTATGCTGGGGTAAAAGCTTATGAAGAAGCTATTGCATAATAAGCTACTCTATGAGTTTAGTAGAGACAAACTATTTCATAGCAACCACCTGTTCGCATTTGATACTCAACTGCAAGTGCAGATGGCTCACCCTTCTCTCATTAAAAAAGCAAGGGCAATTTTCCTCACATTCACAGGCAACAAGCAGCTATGCAACAAGGAACAGTTAATTGCTGAAAAATTGTTTTTCTGTCCGTACTTTGAACTCCATAAAGATTTTTTTTTGCTATCTTCAAAGAGAAAAATGACCATTTTCTTTCTGTCCCATTTTTAAGCCAATAAAATTACCTTTTCCAAGTAAAATTATTATTCCTGCCAATGTTTTTCTACTGTGGCTATTCTGTATACAGTGGTGTATTCTGCCTAACAGTTGTTTTTAATCTGTTCTTCAGCCAAAAACTTTTGATTCTAGTCTCAACACTGCTGAGTATCTGTAAGTTTTATCTGTAATGATCAGCTAGCTATGTCCTCACTGGAATACAACACCAAAATTCAGATTATATTGCTCTCTTTTCACATGTAGTTGGTAGTTTTTCATGGCTTTGAAAACTGTATTTCAAAAGCTAAATACAATATAAATTCATATAGTATTAAATCCCTCTAGTTAGTCAGCGTGAATTATCTGTAACTGAACACAGTACTGTTTGAATCCTTATCATATGTCTTTCAGTCACGAAATTCCATTTCATGAGAATGTAATTTACATAATAAATGCACAAAGAGAATGCAAGTAACAAGAATGTGTATACCTGAAGTTTATAAGTCCTTAATGCTTGGCAAAATGCAAATTAATATTGAAATAATGGCTTCCAGCCATCATATGCTGAATATTACAGACTGTATTCAGGGAGTTAAATCTTAATTTTTTATATCCTTGAAAGAAAAGAGCAGGTACATCTGAGGGTAAGAATTAAAACTAAGGTTACTTGAAAAACTGTTCTAATGTAAAAGGATCGTCTACTGACACTTTGGGGTTTGACATCTTTTTCTTTAATGAAACAGCTTTTTATAGAAGAAAGCCAAGTAAAACAGTATATAACATTTAAGTGTTCAGAGCACTGCAGTTTCAGGCATGTTTTCCTAAAAAGAAAAAAAATTATATATATAGTTAGACTTTTATTTAAAAGTGATTTGCTTTCCATTTGATAATTTCAATAATCACCTTCCATTCTTTGCCCTCTAAATTTATCACTGTTCTCCTACTGTACAGCATGGGGTTTACTTAAGGCTTCTCTGAGAGGAGCAATGAATTAGTCTAATGCAAACTGAAAGATCACAAAGCAAAGCATGCAGCTGGAAAGTGTGGAAAGGGGTGGTATTATAAGACATCTTGTCATTTATTTATCTCTACAAACAGAAGATTGATCTTGCAAATTAAGGCATGAGTTAAAAATGAAGGGAAGTAACAACTAACTATAAACCAAATATTTTTGGGGGGCAGGCATGCACAGAGAAAAGCTGCACTTGGTTGATCTGTACATTTCCTACCAAGGATGTCTTGTGTTTTTGAACCATGGAGTCAACTTGAATCATCTCTCAAGTTAAATGTGTTTGAATATAGATCTACATGTGAAAATAAAACGTGTGACAAAGCTTTGTCACACTGAAATACACACAGCCAACGATTTTCTGATCTGGGAAAGGAAATAGAAGGGAAATGGAGAGGATTTAGAACACAAAGACTCATGCAGCTCTTAGAAAAAGGGATTATGAATAGTTTTGGCAGCAAAAATAAAACAGATTCATCTTGCTTAGACCATTCAGTGAAGTAGTGATTTCTTTCTCTTTTCTGAAATTTCCTGTATATTCTGTACCACATGATCATTATCAGGAGGCTTCCATTGCCATGTATGTCCTGCAATTATAGAAGAAACCTATTGAGAGGAGTGATGCTGTGCAAAGGAACAACATGTCCATTGCCAACAGGTTTTTCTCCAAAGGATTGTAAAAGTAACACTGAATTTTTGGCAGTAGTTGATTTTTTAGAATTCTTTCCTTTTAGAGGTTTCAATAAGAAAGATTACCCTTTTTTTTTTTTTTTAATTTAGAGGGTAATAGTATGATTGGTTTAGTCTCAATTACAGTTCAAAAGTGCTAGCTGCAGAAGATACAAGATATTTTTTCTCATACACAAACAGATTGTCCCATGAAACTCTGTATTTGTATCACTTTTGTTACCCAAAGGTAGGGACCAAGGTTAATACACGATAACAGGATAGTATAAATGCATCTCTTCTCTCATTTTGTAAAAAAAAATGTTCAGACGAGGTAAGGAAACCTGCCTTCCAACTCACTACTGTAGCAGCCACAGCTGAGCATAGGAAAGGAAGAACAGGTGATATCCCATCTATGGCTGTTGGGTAGAAGGACAATGATTAGATCTTAAAGTACACAAACTGTCCCTGGGTTAGGAAAAAAGTGGAGAATGAAAGCAACTTCACAGTTATGAGACGTGGTGTGCGATACTTGTCCACTTGTAACACTCCACTGCAAGAGTACTGACAAACTGAGTAGAGTTCAGCAGAGCAGCACCAGACTGGTCAGAGATCTGTAGCATGTGGTGTACAAGGAGAGCCTGAAAAGTGCATCTGGTTATTGTGAGAGTGGAAAAGCTGAGACAGAGGGGTATGTGCACCTGCTGTATACAGACTTATGATGATCAGTTATAGAGGAGACAAAAGCCATACACTCTTGACAGGTACAGAACAAACACAGGAGACAAGTGATATAAAGTACAGCAAAAGAAAATCAAACTAAACAGTTTTGTTTGGAGGAGGAGGAGGAATAGGGGGGAATATGTGGAGGAGCTGTTTAAGTACAGGAACAGATTACCAGAGGAGATACTGGAATTTCTGCCCGTGGAGATATTCATGTCTCAGCTGGGCAAGGTGATGAACAGGGAAGTTAGTCCTGTTCTAAGGAAAGGGTTAGACCAGATGATTTCAAAGATCACTTCCAGTCTGAGCCATTCTCTGATTAACCAACTGTAGATATAACTTGGACCCTCTTAAAATACTGAAATAATCCATATGGTTATATTAGTAAACTCACTTGCTGAAAAAGTAATTTTATGAAAAATAGTTGTCAGAGAATAAAATATCTGAAGGTCATTGAGAAACAATTTTTAAGAAAGTATGTTTTTTATGCAAGAAGAAAAATTATGAATGAGAGATATTCTGCTTGATGATATATTTTAGTAAAATAAATCACACAGAATCACAGAATCATTTCATTCAGAAAAGACCTCTGAGATCATTGGGTCCAATCTTTGACTGATCATCTTGTCAACAAGACCATAGAACTAAGTGACATGCCCTGTTGCTTCTTGAACACCTCCAGGGACAGTGACTCTACCACATCCATGGGCAGTCTGTTCCACTGGTTAACAACCCCTTCTGTGAAGAAAGTCCTCCTGATGTCCAACCGGAACCTCCCCTGGTGCAGGTTGAGGCTATGTCCTGTTGCTGGTGGTCTGGGAGAAGAGGCCAACCCCCATCTGTTTACAGCCTCCTCTCAGGTAGTTATAAAGAGTGATAAGGTCACCCTTGAGCTGTCTTTGCTTCAGGCTAAACAGCCCCAGTTCCCTCAGCTGCTCATGTTGTCACAAAGAAAAATGTAATAACATATTGGCACAAGGAAAGTAATCATTGATTAAAATTTGTTCAGGCTGTCAGGATCTCATGAGCAAAGATATTTTCTATGCTTCATTAGTCCGTGCACATTATCAACTGCTGTGCTTCACTGCATGTGAGCTGGTAGTTTTGAGGAGCAATGAAAACCTTTCTCCTGTTATATTATTAATGACACTACAGTATTTTTATGGCTGTATCTACAGATACAATTTCAGAAGCAGAGATTACATAGAGATGGAAAGACTGGGATTTGATTCAGTGCCATCAGTTATCAGCTTCCAGGATGATTAAATTAATATTTGTGTTTAGCAACAGTGAGAGGTTGCCACTTTGTGGTCCTAGGTTTGTGCAGCATACGTGTATGCATGCCTGTGTCTGAGTGGCTTCAGTACTGCCATTCCAGATTGCCTGGCTGTTACAGAGAGAGTCATGCACTTGTAGAGAGGACAGCACTGGGAGATCTAAGCAGAATGCTTTCCCCTGTAGAGGTGGGGGACTATGTATCAAACAGAACTTTATTATGGTCAAGTGTTAGTGTTGCAGTAGCATCTTAAATAAACCTTCAAGTTTAGTGGACTGCGTGCCGTAATAACCACAACACATCCCTTCTGCATTTCTTTAGAGTGTACTTAAAATTTTATCCGTCATGGAACTTCTGTTTCCTAGAACCTTAGTGCTGACTGGTCTCACTACAATCTCCAAAGGAAGACCCAAAATGTCAGTGCCCTTACTAAACCCCAAGCCTTCTCACCAGAAAAGATTAAGTTTCATTTATTTTCCATGATAGTATGACATTTCAAATAATAAATAAAAGCAATATTTTATGGATCACAAAAAGCAGTTATGTAAGTAATCTGAAATACTATATGCAGTTACAGAAGTGCAAAACTGTGAGAAGATAAATTATCAGACCCTCTTTGACGTCAGAGGGACTGAATGAAGACTCCAGTGTTTTGGAGCTGTTAGGTAGGACAGAAAGAGGTTCTGAAGTGTTTCTTCAATTATGTGCTGTATTGTTTCCTAAAATAGTCACAGATATTATTCTACTGTATGATCAGTTTTGAAAAAATGCATTTGAAACCTCTAGATAATCTACAAACTCTGCATTCTGGTTTTTTGCTTTTTTTTGGTTTGGGTATTTTTGTTAGTATTTCTTTTTTAATTTATTGTCTTTCATACAATAGGATAAAAGGTAAGTTTTTCTGGCATGAAACTTATTTCTAAAAAAATAATGTTAAATATTCACTCACACTACTCTAATTTATGATTTTCATCGGAAAAATAAAAATTACATAGCGAACCTAAACAATTTATGGCTTCAGCTTCAGTGTTTAGACATCTGCAGAACAAATTTATTTTAACAATATCTTATGTATTTTAATTTCACTTAGCTGAATAAGGCATATCTTTATTTTGTACTTGGCATTCTTTAACAGGAATTGGGGACTTTTCAGAGAAACAAGATGAATGCCTGAATTTTCACAGTTTCATATTTGCAACTCTCTGTTATTTAGAGATGTGCTAATACAACCTGGATTCATTTCACAGCAATTGCCTATTTGATATATTTCCAAAGAGCACCAAACACTTAACAAAAACCCTACATTATGTTCTCATAATTTTCTACTGTTCATTTCGGCATCATTTTTGTTCTGTTCCCTTTCTGGAGTTTTGTGTTTTTATTTTAGCTTATGACAGACATCAAATAATACCGTAGTACAAAATGCCAAAACAATTGCCACTGGGGAAGGTTTGAGGTTTTTTTGTACTTATAGGAATACTGTCATTAATAAACCAGTCAGCTACACTAAGGTTCATAGGTTGATATACAAGCTGCTCTTTTAGGTTTGTTTATTTTCATAAAGATCTTCAAGTTCTTTTACTAAGGATTGTAAATGCAGAAAAGTTTCAGAATATGGGGGCTTTTTTGGTATTATTTTAGTTTTCTAGAGAAATGAGGATTTTACAGTCACATTTTTTGCGTGTTCGCTACTTCCCTCTGTCTTCCCTCATTATCCTAATAACTTTCACATCCTTTTTTGGTAGATCAAGATGAAGGGATAAATGCTCCAATCCTAGATATTTGTGCAACTTCTGCAAGCCATCATACAGATTCGGAGTGAAAGCCAAATGTATACCAAAGGAGAAAACTGAGAGTTGAAGCTCGAGTACTTCTGCAGCTAGTGTTTGTTTTGTTTTGTTTGGTTAGTAATAATAGTCATTGTGTTGCACCTATATAACAGATGAATCGTGAAATAATGCAGAGAATTACTGAAGGATTTTCTCCGTAACTCTAGTAATACCAGTGGTCAGGCTAGTTAGTTAAAAATAGTTTCATGTGATGAAGCATTTATTTTGTCATTAAGTTGCAGACACACGTCCTAATGCCAGTTCTCTGTCCAAGGTGATGTGGTGCATTAGGGAATCTTATATCTTGGAACTTGATGCCACCACAGCTGGATTATTTATGTTTCTCAAAATGGTGTGCATAAACAATTTAATAGGTTTGAAACAGCCTTTGTTTATCAGTCTAGAAAGAATAAACTCCGCAGACACTTCTCTAAAGCTTTTATGTCTTGAATAAATAATTGTTACAAATAGCTGAGATTCTCTTGTCAGTCATTAACTGATCCCTTTACCTGTGAATTCTTTCATATGTTAAATAATTTTAATCCCAGCCTACTTTCAATAGTGTTTCAGTAAATATAAAAATCCTCACCCATGGCAAACACTTCTGTCACTGAGCAACAGTTTTCAAAATAGTGAATGGGTAATATCCCTACAAGACCACAGACACACATTTTATATTTAATTTTAAAAATCTTGCATGAATTTATATATCTAAAAGTTTGAGAATATTAAGATTAAGATTAAGATTAAGATTAAGATTAAGATTAAGATTAAGATTAAGATTAAATCGGGTTCCATGAAAAATATATAGAATTTGGGTTAGAACATTAATTAGTAAATTATTTTTCCTGATTCCCTTTTCTGTTTTCATGCTTTTATGTAATTTCTTAGTCAGCTTTTCATTCATAGGAAAATGTTGGCTTTTGCTTGTGTTTTCTAAGATAAGAATTACAGGAAAGGCTCCAAAATTTAGGAATCCTTTTTCATTACAAACCAACATTTTGAAATTTCATTGAAGTGCATGAATGAATATTAATAATAAAGATTTCTCTTTCCCCTGAAGAGACAAATTTATTATGAGAATTTAATGATTATTTCTGATAAGTAATATGTAAAGTTTATTCCTTCAGCACTGGTGTTTTTGCTGGATACAGGAAGACAAATGTTTGTTATTTTAAGAGAAATTGCATTTAGATGCTTTTCCTTGGGTGGAAAATGCTAATTAGAATAAGAAAACTTTCATGATAATTTCCTTTATTTTGCAACTAAACATATTTTAATTATTGTGGGAAGCAAATTGAAATTGTCAGGAATAAATGGACTGTGCTGGTTCTAAGGCAGTTTGGTCTTTCAGGCAGGTGAAAGAAACACACTGTCTTTTAGAAATTTAAATAAGTAGGTTTTGCTTGTATTCATGTTATTTCATATCTGAAAGCTAGAAATTTATATATTTCAGTTGCAACTTATATGTGGAAACAATATTAACATAAAATGTTTTGCTGTTAGGTGCCAACTATGCCATAGAAATACATAGTTACATTAATTTTTCATCTTTTTTTTCATGAAATCAATGAAATCAGTGAAATCAGTGAAAGAATCACATAGTTTGGATACATTGAAGGAAAGAAAAAACCCCCTAACCTATGCTTTGAAGTGCTACTGCAATGATTCAGCCAAAGGCTAGAAAAGCGATTTAAACTTAGTTTAGTCTTGGTTATAAACTGTCACCGTATTTCAGTAAATGTGTATTCGGACAAGGTCAGTAGTTACAATTTTTACTCATTACTGCACAAGCCATAATACAACACCTCCTTTTTGTATTTATCTCTGTGTGTGTGTGAACCTGTCGATGGCTCAGTTACTTTGACAAAACGTATGTGAAGAATAGCATAGCCTAGAGGAGAACAGAATATTTCGGATGCAAGAATATTTGTATATATATTCTCACCTTGTCCAACTGCCTGAGCACTTCTGGGCTGTGCAGAAATTAAAACATGTTCTTAAGGGCACTGTCCAGATACATCTTGAAAACCTAGAACAGTGGGGCATTGGCCCATTCTAGCGTTTGACCACACTCTCAGTAAATAAGTGCTTCCTAATCTCTATGTCTGAACCGTTCCAGCACAGCTGTGAGTTATTCCCATGTGTCCTGGCTCTGGATCTGGAGGAGAAAACCTCAGCGCCTCCTCTTCACATCTTCTGCTTCAGGAAGCTGCACAGAGCAAAAAGGTCACTCTTCAGCCTCCTTTTCTTCAAAGTAAACCTACGAATGAATGAATGAATGAATGAATGAAAAAAAGTTATTGAAAATATTAAAAGAACGAATCACAGGCATTTTTTCCAAAGCAGACTCTTTTTTTTATCGTTTTCGACATCTTTTTTCCTTCAGGAAATTCTTGTTAATGATGCTTCTCTGCACTGTTAATTTTTTTTCTCCTCCTAAAAGCAGCATTTTAAAGCATCAGGAATAATGAATTACAGGGCATTAGTAGTGTTATATTTACATTCTGCTTGGGTGGATGATAAATGGTTGCATTGTACTAATTTAACATTTTATTTAATTTTTCTTGATCTATTCATAATTGGTGTTTTGTTATTATATTAACATTATAAGTCAGTCATAATAGACTAACTTATTTCTTTTCTTCCTTATCAGAACTGGACTGGGTTCACATCATTTGTTGCTGGATTCTATTCGTATAAGCCAGGCTAACCAAAAAAAAAAAAAAAAAAAAAAAAAAAGAAAAAACCAAAAGCAGATACCTAGGAGATATCTTTAAACCCAAATTTCCAGTCAGGAAAATTTTGAGATGGGCTCCTCACTAGGGGAAAAATGAGAACAAAACAGGAAAAAAAATCAATACACATTCCTGTGTCTACAAAATGTAGTGTAAGTCCTTCCTGGAAGAAGGTCTATAGATTCTTGGGTTGTAAAGAGGAAGAGATGCTTGTAGTTTCTGTGCTTAGAAGAGAGTTTAATGCATAATGTGGTTTAATGCATAATGGTTAGTGCAGAATGTTGTGGTCACCTGTTCAGCTATTCTCTGAGGACCTTTTCTTACCACATAGCTGTTCGTAAGAGTATTCCCTTCATGTTACCTGAAATATTTTACCTCTAAAATACAAGAATGTTAAAGAGATATCAATTGAAAGGCAGGTAATATTCCAGCTTGAAGACCATTACTTATCTAACAGTAAAAATTGTTTACATAACTTAAATCATAAGTAACATAACAGTGATTTTTATTTTAATGTTAAGTAAAGAAGTAGGAACTCATAGTTAAAGAAGTTTTTATTATCAATTCACTTAGTTTCATAAACATAGCATGTAACTGTAAGACCAGAATTGCAGCTGGTTTTGTTGGAACCTTGATGGAAGTTTCCTGAGACTGAGAAAATGAGAAACTCCCAAGACTTCAAATGTACTAACTTCTCCTCAGCTACCAGACAAATTGTCTGCTGACAATTAAACTCCAAGTATTAAACTAACATACTAGTGAAGCCTTGGATTTACAATACGTCTAGTCTTACACTTACTCCTGACATCCGTTATGTGGCATGCTTCTTAGTCTCCTGGTCAAGATATTGCTTCTAGAGTTCTTTAACAAGGGAGATAAAGAAAACTGAAAATTTCCCTTCAGCATACTCCACTGTGTTGGAGCTCGTGTCTACCTGTGGAGGTAGACTATTTTGGCCAAGAAGGGTTGATCTTTTCACATTTGGTCTTTAGACCACCTTGTCAGTGCTGATCTGTTCTTGTACCTCCTTGTGCCTATTACCACTTTGAACACTGTGTACCTGACTTCATGTTGGATTCTTTGATCCCTCCTAGTTGCAGACTGTTATTTTAGTTTTACTGGTTTTACAAAGTTATGTAAAAGAGGCAGATAATAAAAAATATTTCACTTTCTGGCTGAAACTGGACAGTCTTGCAAAACATCTGTGTGCAAATAAAAAAGAATGATTTGTATTTATTCTTCAAATCAAGCAGGTTTGTAGCAACTAGTACAAGAGGCAAAAAGGAAATGTTTCCTAAATAAGTTTTGCATACAGACTTGCCACTTGCTATTTTGAGACAAACTCAAGACCTCTCCATTTCCAGTGTCAACCTCCCCATTTCCAAACTGTTTGTAGGTAAAGCATCTGCTTTAAGTGAACAAAGAATTCAATGTCAAAAGCACTAAAGTTATCATTATAAGAATGAACAGAGTGTTTTGGTGACAGACTGTTTCAGTTAACAGATAGGTTATAAAACTAATAAAAATAATTTAGGTCCAGAACCAAACCAGGTCCTTCAATTTAGAAAGGATTCAGTCCATGAGTATTATCAAACTTTTCTCTATATCAGGAGTACAGCTTTGAAAATATTTGATAGGTTTATAATCCTTCTCAGATGATCTGGCTTACATCGTGTACACAACCCATAAGTTGTACACAACTTATATGGGCAGAGAGGTGGCAGGTCTTTGACCTCATGTGGCAATCTCTATGCAATTCTGTTGTCGACTACCCTCTTTAATAGACTAAAAAGTATTCAACATAACTACCTTAAATGTAAAATCAGAGATACTGATTCCTCCAATTCCCCTTAAAGGAAATCATCTTGCTTCATCTTCCTTTCACAGCAGAGCACGTGGTGTTTAAGATAAGCCATTCTGCACAAAACCAGCAGTTTAGATCTGTATTGGTGAGGCAGCTCCTTGCAGACAGATATCGAGTGTCATGTCCTTAACGTGTGCACACAGCCCTGGAGCTTTTGCATGTCCCCTGTTTTTCTTATCTTTTTCCTATGTGGGTATTTTTGTGAGTGACAGGTGGGGAAGGAGAAGCATTTAACCATTTATTGGGGGCACTCCAGAAGCTTGTTTAGAACAGTGACTCTGATTAGGCTGGGCAGTATCTTGATAGTTCTGACCACATGGTCAGTGCTATTGCACAGCCAGTCTGTCACATGCAGTGAGGTTCTGAGCAGGGCCAGCAAGCCTCGGCACAGCCACGTCACACCAAAGGCACCATCTGTGCTGTCCTTCTGAAGAGAAAGATGGGATCCTTCTGTGAATCCCAGGACTGACAGCATTCTAAGTCAGAATCTGATACAAAAGGCCAGTAGTTTGACCTAGAAAATAAAAAGGGAAAGTAAAAAAAACGCCAGTTTGGAATGACAACCGTAGGACCATCATCAGTGTAATGTATTTGTGTGCCATTTAAGGAGCTGTTAAAAAATGGTAAGTTGCATAGGAATTGTTGAAATCAGATTGTGAAGAAGCCCTATAATAAGACAAACCCCATGTATAACTAGAATATTAAACATTTGCATAATGAATCATTTATTAGGCATTTTTTGGAAAGTATACAAAGTGTGAAGAATCACTAAAATAGTGTGACACAAAGAGATGGTTTGGAAAGCATTTAATACTTAAAATCAATGTGCATATATTCACCTTTTTAATTCCTATATTTTATTTCAAAGTTAGTTATTCACAATATTCAATGCTGATCAGATCATCAAATTTAAGTTTTTCCTTAGCCAAAAATGTCTGGGAATTGAGAAAATAAATATATTTGTTGATTTCAACTTCATTTGTGCACATTCAGTTCCATTTTCAAAAAATACCCTAAGAATATCTTGAAATGTAGTTGAACTAAGAATAAAAAAAGTAAGGAGGATAGCTTAAAAACATACAGTTGGATATACTACCATTAAATTAATTTTACTCTCACAGACTGATAAAAGGGCAAAATCTTCTATTTTCTCAATATTCAGGTTGTTTAAAACTGAGCATCTTTACCACACTTTGGAACAGAAATATGTTAAAGTTTCATTCAAGCAAAAAAAAATCTCAAATTACAACATCTCCCAGAGATCGATGTGGTTAGATATAATAATTCTAACTATTTTTTCCTGGTTTTAAGTAATCTATAAACTAATTATTTTTTAAGTTAATTAACATAAGGTCATTCCTATAATACTTTTTTGCTATGCTTAGCTGAATGTTTTCATCGATTTTAATGAAGAAACTGTTAATTTTGGAAGAGGTTAAAATAAATTATTATTTATTTTTATATATTATATATTAATATATATATTATATATTAATATAACAATATATTATATATATTATTTTATAATACATATATTATAAAATAAGACTGGCAGGGATGAGGTTAGTGGGGGAAAGAACTGACAAAACCCAAATATTTGCTATTGGACTGGCATAAGGAATAACAATAAACCCCAGCATCTCCAAACAGCAAGCATGGGAAAAGATGTGTGTTTTGGAGTTAGGACTGATGTTGGGAAAGACCACTGTGTCCATTCACAGTACATGACGTGTGGCAGGACACACTCTGAGCAAGAGCCTCTCTCCCTTGGGCAGGGCAATGTCCAGGTGCTGCACAGGCAGGTGGGGGGTGGCAACAGTGTCCGGATCAGCCATGGGGGAGTCCTTGCTTAGCAGAATTGTAGGTTGGAGGAAAAGCCACAGTCATCCTAGAGGTCCATATGGGAACAGCTTGAGTCATTACTCAGAGGGCACAGCATGTTGCTAATTACTGTGTTAAAAAGAGACATTGGTTCACTGTTTAAAAATAGGAGGCTAACTTTTCTTCCTGTTGACATCTTCAGCACTAACTTTGTTGGTAGATTAATTAATGAAACAGATGAACCAAATGATCACAAAACCTAACCACTTGAAAAGCTTCACCGAGTATTATTTTCAGTCCCTTAGCTGTTATATTGTTCTTTCAAACTCTGTAAATCAGTGATAAATGTGTGAGTAAAAGCCCTGAGTAGCTTTTATCTTCCTAGTATCTCTAAAAATTAGTTACCTGTCTTAAAGTAATTTTTCTCACTCTCCATTCCGGGGGTTTTTTTTTTTTTAGTTTCTAAGAATCAATGCATTTTTTGCATGACCAGATGTCTTACTTCCTCCTTACCAAAATAATAGCTTAGAAACTGTTGATTTTCTACTGATCAGGTAAAGATTTTAAGGTTCAGATTTTTTTTTTTTTTGCCAGAAAACAAATTAAAAATGCTCCTACTGTAATTCAGTTTGCATCTTACATTCTTTATTGGAGCCTTAGCTGCTCAGATACAGCTGCTTAAAGGCAGAACAACATGTACAGTTCCTTTACTTAAACTAGAATGATTTGATTTTTCATCTTAGCATGGAAGTATTGAGTGGGGAAAAGCATATACTAGTATGACAATTTCATAGCACATTCATAGTAAGTTAATGAGATTTAACTGCTAAGTACTACACCTTATGTAAGAGAACTGAAGAAACATTTGCTGAACATTAGGGGACAAAACACTTTGGTGATGTAAACTGGTGAGATCAATTTATTGAAATGCCAAGAAATACCAGTTGATGAGCAGGCGTAGAAAGCTCTCGTGCCAAGTGCTAAAAAAGGAAAATAAATGCATCTTTGATTAAAGAAGGCTGATATGCCAGGAAGTAAATGCCTCATTTAGAATAGAAATTTGGTGAAAAATATTTTTTAAAAACTTCTCAAACTTTCAGTATAAATACTCATAATTTGTAAAATTAGTTTTAGTAATGTTAATTTCACCTGGTTTTCATCACCCATAAGTGCCATATATTTTAACTGCATATTAGCAGTACTTAACAAATCTTACAGCTGAAACTTTTATTTTTAAAATTACATTAATTGTGAAATTTCAGATAAATTTGAAGCTCTACCAGACAGTTGAAAGTCTCAGATTTTATTGATCTATTTTTCCCTAGACACCAAGAATCCTACAAAAATTTTCAATTTCTTTTTAACATGTATTATGAGAATGTGTTTTGATCCCTTCCAGTAACTGTGAGCCTTCTGAGAAGTTTCAGTTTTGAAACCTAGCAATCAGTTACAGCAAGAGGGTTCATGGAGCTGAGCCTTTCATATTTGCGCATGCTTAGTGAGCACATGATAACATTCATTCATGACAGTGTGTTTTCTACCTAACATATGAACTCTCTGTTTAAAATAATTTTATAAAAGCAATATATTAACTATTCTCGATTAGCAGCATTGCTTGCTTCCTTAAGTCTTTCCAAATGCTCTCTGCTCAGATGGTACATCCCTGTATCTACTACACTGGTGCCTTTTTGGAAATATTAATTGTTCTAGTAAATTTTTAGTAGGGAATGTGTGTTAGGAAAGAAAATCTAGATAATACAAAACAGGCTGATCATGTACTGTATTTTTGAGAGCTGAGCAACAAATCCATATTGCTATGTGAATTGAAGTATAGACTAGTTATATTTGTAATAACCATAGAGCAAAGCAAGCAAAAAACCTTCACTCCTTTAAATCTTCTTAGCTGATTGTGATCTGTTTATGAAAAATCTGGTTATGATGTTGACAGAGAAAAATATTTTCTGAAGATGTCCTACTAGAATGACAGAACATCCTTGACTTACGAACACAGAATGCTGTTCACAGGAACTACAGGATAAATTTAAAATCACTTGATATTAGTAGGACATCTGTTCAGAAAGGTTCTACAAGCCTTTGAGTCTGTAAGGCTCACTTTTCAATGAAGTATGTAGTCTTTAATTATTGATTACTTCTTCACTGGGCTTTTGAGGAATCATACTTGTATAGTCTGTCTGTGAAGACACCTCATATGTCTGACATCTTGCTGCAAAGGAAGAGGGAGAAAGAAACAGCAACTAAAACTGTTATTGGTGTTAGTCTAGAAGGTAACAAGCTTTGGGCAATGGTCATACTGCAACACAAATATCTCTGTTTATCACAAAATCGTAGAATGGATAGGTTTGGAAGGGACCTTAATATTCATCTAGTTCCAAACCCCCATCATGGGCATGGACCTTGTTTTTCAGGGCCCCATCCAGCCAAGGGACACTGCTTGCCACCAGGCTCCACTCGAATCCAGCCAGCCAATTCCTCACCCGCAGAACAGCCCACCCCTTCAAACCCAGTTTGGGGATGAGGATGTCATGTGGGATCATGTTGAAGGCCTTACAGAAGTCTAAGTAGATGACATCTGTCAACTTGTTTAGTTCCTGCATCCTAGAAGGCCACCAGGCTGGTAAGAAAAAATTTGCTTTTACTGAAGCCATGTGCCAGACCTCCTTGTCTTGCACCTGCCTTAACATTGTTGGCCCAAGGATCTTCCCTGTGATCTTCCCAGGCTCACTGGTCTGTAGATCCCTGGGTCTTCCTTACCATTTTAAAATATTGCAAAGATGTTTCCTTCAGTTTGTTTTTTTTCTAGTTTCTGTGTGTGTGGACATTAGAAAAATTGGAAATGGTTAATGAAGACATACAATTATTAAAAATTCCCAAATTAAAAGCATAAAAATATTGTCTTATTAGTGGACTGCTAAACCCTGTTATGAACTCAGTGTAGCAGTTATTTTTTAATAAAAGGTATCAAAATGCTAACATTCTTCAACCCGCGCTAAATTTTAATGTATCTGCATTTTTTAAAATTATACAGGTAACATCCAAAGCTTCATTACATGTCTGAGTTATCAGAAATAAATAAAGAATTCTAACATTCATTTCAATAATAATGGTTTGTCTTAGATTTTCCTGGACAAAATAGCAGTTATAAAAGAATAATAAGAAATTTACTATCGAGCATTTTGTGACTCCAAAAACATTTTTCCTGCCTACAATTCTCATGGGATCAATTAAGCAACTGGTCAAACTGTACAACCCATGAGGGATCAAAAAAATGCATTATAACAGGAGTTTTAACATGTCAGCAGTCTCAGAATGTGGAAAGATAGCACCAGTAGAATACATTGTTGCACATTTTTGACACGTAGGATGACAAGGAGAAACTGATGGCAAGACACTTATTTTTTCTTTAATAAATCCATCACTTTGAAAATCAAAAATGTGAATTATCCTTCAGAGATATTTCCTAATAAAATGCATTTTTTTTTCAGGTGCTAACTGAATGCTTCTAAATTTGTCTTTTTCTCTCTCAGCGGATATGGCTTTAGATCTAAAGCTGTTTTGCTGGAAGAATATTCTTATTATGCAAGTTAGTTCACTGTATAGATGACTAAATATTTTCCAGAGATAGTGCTTAATCTCTTATTTATGAAAATTAATATTCCAGCATAAGTCTTTTTTAAGAGATTCCAAAATACTCCCTCTTCAATATTTTTCCAGGAGAAAGGGAAAAGAAGTAGCTCAGCTTAAAGAGGAAGTAATCAATCTCTCTTAAATTGAATTTGAATAGTTTTTCCTTTCTAAAATGTACTATTACTTTATCTCTTCTTCAGATGCTTGCAAAGTTTAACTGTCTCTCTGGGCTTAATTCACTCTCTGAGTAACTTCCACTCTATGACTCAATGTGTCACTTCTGAGAAATCTTGTATGACTCCTATCTATTAAAATACTCCTTCTGCAGAGACATCTAACTGTGCTAATACGAAGTTCCTTATGAAGACAAAAGTGTGAAGGAAAAAAACAAGGACAAGGGCTTTCTCAGTGTTTACAACTTTTTCCCTGTTAATATTTCTGAGAAAGTAACAAATGTCTTCTGAAGTATCTAGTTCTTGTTGCTTTTTAAAACTAGGCTCTAGCTATGAAAATCCTTATAATTCAGGATATGACACTTACAAATTGTCACTCTAAAGCATCCTCCTACGGTACTTCAGTAAAAGTCTTGGGGTTACTCACTGCTCCTGAAGACTATTTTTTGTTTGTGTCACCACTCGTTATGGCACTTCAAGATATGACTCTTGCTGCTACTTCCTCCTGCTGCTTCAGAGCTTAATCTGGCTTTCATTCCTCTGTGACTCTTTTCCTCTGATTAGTTTTAACCTCGTTAGGCTTTAGCATTCTTCTTTCCACTTTGAGACAAATAAAATCGATCATATATTCAAAACATATTTTGTTTGTGCAAAAGAGAAAAAGAGCACATACAAAGACATGGTGATTAAAGACAGCAGTATCTTGTGACCTCCTTATATAAAAGATAGAACTAAAATGGTCTTTTAGAGGCACTCTGAGATACAATCTATTTTTTTGAATACAATATATTTTTTTGAATTTTTTTTGAATGTTATGATATTAGTTTGTCAAATTGCTCTTTACAACAAAGATTGCACAGCCTTCTGTAGCAAAAATTTTATATGCCCCATTTTGGACAGGGACTTCCAAAGACCGAGGTAAAATGATTACTTCAAAGAACTGGCCATTTTTCTAGTTACTCAAACATATAATTGTGAATACTTCTGAATGATTTTATCATTTTCCAGATGAATCATAAAAAAAACCATGCAAATTTTTCTTCAGTATCAGCATCACATGAAAATATTACTTTGATAACTGAAATCAGTATAAAACCAAAGACAACTTTGTGAAGTGGGTATTCAGAACAATGCTGCCTAATTAACATTCTGCTTATTTGCAAAGATAACATATAATTATTCTACTTTGCATGAAAAAAAATGCAAGTCAGATGGTGGCTTATCAAAACAATAAAATGAATATTTACTTAGCAACATTGAACTGTATGACAACTACTATTCTCACAGGACTTGTGAGGAAGAACACTGTTCACTACTACATGTTTCTCAGTTCTGTGAAATTCTGCTTATGCTGTATGACATTGGGGATTTATTTTGTAACTTATTTCTGATAAAACCAAACATGTTTGGTTTTTGGTCTGCAGAAAGACCACTTCTTCAAATAGACGTGCAGAATTGGACCACATAGGAAAACAGGACTTTCTTCTCATCAAACAATCAACCAAAAAACACTCAAAAAAGCCCCCCAAAAAATGAAAAACCAATCAAACAAAAACCCACCGAAAACCCCCAAAGCAAAAAAAAAATAAAACAAAAAACCCCAGGAAAAATCAGTTGAGAACACATTGCACAAAAAATTAATTTCATAGTAGGAGCTCTATAACAAATGCTCACCCTTCAGTGAAAACAGTAAAAGCGGATGGACATGGGCCCACAACTGAGTGCAAAAGGACACAAAGCTGGTGACAGCCGTAAAATGCAGAGAAAAAAAGGAGACCCACACTGCTCAAAGACAGCTTGGAAATGGTGTGATCACCTTTCTTCTGCTACACTTTTTTCCTACATAGTAGACTATCCTGCCTCCAAAATCTAAGCTGTCTCCTGCATTTACTTTATAATAAAAACAGGAGGAAAAAATTGGTTTTGGGCATTTACTTTGGTGTAAATTAGATCACTTGACAATTGAATTTCATTCTATTGCTGATTCATCAAATTCCAACCCATTTAACATATCCACTCTTTCTTACTTCTATCTATCTAATCTATCTATCTATGTATCTATCTATCTATCTATCTCCCTATCTATCTGTCTACCTGTAAAGCAATAAATTACATCAGGTTTCTCTTGCCAGATTCACATTGCTACTTCAGCTGTACTGGCTCCATACAGCAGAAGTTGAACAAATCAACTATTTGAGCCCTTTTCTACTTTTCTTGGCAAAGAAAGAGTGATTGTACTTTTTACTATACTGTAGTGAAGACTAGTGCAGGTCACAATGTGGTATTTGATAAACAGGCCGCATTAAACCACCGCTTTCAGAAGAGCAGAAATAGTTTTCTGTATTTGTAAATACTGTTTAAATACCTCCCATTTCCTTTCAAACACTCATTCACCAATGTCTAATAGACATCGACATAGTTCAGCATTAAATTATTCATTTGGTTTGACTGTACATAAGAAGACATATTACTTAAGTACATTCACTACAGCATAAAATGAAACATTCATATTTATTTTTCAAGTTTAATGTGGAGTTTAACTTAAGCTATCACCTAAATCTTCTCTGCTATTCTACAATATGCCTTAAGAAATCTGAATATTCAGCAGTATTAGCACACTTAACTCATTAGGGGGCTGATTCTACTAAATAAAGGGAACACAAGGATATTTTATCACCCACCTTCTGGAGTGCAGTCTTTTTCAGAATTTTGAGGGGGCAATGGACAATAGTACACCAAAGAATACAAAAACCTTGCATCCACTAGGATAGCAGTGAAGTCAGGTCTCCTGTATATCGCATGGACTCTCGATTTAGTGTTCTGCAGTTTTTCTTCAAGAGAAACTGTCAATAACTGAAAGTCCAAGTGAAGCCAATTAAAGAGACCCCACCTGGAGTACTGCATCCAGCTCTGGGGTCCCCAGCACAGGAACCCTGTTGGAGTGAGTCCAGAGGCCACCAAGATGATCCGAGAGATCGAGCACCTCTCCTACGATGAAAGGCCAAGAGAATTGGGATTGTTCAGCCTGGAGAAGAGAAGGCTTTGGGATGACCTGATTGCAGCCTTCTGGCACCTGAAGGGAGCCAAAAAGAAAGATGGAGAGGGACTATTTAGAAGAGCATGTAGTGACAGGATGAGGGGAAATGGATTGAAAGGAAAGAGGGTGAGGTTAGATTACACATTAGGAAGAAATTCTTTACTGTGAGGATGGTGAGGACTGGAAAAATTGTGGATGCCCCACCACTGAAAATTTTCAAGGCAAGGTTGGATGGGACTTTGAGCAACCTGGTCTAGTGAAAGACGTCCCAGTCCATGGCAGGGGAGTTGGGTCATCCCTAGATGATCTTTAAGGACTCTTCCAACACAAACCATTCTTGATTCTATGAAATGTATTTTAACATTTCTGGTTGCCAAATTTCATATCAAAAACAACAAACTGGCAGAAAAACAACCCTGCATGGATCTGTTCTTTTACTTTCTGCCATGGAAGAAGTACAATTGTTTTTGCATGCTCTGTAGTACAGATACGAGTGTGGGAAACTGATGGAATACTGCGTTACATAATTCTTAACAGTTTCCCCAAAATCTATGGAAAATCGGCATCATAAAAATGGGTTACTATAAGTTGAATGACAGAAATATAAAGAAGCTTGAATTTGCAATAAAAAAGTGGGGGTAATGCTATTATCTACAAAAATAAATACATTTCTTTTCTGGTAAATAGTCTTGCTGAATATAATCTGATTTAAGTGAGTGAGAACTCAGGTAAGAGTGGAGACATAGGCTGTTGAAATACCTTAGTTTGAATTATTTATGTAGTAAATCTCAACTAATAAAAGTATTTCTAAAGTATTTTAAAAACAGATAATAGGTAGGTATTAGGTAGCAACTTTTAAAATTGTATTTTGACACTCTCTTTTCGTTGTTGATTTCGAAACCCTTACTTTTAAAAAGGTACTTTGCTGTATTCTGCAGTTTAAAAAAACTCTGGCAGTTCAAAACCTTTTATTTTCTTTCCACATTAAAGAAAAACATTTGCTTTTGTTTCCTTTTTTCCCCCTAATTATAAGCAAACCAAGGAAGATGTCTTTTTTTCTTTACAACATTGAACCAAAAAGATAATACTGCATAATAACCAAGTTGCTTTTAAGAAATAAACACAAGGAAAATATTTTTTATTTCTAATAAATGCTCTAAAAGCAAAATAAGTCGCATGGAAATGTCTGGGCATTTTTCCTGCCTTGTGACTCATCTGTTTAAATCTTACTTTGTGAAATTCATTTTCTTCTTACAAGTCTAGAAGAGTAGTCCTTATCAAATTAGAAGAAAAGATGCAGGATTTCATTATGACTAATGAAGTAATGTTTACCAAAAGTTTATTTCTTGTTCCATAGCCCAGAGTAATATATATACTAGGAACCAGTTCAGTTTCTTCATAAAATGCCAGATTATAAAGCTCAGACTGACAGTTTCCTTTACACATATCCTCCTTTACACACTGTCTGCTTCTGCACAAATATACATGCCATTATGAAGGTGACAGATTATTTTATCTGGTTCTAAAAGCATCTACAGATCACACAGGATGATTAGAACCTTCCTTACAGCAAACAATTACCAATTCACTGTTCACTGTTAGTCACAAATTGTTCCCATAAAGTTGTTATTTAGTTTATACCTCATCACATATAACTTTTAAATATCCTTTGGGACAGTGGAGGTTTTCTCCATTTTTCAGCCAAGGCGCTGAGTTACAAACAGGGTAAGTGACCCAGCCTCTACCAGGAGGTAAATCAGTCTCAGTATAATTTCTGTCACTAGGATAAACAGGTATTTGTCAGAAATGCTAAAAATATTTCTGCACTTGACCCTTGAGAGGGTAAACTAGACACTTTAGACTTCCCTTGTTTGTTATGAAAATGCTAGAAAACTTTAGTATAAATGAAAATCTGACCTCAAAAGTAATGGAAAAGGGAAACAAAATTTTTGTCCGAAACTTATGGGCCATGTCGCTGTAGCCATTGCTCATCACTTAATCTGAATTAGAGCTACAAAGTAAACAAGATTTTAAAAAAATAGTCTCAGGGATGTCATTAAAAACAAACAAAGGGAAGCAGTACAGAGTTTACTGACTTTTGTTTCAGTCTTAAACATTTGTATTTTTTATTTCCAAGACTGTAAAATATTTTCCACGTAATTCAACAGCAATAGCAAAAAGTAGGCATTGGTCTCAGAGGTGCATTGACAAACTAACACTTTTACCTGTTTTTGCAAATGGAAAAATTGGTCCACAAGTTTTGACATGAGTGGGGTTTGAATTTAGCTGGTTTTCAGGTGCTTACCAAGCTACTCTTTCCCTCCCTCTCCTCTTCAGGACACGGCTAGAAAATGTAATGAAAAGACTTGGGGGTCACAAATGGACCAGAAGATTGCTTATGAATTACTCTTGCAGGCAAAACAGACTTCACTTGAGTAAAATTAATTCAATTTATTGCCAATTAGTAATGGAGCAGGATAGCAAGTAGTAAGAACAAAACTTCCCCGTAAGTTTGTACTGTGTATAAGATTCATCTTAATGCTGAGAAGTCTTGTATGAAAAACTAGAACAGAAGAAATCTAGATTAACTCGAACAGAGGCCTGTTTTACAGATTTTCAGTTAGCTGACATTTACGTAGTTCATGAAAGTAAATTTTCACTGTGTGTTCAACTTAACGGAAATCTGTTAAGGTTTGTAGGATTTTAGTGTCATAATTAAATGCTTAGTTAACATTTCAGGCTGCATGAATGTAAACTTCTCAGAGGTTGAAAAACACCTTTGAATATATACATCAACCACTTGAAACCAACAATTTCAAGAGTACTTAGATTTATCTTCAGGAAAAGGGTTTATTTCCCAGGGCAAGGCAGGCTTGACAGATTTTGAAGTATATGTGCAGAACCTGGACAGATTGCTGTAATATTTCACAGCAATCAAACTTTTTGCAGTTGTGACAGAAATGATTCCTTCGCCAGCAAGGCACCGAGTGAGTAACTGGAAAGGCTGTTTGGTTTAATGACAGGGTTTAGTTGTGCTAAACGATAAAACAAGGCAAATGATAAACCAGAACTTTCAAGTCTTGTAAAATCCTTGTTAATAACAACATTAGAAAGCTTGTAAACTGTGAAATCAGTAAACTGAAAACCACTCAGCAATTACAATGATATAAAACTTAAGACATCTGTAAGTAATAATGCAGCATTAGCAATTGTTACATGTCTAATCATCGACACAAAGTACCTGACAGAACCAGAAAGAATACTTAATACTTTCTTACTGTTAATGGGTTGTCAAATTAGCTATTTCATTAGTTTCTGTTTCCCTAATGCTGTATACAGGTATCTTAAAATGCATTAATGCCATGTTCACACAAGTACTTTTTGTAGCTAAATCCATCTTTGTTCAAGATCTTGATGAGTCTTGTACAGCTTCAGTAACAGACAGCAGCATAAAATATAGCAAAAATAAACCATAACAAAATGAGTGAGTTTTTACAATGTTTTTAGCATCAAGTCTGCTCTGCCCCAAATAATCTCAATAAGTTTTATTTATAATTGATTTTAAGCAGATGTAGGCTTAAGCCAAATAACAGTGATTTGGGATAAGTCTTAGCCTTCCCATCACATGACACCAGAGATGGTAATGCAAATTATTGACGCACAAGCTCTCCCAAAATTTAAAGCCAGAATTAGATCAATATAGAAAAAATCATTACCCTGAAATACAGCTAAGCAACTGCTACTGGATATTCTCAGTTTGCCTCCAGATGATAAAGAAACTTTGAACAGTTCTGTTTGCCATATTAATTTACCCCTCTGTTTTTCTTGTCATGCTAGCAGAGCTGTAATTTAGTGCTGTAGCAGTAAAGCTGATAATTAAGAAATCACCAAGATACCTGCTTTTTCTGTGGGATGTATTACATAGGAAGAAATAATATCTCTTTTGACATATCACTTCTCTAACTGGAAAAAACAATTCATATCCTTGATTAGAAACAGTTTCAAACACATGAAAAATAGGAATTCTTTTTTGTAGGCTTTTCTTTTGGTTATTTGTTTTTTTTTTTATTTTGAGGTGACAGTGGTATTTGATATTAGAAAGAAGAATTATTCAAGTCAGTGGTAGCTGAGATTCATTTGGGTCACAAAATGTCCTCAGGAAGCAGTTAGAAAAATTTTGAAAGCTATGACCTCGTCAGTATGCCATAGTTTCATAGCTCAGGATGGATGCTAATTTAAAAATCAACATACTCTCATGCTGTACTAATGAAGGTGAAAAGGGGCTGGAAAGAATAAACCTACTTAATACCTAGCTTCCAATGGACTGAACTGCAATAAATACTTTTACAGTGTACATGCCAGCGTCATTAAAAGAATGAATAATTTTGAACAACACCTGAAATGAAAGACCCTAATCTCCAATTTCAGGTCTATATAAGTAGCATCCCCCTGAATATTCTATATAGTTAGCAGACACCAGGTGGATGGTGATTCAGGGGTAGTACTACTGGTCTTACAACCTTTTTGTTTTTCTCTCCTTGCTTGTATCTATATTCTTATATCCATAAACCAAATATTGGATTCAAGCTGATTCTTACTCTTGGAAAATCAGAATTGGTTTTATACTCCTGTACTAGCTAGAAAGCAAACTAGTGAGAGACTTCAAGTCAGAAATACAATTTAATAGAAAAAAAAAATGCAATAGTACAAAAAAGAACAACCCACTGACAAAGTCAGAGCACAAACCTGACCCCCTGATGACCAGGGGGTTGGTAACAGTCCAATCAAATGGTGACTGCAGTCCTCCTGGAGTGATGGTTCTGTTGAAGGGTCTGGTCTTCCTCTGAAGGTCCAGCAGTGTTGTAGGAGGGTCTGGTCTGCCTCAGAAAAGTCCAGAGGTGTAGATCTTGTCCTCTGGGATCCCAGTAGGTAAGTCTGCCTCTACTGTTCCAGGCCCCAGATTTTATCCTGGTGGGAATGCTTGGTTCCTTCCCCCCTGGGCGGAGCATCTCACAATGGGATGGTGAGTCATGGGGCAAGGCACTGATGGCCCATTAACAGGAGATAGTCCAGGTTCGGGTTACCTCTGAGTCATACAGCAAGGCATTGTTGGGCCCATTAACAGGAGATAGTCCAGAGGGAGGAGGCCAGGAACATTGCTACACCTGGTCTCAACAGCTCATGGTAATAGAATACACTGTAACCCAGGACAGCTCTCTATGCTTCTTTAGGATACATAACTTCTAAATTTTCAAAGTATGTGCTGTGGCCTTTTTATGAAGGTGAGCTCTCTAGATTGAAACAACAGTGAAATGGCAATATCACAAAAACTGAGAAGAAATATTTACATTGATACTGAACTGGTAAGGTTTTAACTTGCTTTTTCTGCTTCTATTTTATTCCAACTATTTTATACTTCAAATATATTTAAGTGCTGAATGTTTTTATACATGAAATTTTGCAAACAGTTTACAAGTTTGTATTTAGTCAGTTAGTTCTTACTAGTTTTAATAGAAATGCCATAACTGAATATTCATGCATGGTTATAAATGTAAACCACTTTATAACGTAGGATGTAAATAATAACAGCTAGAGTATGTCCTCCCATCTGTACAACCCAAAACCCCTTATAAGCTTTGGGGAATTATTTATAAGGAATGAAGAGTACTTTCAATCATCCTAGACTTCCCAGAAATCCTCTGAGAAAATGAAGGGAAAAAAACTGAAATTACTTTCTCAGAAGAAAGTAAAATTTTCTCTGTCTTTCCTTCTCTTTTTCTATTAACTGAAAGAAAAATCTGCTTTAGTTTTTGGACAGGAGAAAATATAAAACACCCTCAAATTTATAAGAAATCGTGTATGAGTTAAAGTTAATACTCATCCTCCTAATACTAGAAATGGTTTATTTTAAATACTTAGTTTTCATTTTTTTCCATAATTCAATGAAAAACAGGTACGAAAAGCTACTTTTAGCCAATTAATTTTTAATTTTAATTTTAATTATATCTATCATGTACTTCAATAAAAATTAAACCAGTAGACGCAGCATGACAGTTAAACATTCAAATTCTACTCATTCAGGTAATTAATCATCTTTACAAACACTGCAAACAAAACAAACTTTTTGATTAAGACTATCTCAAATTACAGAAACTTAAAGTTCAAACTTCATACAGCGCATTAAAGAAAGCTGGTGTTGTTAACTGTTTGGCCTATTCCCTAATCAATGATTGCACTCATTTCTTTTAACGCAAGAATCACAGCGGCAGCAGTGATGGTGTTCAGAGCCTGGCCCTGCAAAGACCTGAAAGATCTGTCTGTTCAATAATATAATTTGATATTTTAATTTTAATCATAATAATAATAGTAGTTCTTCCACCTCTTTGTAATGTTTATTTCAGTCAGTTTATGAAATAATTACTTTTCTAGCTACATCTGCTCACGTTGAAACCCAAATAGTAACTGTTCTTATCTTTCAGTTAAGATACCATTGCAATTTTCAGGGGAAGAAAATGCATCTCTGAAACCTCTTGCTCCATCACTTTTTGCAACATGAAATGTTGAAGTTAAGCATTTACCAATTCTATCAGGACAGTATTTTCTTTCAGTAACCATATTTTCCCCATCTTTTAATTTGAATGTTTAACTAATTATTTGTTTAGAAAGTTAATAAGTACACTTCAGAAAAATTGTCTGTTTTCCATAACTTAAGGGTACACAAAAAATCTGAATATTCTAAACCAACTCATTTCAGAATTGCTAAGTCTCAGTGTGGTTATTTCATTTTAGTCCTTTAATATTAATTTTGGCCTGTCAGTGTATGTGGGAGATTTTGCTGTATTTTCTGTTTTGTAGTGTATGTACAAGAACAGTTACGAGAATAAAAAAGCATCAATCCAAATGCCATCCAAAAGTAGGGGAAAAGTAAATAAATATATGGGTTTTTTAAAATAATCTAGTTACAGCATGAGAGATTACATCTTAAATTGGTACTAAAATATTAGAACAACTTATTTTGGAAAGTGATACTTGCATAGGTTGAAAAGTCCTTAGTGGGCTTCTTTGGAAAAATTAGTACTTAATGGATTGTAACTTTGAATTAAGGAAGAACCTAGGACTGTGAGACTCCTCAGACTGCCTCATCTGCTCTGAGTCTCGCTTTGTATTTTTTGGTACTTAGGTAAATTGGAAATACAGTGACTGTCTGGAGGTCTTTGTTGAAGTAAATTAGGCTGATTCTCTCTGCTGTTCTCTACTCTGCACTATTCGGTTTGTTCTTTTCAAAGACAGAAAAATCTTTCCACCTGGGACCCACATTCTGTGTATTAAAACTATTGTCCTTTGATTAAGAGATCTGAGCAGAAACAAACTGTTACTCTCTAAACTCTGTCTCTGCTCCATTGAGATCACTGCATATTACAGTATTATTTTTCAATCACTGATGTTGAGAAAAATTGGCAAATTATTATTAATTGTATTTCAGAATATTTCAAGAGCTGTGGTAGTATTTTTGATGATAATATGAAATAAGAAAAATATTACTGGAACTCTGTGTGTGGTAAGAACCATTTATATTTGTATACCACTAGCAAATACGTGTTCTTTGTACAAGAGAGATAAAGAAATGCAACAGGCTGTCAAAAATTACTGATAACAGTAAATGGTACTGAAAAGAAAATATAATGAACTTTATTCTTAGGTTCATGCAGAAGGCAGATCATCAGATCATGTACTTTGAGGTGTGTTAATGATCAGGTGATGAACACCGCCTTGGGGCTCCAGTAATTTATCAACTAATATAAGACATGACTGAGAATATAATCTGTACAGAGGTTTAGCATTGAAGAAGAGCATGAAGACAACTATTATTAGAAATGTGCAGTGAAACTGGCTAACTATACTGACATTTTAGCTTCCTCATTTATCTCTTTTTTTATCTTTATTGTCTTTATAATTACTGTTGCTGTTGATGCTGTTGCTTATGTGAGATATTTTGGTTTTTAGGAGTCCCTATTAAAGAAAGAGACTGTATTTTCCTTCACATTTATACTTTGACCAGCATACTCAAGTGCTTCTATGATGTAAATAAATGATCAGTAGGGTATAAAAAATGAACTATACTATTGGGTACACATGATAGCTGAGACAGAGGTAATAGATGATGACTGCTAAAGTCAGTTGGTGTGGTTAGGTTGTCTTTGTGTAACCTGTTTAAAAAAATGTATTTTCTGGACTTGGAGTAGAAACAAATAGACCTTTGGATGCATCAAAACAATTAGTGACCCATTTTAAAATATAAGGATAAGTCTTTTATAAGAGTATTAAGAATTAATTTTAAAAGTTTTATATGGCAGGACGAGTTACTTCCAAAATGATTAACACAACTGACAGTTCTAATTTTGAAGTATTAAATGTCAAAACACTGAGACCTAGAATGCTTGATAAAAATAATCTTATATGCCTTCTGACAATTGTATTTCACATTATTGCTTTAGCCAATATATTGGTGCTCTATCATAACGACAGTCAGAATTCTATTAAAAGTTTGGGAAAGGTTTACTGTTGATGGATTTGAAGGATTGTTCTGATATAACTTCCTCTCACTCTACCTCAAATGCAAGTTCAATAAATAGCTCTTTATAGATAATCAGTGTTTAGATCAGTCCAAAGATAAATCTGATTTATAAGATTAAAATCTGAAGAATCATTGATTCTGATTTAATCATGAGAGCTTCAGAACATTTGAAAAGAAAAATTGTTTAAGTCATAGTCACATAAATTTTATGTGGACTTTGGATGCCCGTTTTATTTCTAAGGTTAAGCCAGTTCAAATGAGCATTTTAAAAATGTTTAGGGTTTACTGTGTATAGAGAGGAAGGAATAATGGTAGATATTAAGTGGGTGGCTAGTTACTTACGTGTCTGTCTCCAGCTCTTTTATGTTCTTGTGCTGTACTAGAAAAGGATGCAAGGGAGCAGACAGGCAGAGATAAGTCTATTGACCCTATTACTGTAGTAAATGGAAATAGTCTAAGCTGTATTTGTGGTGTTGAATGCAACTTTGAAAACTAAGAAGATAAAATGAATTTCAAGATTGTCACCAGGATTTGCTTTGGATGGTGCTGTCTTGTAAGAGATTATGTGTTTGACTGACTGAAGAACATACCCGTTTGGGCTAAAGATGGGAAAACCAGCCTATGTAGGCGCTCCTCGATGTTTGTGAAGGATAATGGTAATACAAATGACTCAATTTCTCCTTATCCATGTGTTAGACTTTGTTAAAAATTAGTTATGGGGACCTATTCTCATTGTGCTAATTTCCATAAATTCATGCAGGTTGTTTCAGTATTCAAAACATATATGCATTGTCTTATGAAAAAATAGTAATTTTAAAATTTGTAAAAACTTCCCACTGTTTTCAGTCTAGCGAACTCCCATGCTTTAGAGCCATTCTTAGGCACTGCTGCATGGGAACATTTCCTTTGGTATGAGATCTTATTCTTTCTCAATGTTCTCTGCTTCTTAAAATTAATAGTACACTACCTCAGAATTTGTGGCTTTATCACTTAATTTACCTTTCCTTTTACAATCCAGACAAAATTATTAGATGAGATGGGCTAATTATCTATCCTCACTCTCAAAACAAGCAAGGAAGCAAGCAAGCTAACAAATGAACAAACAAACAAACAAACTCAAACTAATAATAAGAAAAATCCTACCAGCTCCCTCCCACACCAAACCCACCAGAAACCAGCCAAACAAATCTCCAAGACGCAGTTCATATTTTAGAAGACACTTTACCCAAATACATTATTTTTGTAAAGTATCGTAGCATAAGATACAATTAGTTAAAAGAGAAGATGAATCCCATTTTTCTGGATGCAACAGGTAGCCTTGCAAAACAAAAGAACGCAATTAAAACAACAGCTTTAAACTACAGCACACATCTTTCTCTTTCAGACTGAAACAGGCATTTATCATGTTGAGTGATTGCAGAGATTGAGAAAGACATGGACCCTGCTGGGTGATAGCACAGCAGCAAGAAAAGGCAGTTTATTACAAAAATCACCAGCACTTATAGCTCTCTAACTTCCGGACAAAATTTTCCACTTAGACCCCCTTGTCCTTGTTCCCTTTGCAACATAATCTCTTCTCTTATCAAGCCCTTGTTAGCATCCTCTTTACACCAATGTGGTCAGGTCGTGGTGTCCTCTCTGTTCTGCCTTTGCTTCTTGTTCTTGCCTTGAGCTGTATCTGTCCCACGGCTTCTGCTGTACCAAGCGGAGAAGGTCCTCGCAGCTATCTAACTTGCTCTCAGCTTCTTTGGCTGTCTGGTTTCCCACAAGTAACAACAGTGAAAATATAACAGCATTTACCTATGGCTCAAAAATAATATATCTCACTAATCATTAATTTGGAAAATATATCAATGAAGCAAATATCTTTTAGTCATATCGCATCACAGAATAATTTTGTCTGGGCTTTCCCCTACAAAAACAAATTTAGTCAGTTTGTAGCTGGAAGGTAGGACTAAAATATTATAAGTCACAGGAGGTCTTAAAATTGAGAGGAAGGCTATCAAAGTCAAATTTTCATAATCTGCACAGTAAAAAAGTAATGTGAAAAGAAAACATAAAGACAGTAAGCTTCTTGGAAAATCCGGGCCAGAATATAGTCACAACCTCTTTTAATTGCAATGTAGGAAATCAGGTTTAACTTTCACTCAGCAGCTTTCACTCAGCATTGTGTATGAATCCTAATGCTATTTGCTGGCATGTATTCCTCTTTGTCTTGTGATAAATCCCATTAAGTTTTTCTCTAATGAGCTGGTGTTCACATGAATTTACCCATGAACAGTGTTGTCCTTTTGCATCCCCATGCCCTTGTTGTGACTGATGGCTAATCATTCTCACTGTTGATAAGGAAAAGTACAGTGACTGTAAACGTTCTTTCACCAGTAGTATGACCTATATTGCAAATCTCCTCCATCAGTACAGCTAAAGCTAACCAGGAACTTTTATCTAAAAGTTAACAGACAGTACCAAAATTATTAGTTCCATGGTTTCACATTGTCTGTGGATAACATATATATATATATATATATTTTCTTTTTAACCAGAACATATGTAAAGATGTAATAAAGGGGTAGAATGATTTTCAAAGAAGTAAAGTTGCATAACTTCAAGCTTCAACCCCTTTTTTTTAACAAAAATTGTTATATTAGAAAACTCAAAATGTATATTTAAACCACCCAATGTAAAGATTATGTCCAGACACAATATTTAGTAAGAATAAGACAGCTGGCCAATAATTAGACCACACACATTTTTATGTATGAACTACAAATTATAGTCCTTCTTCTGAACTATGTCAAATTTTAAATCTTGACTTTTTATAGCTAAGTTTATCACACAGAAAAGCACAGTAGGGACAAGCCCAAAGCTGAAAAGTATACTTTCAAAACTAGTATATGGCTTGCTCAAAGCCTCAGATAAACTCTCTGAAACCAATTAACATCTTTAAAACCAATAAACATTACTTAAAAAAAGACAGCTTGTTCTGAGAAGTAGACAGAAGCAGACTCTTTATTAGGACTTATGCTGAAACTAATGTAAATGTTATTATCTAGTGGATCAGTATTCATAAAACCAGGTAAAATAATTCCCCAATGTTTTACAGGATGTCAGAGGGCAGAATTACTTCTGCAGATACCTGAGGTTTCCAAATATGGACTTTTCCACTTTTTAGGATTTAAGTATTATGCCTAAAAACACAGGGCATACCAGGTCTTCCCTTACCATTAGTGAGACTATCATTTGCAAGACAGGGACAGCTCAAAAATGCACTTGGACATTGAATTCTTCTAAATGCAGGGGGATATTGAATAACCAGTTGTGTAACGGTACAGTAAATTTCTAAAGGAAAACAGCTGCATCTTTAAAAAAAGAGGTGAATTTTTCCGCCGTGGTTTGGTTTTTAACACAGACATTTCTGAAGGGCAAAATGGCAGCATTTGAACAAAAACAGAGTATCCATACGCACTGCTGGGTACTACTTCACAGAGAGAAAAAAATGAACTTGTCCATTTGAGAGGTCTAGAGAATAAAATATGTAATACAGTACTTTATATTACTTATTTAGAATAGACTTAGGTGTGTAGGTCTTTTTTAGGTCCACTAGGATAGCAAATGTAACTATTTTCAACTAAAGTACTCATAACTCTTGTAATATGAATATTTATTGGAAGAATGTTTTTGAATGTTATTTATAAAGTTCTGTCCTATAAATAGAAGGTATATCTATTCTAATATGATCTATGGAGAAAAAGGCAGCAGATATCTATCACTTTCATATGTCTAAGGACTGTGCAAAGCCATTTAACAAAACTATGTAGAAGTATGTGTTTTAATTTCACAAACTGGAAACCTGCAGAATAGAAATATGGAATAAATAGGCAGCAAGATGTATGATAAAACAAACAAGTCAACCACCAGAAAACCTCCAGCCACAGATTGCCCCTTCTGAGCACACATTTTGGAGAGTTTTGATCTCTTCTAATTTCCACTAAATATTTATATGTCTGTTTGTTTTCAAAAACATCTCAGATATTTGCACTTCTTCTTCCAAATTTTCAGCATACCAGTGCTGTCACAGCTGTCAAAATTGATTAATTTTAGAAAATTATGTACTACAGAACTTTTCCAATGGTCTTATACATAGAGAGCCATAATTTGACTATGTTTGTAAATTTACTCAGCAAACAATATCTTGCTTTAAAAAAACAGTTTGGAAAGAGCTTGGATACCTTTTTCATAATATTAGTGCTGCGCCCAGTCTGACTGCTGCTATATACACAAGTGAATCGTATTTGTAGTAAATAATGTTTTAAATCTAGTTCTAGGGTCTGGAGTGGCACAGCTGAAAATTCACTTGTGACCCAGTACTTAGGCTAGATTAATCTATTTGCATAGATTGATGAGGGTCAGCCAGAAGTAGCCATTCAGTTTATCTTATGAATAGTTGTTGAAAGGAAGCCTTTAGAAATTTGTTTTGTGGATATTTTGCAACAGCATTTGCAAAGGAATCTGATAGATGTTTAAATTTAAAATGATGTTTGGATATCCTGCTAATTATAACTAAAGTAGTTTTAAAGTTTATAATTTTTGGTAGTCTGAATATAGATTAATTCAGAACCTTTTTCCATGACAATCCAAATGTCAAAGAGGAAGTTCATAAATATTTAAAACAAACATTTTAGGAAGTCTATTAGCTGTGCTGTGCAGCTAATGTAATATCTGCTGCTCCATAAACAACCTGTGGTACTTAAATATCTGTAAGTTTGGCTGCTTCCCCTCAAGTTCAGCTAACCTCAAAGACAAATCCAAGGGAATATATTATAATNCTGAAAAGAAGACAACACTAGCAATTTTTGGGGAATCTTGTGAGTATTTAACATAACAATTTTCTTCAGGATAGAGTAGCTAGGGATGAATTTGAACAAGCAACTTGAGATCTCACTACCTGCAGGCCACAGAGTGCAATTTAATCAATGGGGGTTTTTTGTCTAGCCTGTAAATACCACCTCTACATTAATTGTGTCGTAATTACATTTTGTATTTTGCTGTTCTTAGCCTTGCATTTCAAACTCTGATACAGCCTTTGGAGATAGGTTTGCTACTGGAAGGCTAAATTTTTACCATAAGTAAAAAGCTATGTGAAAGCAGAATGTGCTTGTTCTACTGATGTGTATTATTAGATGAAAACTGAAAAATAACTACTCAATAGCGCAAAAAATATCAAATATTTTTGATGGAGAAAATCTGATATATCTGGTGGTATCTGTGTGAAAGGTGAATGATTCCATATCCTGTAGGTGCTGTGGTTTGCTGAATCATACCTTTACATGAAACAAGACATTTTCTCTGGATGTTGTGAAATATGTGGCTTTGTAAATGTCTACGGAGAAATGAGCCTGTCTAAAAAACTCATCTTTTGAAAGATAGGCTAATTCATAATGAAGAACAGGTATCTGAACTGTAGCTCCCCACAAAATGCTATCACACTCAAGAAGTAAATCTTTTTCTCAAAGGAATCAAAATAAATTTGTTTACTTTGAGATTTACTTTAGGAGGCACCATGAATTTTGAAAGAAAAAAAGTACTTCAGATGAGTACCTGTCATCATCCACTGGAATCAGACTCACACAGAAGAAGCATTGCTATTCATTCTTTTAGAGGCCTCAATTTCTTATCTACTTTATAACATATTTGAAAATTAGGTATTTTGAAATATTTCCACATAAAGAAATAGTTTTATATGTAAAATAGACAGGACATAGATGAGAAATTATGAAGGTTTAAATTTCAAGGGGGTTTAATTAGGCAGTTTACCTTTAGGTTAACTAAGCCAGTTTATTCAGCTGTAATGAAGAATTGAGACGCTGCAAGACTAAACTCTAGGAAAAGTATTTTGGTACACAGTCAGTTTTCCACTTTCCTTTAAGGTATGTGTTCTGAAGCAAGAACAAGTTTCAGGTCTGATTTATGGAGTCCTGTCCTAATGTAGTGCTTGAAGAATAAATGTGAGAGTTATAGTGCATGTAAAAGACTTGCAACATACATACTTAAGCTTTGGATTTCTCAGATATTTTTTAAACTAGAAATTACAGTAAACCCAGACAGATGAGTGCACTCACCATTAATGTATTCATAAATATTAAATTATATCATGCTTAAGCACATCACAGAAAGTCTTCTTGTAGTCATGGGTAACACACATCCCTGAGAGGCAGCAGTTCATTCAAGCATCTGTGAGCAAGGCAATATTTTTAACCTATCTCCTACAACCCATATAATCTTATTTAGCAGAAAGGCTGTTGGGCTCAGTACTTATTCCCATTGTGGCTTTCCAAAGCTCAGCACAGCAGACATTCAGAGAGAAAGATTAATAACCTGTGAGCCTGAGACAGGCATGGGAAATATCTATTTTATGGTGCTCAAAGAACCTTGCACAAGAGGTAGGCAGCTAATTCTTTGGTGCTGTCAAGTCAAACAGATTTGGGAATTCCGCAGACCAAAAGCAGTTTTTAGGATGCAGACTGGGGTTGTGGCATCTAACTGCTTGTTTAGGACCATAATGCTTTCACATGTTCTTTTTTACTCTAACTAATTTTTTAAGTGTGAAACAATATTGAACAATTAAACTCCTATAGTAAAAGACTGTAGATTTCCATTGGAATGATAGAGGTTTGTTCATAATTTAGCAAAATTCTTTGTTAATTCCTCAGATGAGAAGTCAAGGCCTATAATCTTACTCCCCGTGTCTCATAAGTGTGTCTTGTTCAGTCCTGTCTGAGAAACTGGCAGAAGCTCTGTTATTGTACATGCTACACATGGTGAGAGAAAATAAGTTCATTACTTATCTATAAGTTTAACAGAGGTAGAAAATATCAGATGTAGAAAGAGAGGATAAAACCCTCTATTTACTTTTTCTCGAAGTCTCAGTGATTGATCTTTCTGAGTACAGAAAAATATATTGTTTGTGAAATGCATATAATGTCTTGCAGCCTTTGAGACCTGAAGAACTGCCAAAGTTGCTACAAGTATTTTCAGTCTCACGAAGGCAGTGACAATTTTTTGGATAGGGTAGGGTTTTTCGTCTGAACAAGGTGACACCTTACATAGTGACCCTATACTTCAAATTTTATCCTCTGCCATCAGGCATAGGCAGTCAATGATCTATCTGATACTGACACCTTTGCAATGTTAAAAATAGTTTGAAGGCCTAGGACATAAAGTTCCTGTATGTCTGGGCTCACCAGATAATCACCTTCCTGATATGCTTAAAAAAATCCCCAGCCTTAAGAAGGAGTCTGAAAGATAACAGGAAATCACAGATATCAGTTACATACAAAACAGAGCCTGGGAGATCCCTCTTCAATAATAATAGATTAAGAACAAAGGAGATAATCTTTATTAGAAGATAATAGATCTTAATTGCCCTTTTTTTTGCAAGAGTCAGTTGGAGACTGAAATTCCTAAAGTAGATCCTATTGATTCCTTGTCTTTGCCAGGACTTCACAGTAGCAGTCAGGATCAGTGGCAATTATGTCTAGGTTTAGTTCCTTCATCAGTTGTTTCCCTGCAGTCTAAATTAATGAGAAAGACGAATGGTCTAAGATCACCAGTATTCTTTCAAGTGTTTCATTTCACTGCTTGTGGTGTGAAGAAATTTGATACTTCAGCGTGTATGGTTATGCTTCTTAGAGACCACATGACAACGAGTCCTGCTGTTTTTCATGATAACCTGTATTTAATTTCAATTTTTGTGAGTTTTACTGAATTCTCTGCCCTGAAATAGGCAACCGTTTGGTTCTTCTAATCTTCAAAGGTTTTTTCTGTTTGAATTTTTTAAGGGTATGTTTATATTCTCATTCTAAATGTCTTGCTGAAATTTCTGTCTCGGTCAGGCTTCTGAAACTAATACAGCTGCTGAGGTCACATGCTTTCCAGCTCTGTTCCTAACATGTCACTTTCTGTGCAGTAAGTCAAGTCATCTTTGCTACAGCTGCCATGTACAGGCAGACTAGTACCAAATGAGTGTGGTCTGTTGTCACTGAAATACAGCTGAAATGCAGTCAAAATATCTTAGTATTGCACTATTCATCTGACAGGTCTCTTTCTCTTTTCTCACATCTATGAAACTGAAGCACAGTTTGGAACACAACTACCCAAGGAAAGGAGTGCCATAACCAATGGTTAAAACTTTATGCTGAAAGGTACAATAAAATAAATATATTAAAAACACAGATTTCTCTCACGCTCAAGTAGAGCAGCACCCTACAATCTACATGTAATAACATTGTAGAATCTATGTCAGTAATGACTATAGAAGGACATCTCTTCCTGCATTATCCTCAAAGGCAGAATCATAACTACTTTTCATGCTACACCTCTTAAATACCCTTCTGTAAGCTCAGAAATCCAGCACATCACTTACTAGAAAAATCAGTGAGGAAATTCCTGATCATTTTGCAAATCAATCAAAGTCAAGTCTTTTTCTTTCACAGAGTTTGTCTCCTGGATCATTGTTCCTGTGGACCTTCTGCCTAACAGCACACTAAGAGATGGAAGAGCAGCAGAGAGGTGCAGAATTTTCAACCCAAAATAAAACAAGGGAAAAAGAAAGTACTTCTGTATCTTTCTTCTAGCACACAATATAAAATATTTATGGTGCTGGAGTATATTTACTGCATATGTGCTACTCACTGCATAGGTAAGAAACTCAGTATAGCAACAGACTTTGCAGGCTCACTCTGATTTTTATTAAGTCAGTGAGAGACTTGCCATTACTTTTTGGAATACATACATGTTAAACATCCTTGGGGGTCCACTGAATTTAGTGTAAATACTCAAGTCTTGTCCTCCATGCCTAAGAATTTAGTCAAGTACATTGCTGTATTAATTATTTATTAAAAAAAATAAATACACGTCACACAAATTTAGCCACACAAAATTAATTAATGAAAACACAGTAGCTGACTGGAGCAGTTGTGTTTACTAGCTGTAACAATGAATGTACAAAACAAATCCTTTGTGCCTAGATATTCAAAATACTTAGATTCTGCAACTACTGATTAATTTGAGAGGAGCTAAGGCATTAAATATCATTGAGACACTGGGTTTTGGTCTTTTTACACCAAAGGAAAACTCAGTTTGCAATAATGGATGTTTTCAGCAGCACTTACTGGTATATAAGGAACAGTTCTACGAGAAAATCCAATTTTTCTCACAATAAAACAAAATTCTTTATTGATTGTTTCAATTTTCGTGGTATTTACTGGGGTTACCAAACAAGTCATAAGAGCAGGAGTTCATCTGAATTTTTGGCACATAGATATTACTAATTTGTGAACTAAATTTAGTGGTATAAATTGGGTAGTGATCTAGATTTGACATTTTTGTCTTGTTAAATTTCCCAGAGATTAAATTTGTGAGTTTTTAACAAATAAATTGTGCAATAAAGCTATAATGAAAATAGATTAACTGGTGAATTGCAGTTGCGATAGTAACAGGACTCAGATCTCCTGATTTTCCATGTTATTGGCGGTGACTAAACAACAAGAAATCTCTAGAAATGGGTCATGAAAAAATTGCAGTGTGTGCTTTACTATGTTCCATAATGTTTTCCTCAAACTCATTAACTCATGTTAAAGTGACCCATTAAAATGAGATCCAAAGACTTAGAATATGGATGTAGATGTCTACATTTCCTTTTTCTGGTGTTCTCTGCTCACTAGCATTTTAACTTAGTAGGTAACTCCTTTTTGGACATGAAAATGCCCGTGAATAATCAGTTCTTTTTGTACCAGGACTTCTCCCCAGGATCCTTCAACTTTGTGACAAAGCATCTGACAAGGTCTCCGTTTGATAAATCGGTTTGCAATTCATTTAGTTCATGCTAGCACAATGAGTGCCCTGTAAATATTTACAGATTTCTGTGCATTAAATATTGGCAACTCACATTAAGTAGTGGTAGTTATGTTCTTTTGTATCATATCGTGGTGGATGTGTAAGGAACAAACATGTTTGACTAGCAATGGCTTCTGCTTATACTTACTGGGCAGCATATTTGCAAAACACCCGTATAATTCAGGAACTAACAGTTGAGACAAAATTAGTTGCAACACCAATGTAACTATAGTAGATACCATAGTGAACACTACCACATTTGTAAGAGCACTGGATGCTTCCATACTTGGGCTGCATAAGACAGCCCAGATAATTAATAGTGTTGGCAGGATGGAAATTACATACCACACAGACTTAACAAATGCGTAATTGGCATTGACATGAACTCTACGCTAAAGAACTTCTTAGTCATAGTCTAATCTAAGAGGATTTATGATTTTATAGAAAAGAAAATAACTACCACTTCTTATGTATTTATTTCACTTTCAAGGCTGACCATCAAGGTTTTAGACTGCCATACGAAACACAGAGCATTACAAATGAGACATGGTTTTCAATTCAAATTAATGTAAAATTTATAGGTACAACATTGAGAAAAGCAAATTGTAGAATGATAGAATGTTTTGGATTGGAAGGTATATTAAGCATCATAGTTTAATATAGTTCCAACCCCTGTGCTGTGGACAGGGGCACATTCCAGAAGACCAGGTTAATCAAAAGCCCCATAGAACCTGGTCTTGGACAATTCTAGGGATGGTGCATCCACAAATTCTCTGGGTAACCTGTTTCAGTGTCTCACCATTCTTACAGTAAAGAATATTTTTGTAAGATCTAATATAAATCTACCCTCTGAGATGCTGAAGAAGTTGACTGTTAGCAGTTTAAATATGTATATGTTCTCAGTAAGACACTTGGAAAATGTTAATTATCATCAATTCTGTCTATGAAAGCAAGTGGGGTACTGTGTTTGCAAATTAGAAAACATTTCGTCTTGTTTCACAATAACAAAAATGGAACAAATAACCATTTTTTAAGGCACCTAGAATTAATTTTCTTAACTTAAAAACAAATCAAAGTGACCCAGAACTGATTTTGAGAAAACCTGTATTTTGTGACCACTGTGGTAAAAATGCATCTAAAGAACAACTTGATTTGAAGCTGTGATAAAGTTCCCTGCAGTGTTTCTAAATTTATATTAATGAAGATGCCATTAAGACTCAAAATTTATTCAAAGTGCCAGCAGTCCTTTAAGAATGTCTCATGCTAAACATGTGATAATTAAGAAGGTCTCAGCTTTCTCACAAAGTTTCGTCATTTTCATTAAGTCGGTAAAGTATTTGCAGGCCTTTTCCAGAGACACAAAACACAATCAAATAAGGAAATAATTTAGCTGAAAACAATATTCTTGGTCAGCATACACCAGTTTGAATGTAGGTTACTACAATTAAAGATTGTTATAGACATCTGTGTTAGAGATGTATCAATTGTATGCATTATTATAAAGTATTTACATACTAGAATACTGTGAGGAACTGAGCAGCAAGTAGATCAAAGTTAAGGGGAAGGTGGGAAACTTTACGATCAGTAATGATGCTGTTAGTTTTTGATAATGCTTCATTCTGCTTTCTCCTCATTAGAGGAATTCCTACCATCTCTGGGTATTGTTACACGGTTCTTTCACTTTCTCATTTTCCCAGTTTGTTTTGTTTCTTCCGTTATTACTCTGTAGTAGCTGTACTCTTTAAACTTCAGAATGCAGTATAGCCCACATAAATCTCTGCAGAACAGCCTGAAAGATCTGTCTACCCAGCCATTATTTTAACTGTCAGCAAACTGGCATAAGTGATGACCGGAAGTGGAATATATTACAAACTTATCTAGCCCAAAGGAGTAGCCATTTCATACCCAAGCATTCATTTTAAAGTTTTCTAGAAAAAGAAGGGCATCTTGGAGGGATCAACGACTTGCTCAGACTAACCCTGCCTGAGCACAAGGTTTGGACTCGAAGATCTCTGGAGGTTCCTGCTAACCTCAGTCATTCTGTCTCTGTAGTACAGAATCTCATGATATAGTGGTGAATCAGCTTTGAGTTTAGATGCTTCATTAAAACATTTCAGTATACTTTCAGAAACATTTACAAACACAAAAAAGCCAGGCTAAAGCTCAGACATACAGCACAGAGAATTTTAGGTAATAATTGTGAAAACTCCGCATTATTTTTTAGCTAGTTCCTCATACAAGAATAGAAATACTTTTTTTCTCTGAAAGAAACATACTGGACTTTTTATTTGGTAGGTTTGGCCTTTCATTTTCTTTTTTTCTTTCAAGTGCAATGAAGTCTCCATTTCTTCTCACAGGACTCCTTCATATCTTATTGAATAAATAAGACATATTAAATTAATCAAAAATCTTTTTAGAACCATAGACAACTCATTCTTAACTATTTTTTTTCCAACTGTGATGCATTTATGAATGGTATTCATGGGTTCTGAACAGGAACTTTACCCACTGGGATTTTAATATATTTATTAAATATGGCATTTCAGGTGCAAAAATTAAAATTACTCTCTTTTTAATTTGTTTGTTTGGGTTTTTTTAAAAATTTCTCAATGATTGTGAGACATGTCTCAAGGCTGTGCTCTGTAGAAGAAATTAACAAAACTCAAATATAAAATAAGAGATGCAGCACACTGAGCATAATGAGACCTTCCTATAATCAAACTCTTCTGTAGTTTACCACTCTATTGTCACTGGAGTTGATACAAAGATGTCAGACTCTGCTGTGGCATCTAAAGATTTTCTAACTTGAAGGTCATAACCATGGAGAAATAATCAGATTTATATCTGTAACACAACCCTCTACTTCCAAGACACTGTTTTGAGGCAAAACTGAAGGTATCATATTTGTCCCAGGTTTGACTTTTTTTTCCCATTGCCTTGTGCACTTAAAATCTCTTGCTGCTATTTTGCAGAAACCTAGTTTAATTCATTACTTAGAGCATCTGTGAAGAAAGATCCATAGATATTTTACTAAAGCATAACATTTTTTGGTTTAGCTTCATAATTTTATTAGATGCATGAACTTTAATGTATATATTGTATTAGTGTCTACATTTCCAAACAAAAGGTTCTTGAATAAAATCAGAGTTCTTATGAAATGTCTGTTCTCCACAGAGGCCATCATGTTCAATTTAAAATTCAAACCGTTGTACATTGTACTCAGATTTATGTATAACTTATAACATTTGCCTAAAAAGCAATTACATACTTGATTATTATTTTTTTACTCTTTGCCAAAGGCAAAAACATAAGTCTTAAGTAATTAAATATTTTAAGATAATTTCCCAAAGAAAGTCTTTACTCATTTTGTCTGCCTGTACTTAGCAAGTAATCTCAAGCTCACTTTTCTACTACTAAAAGAAGTAATTTTTTTGACAGATTCAGAAGACTCATGTCAGAGTATGAAACTTTCTTTTTTAGGGAAAATCACAAGACTAATGAGAAAATAACTGTATGGGACACAAGAACTAGCACCTAAAACACTATTTAATATATGTTTTATGCAGTGCAGATAAATTAATGGTTAGAGAACTTCCTTGGAAGTTCTTGCACTGTTAAGATAAATAAAAATCTGACTCCCAGTAATTTTCTTCCCAGCTGCTGCTATAACTGCAAGACTTTGATCACAACATTTCTCTCTTTCTCCCTCCGTCTTTCTTTGTGTGTATCCTTCTCTTACACTACACCTAGAAGACAGTACATACCAGCAGATCTCTCACTTGCAGAAATGCTTGGTTCTGTGTTCTTCACTTCCTTACTTAGTGAACAAAGATTTCCAAATCATAAACTATCCATTGAAAATAAATCACAAGAATTATAAACTGCTACAAACCGATTTTTAAAAGGCATTGCTACAAATTTTATGTGCAATTCAGATGCAGTAAACAATTTGGGACTTCTGCCTCCATTGCCACTTTGATGAGCTTGCCTTCTTTTATCCTGGTAGAAAACTAATGAGTAGTAAATTCAAACTATGTGTCAGGCCAATCACTTATACAAACCCACCCACTTCATGCAAAAAGTATTACAATAGTAAGTATTTAAATAAATATTTAAATAGTAAATACTTATAGAGGCCAGAGTTTTTGAAGTATGAAAATGATCCAGAGTGTTGTCATCTGGCTATAAACATTGGGTTTAAGTTAGGTTCCAATATATACATTGCAAAGGAATATCGTAAAGTAATGTGCCATAAATCCCTCTAAGGTACACTGTCTGAATACTTCCATAGTTGTTTGGCATATTCGTGGCTGTGAATACATGCTTATATACTGAATTATACAAATTTTAAACTGTGGCTAGTGGAGACAAACTTTCAAGAAAATTCAGCAGTAGTTAATACTATGAAAAAAAGTAAATCTTAAGGTGTCTTTGACTAAATGGTCTCATAAAATGTGCACCAGGAAGCTTGTTGACATTGGAGTTTAGAGGTCTGAATTTGTCTGTGAGAAATACATTTTCAAGCAAGTATCATAGCAAGGGGATCTTCAAGGACTGCTGCTAATAAAAGCTAAAATCCTTACTCCCTTCAAAACAATAAAATAACCCATGGATATACATGTTTTTCTTTTTGGTAGAAAACTCATCTTCATATATACTGAGAGAATAACTATTAATTTAACTCACATAACTTTTCTGCTAACAATAAGATCCGTTTATTAACTTTTAGTCACTTGCTTTATCCTATGTACCGTTTATATTTTAAAACTTGGCATTATTCAATAATGCTGTTTAGGATTTTTAAGTCCTCTAAAAAATCTGGTGAATCTAATGCTGTTGTGTAAGTGCAAGACTACTAAATATCTTAATGAGGGACTGAAAGCAGATTTTTTTTTTTACCTCAGCATTGTTATCCTGATTAAAAAAAAAAGGAAACACAGAAGTTGTTCATAGACGTCTTCCTTTGATGATTAATATTGTGATGAACAGAAAGTATTTTTTCAAATTTGCCTGTGACCATGGAAGATTTTTGTCGTAACACTCCATATCAGTACATAGGAGGTTTCCACTTCCAACATTTCACTGTGCCATTGAATGTGTTTCACAAAGTGCTAAAGATTTAATGATCTTTTGATGCAGATTTCTGAATAGTTAACATAATACCTGTAGCTGAAATGGATCAAATGTTGCCAGACTACACTTTCTGAAAGTGCTGCTACAAACAGATTTGTCAAATGAAGAGTGTCTCAAGCATTTTTCTCCGTGAGTCTTTTCACAAAAAAAAATTGTTCTTTACTGCCTTATCAATCTATTTATAGACTTGGAAAAAACCCCAAACTTACTTTTTGTTGTTTGTTTTCCAGTTTTCAATAAAATGTGCTGAGGAGTAGATTGTAATGGAGAATATATAAAAATCTTACATATATCACAGCATCAGTAGGTATTTTACCAGTTGGGGCCATTGTTGAATCAAGTGGGTGTCCTGGTGATGGAAGACACAGAGAAGGCAGAATCACTGAGTGCCTTCTTTTCCTCAGTCTTCACTACTGGCCCTCCAGAGTCTCTCAGACTTCTGAGAGAGGAAGGCTGGAGAAAGGAAATGTGCCCTTGGCTATAGAGGGTTGGGTGAGAGAGTGGTTAGATGGACTTAACACCCATAAATCCATGGCACCTGATGGGATACACCCACAGGTGCTGAGGGAGATTGCAGATGTTGTTGCTAGGCCACTCCCTGTAATCTTTGAAAAATCCTGGAGAACTGGAGAGGTTCCTGATGAATGGAGAAAAGCCAGTGTTAGTCATCTTCAAAAAGGGAAAGGAAGACCCCAGAAACTACTGGGAAACAGTCAGCATTACCTCCGTCCTTGTAAAGGTGATGGAACAGGTCATTTTGGGTGTCATCACCAAGCATGGGAAAGAAAAGAAGGTGATCAAGGGTAGTCAGCTTGGATCCACCGGGGAGATCATGGTTGGCCAATCTGATAGCCTTCTGTGATGGCATGGTGGGATGGGTTGCCAAGAGGAGAGTGTGGGTGTTGTCTTCCTTGAATTCAAGTCTTTTGACAATGTCTCCCATAACACCCTTGTAGGTAAGCTCAGGAAATGTGGGTTAAATGAATAGACAATGAGATGGATCAAGAACTGGCTGGATGGCAGAGCTCAGAGGGTGGTTATCAGTGGAACAGAATCCTGGTGGAGGCCTGTAGTCAGTGGCGTTCCCCAGGGATCAGTACTGGGTCCAGTCCTATTCAGCTTGTCTATCAACAACCTGGACAAAGAGATAGAATGCGTCCTGAGCAAGTTTGCTGCTGATATGAAAATGGGGGGAGTGGCTGATACACCTGAAGGCTGTGCTGGGATTCAGCAGGACCCTGATAGGCTGCAGAGTTGGACAGAGAGAAACTTAATGAGGTTCAACAAAGGCAAGTGTAGGGTTCTGCACCTGGGGAGGAATAACCCCAAGTGCCTGCACAGGGCTGGCTATTAGAGAGCAGCTCTGCAGAGAAAGACTTGGTATTTGGTGAATGGCAAATTGATCATGAGCCAGCAGTGCACTTGTGGCTAGGAGGGCCAGTGGGATCCTGGGGTGTTTTGGGAAGAGTGTGGCCAGCAGGTTGAGAGAGGTGATTCTGCCATTTACTTGGTCCTAATGAGGCCAGATCTGGAGTGTTGTGTTCGATTCTGGTCTCAGCAGTTCAAGAAAGACAAGGAGAAGGTCTGGTAGAGGCCACAAAGATGATTGGGATTCAGGAGCATCTCTCTTATGAGGAGAGACTGCAGGAGCTGGGCCTGCTTAGTCTAGAAGAAAGAAGACTGAGAGGGGACCTCATCAATGTATACAAATACCTCAAAGGCGGGTGCCAAGGGAAGGGTGCCAGACTCTTTTCAGTGGTACTGAGACAGTACACAGAGCAAACGTCATAAATTAAATATAAGAAACCCCACCTCAACCTGAGGAACAAACTTCTTTGCACTGAGGGTGGCAGAGCACTGGTGCAGGCTGCCCAGGGAGGTCATGGAGTCTTCCTCTCTGGTGACATTCAAAGCCCACCTGGATATGCTCCTGTGTCACCTGCTCTAGTGACCCTGCCTTGGCAGGGGGGATGGACTGAGTGATCTTCTGAGGTCCCTTCCAATCCCAACAATTCTATGATTCTGTGAAATACTGGCTGCCAAGAGCTCACAGGTCCTTCATAATTCAGAACTGCCATATTTTCCTTCGTGAACTGGAATGGTTAACTGTCATGACTCAGGGACACAGACACCTGTCTGCTGAAACAGAAACACTGTGTTGCCCCCTGAAAGTGTACATTTGTTTTCCATCTTAAGCTACCTGATCATTATAAAGCAGAACATTTCCATTTTCATCTGACACTCAATTTCCTTTATTGTTTATTTATTCTTATTTGGGTTTTTTTATTTGTTTGCTGTGGGTGGTTTTGTTTTGTTTTGTTTTGTTTTGTTTTGTTTTGTTTTGTTTTGTTTTGTCTGCAAAAAGCTAAAAGGAAAAAGGAAAAAAGACACGTTCTTAATTATTTTAATTTTGCAATAGCTCTGAGCTGAACATTGCAAAAGGGAAGAAAAAGAAGACACTTTTAAAAAACAGTACAAATCATAGTCAGCTAAATCACACATGGTCATCTGTCACGACAGAATTATTTTGATCTGTCAAGGGAAATAATAACCTTTACAATGGTGCTGAGTAAATCCAGAATAAATTAAGAAGTAGAGTTTTACACAGTAAAGTCGTTCTGAGAAGATAATTTAAAAAAAAAATAATGTCAAGAGTTGGGGGAAAGACCATATATTACTTGATTTGTACCACAATGTAATGAAAAAAAAGGCTTGAGGAACAGGTTGTTTAAAAAGTCACAGTAATTTAAAAAAAAAGCACTAGAAATGTAGTAAAAGGAACTTTGATTCTTTTAATGGTCTTTAATTCTTTTAATCATCTGCATGATTCTAACAGGGAAGGAATAGCCAATAAATCAGTCAGTGGGAAAAGGGAAGTGACTCAGCCTTCTGGGAAAATCCAGTGAACAAAAGAGGCATACTCAGGCCAACATGGTGAAGCTTTCTCTTTGCCCTAATATCTAGATCATGTCAATAACCTTTAATATGTTCTAACAGCCATTTTTGAAAACTGATTATGAGAAACTAGTTTATCAGTTGCCAAGAAACTGATATACTAAGAACATGTTTTTCTCTTCGGTTGCCTTGTTAGTGTCATACACTCTAAATGATTCCTTTTCAAGACAGGTTTTCCCCGATACACTGAGACAGAATGTTCCTGACGTTTCGTCACATTTTATTTAATAAAAATGGCACAACTTGTTACTACAGCTCAAAACAATTAATACAGCAAAAGAGTAATTAAAAAGAGAAGAGCATTGTGGTCAAGGATGATAGAAATGGTGATTATAAGGGCATATTTAATATCAGATGGTAAAGCTTATAATGAAGCCTTCAGGATTTTGGAACAGAAATGCCTCTTGATTCTCTAGCAGAATTACTACTGGAGATTTCTGATCCTCATGCAGATATAAGATATTATTGTATTTAAGAAAAGCGAAAAAAACCCTTATTAATTCTTGATCCCAGAGGCTCAAGTTACAAGGAAACTAATTTTCAGAAGACAGTGACGATACAGCTTAAGACTGTACAGTTCAAATGAGGAACATTTTAATGCCTTTTACACAACTGAAACTGCCCCAATGCATTACGATCATCAGATTTTTAGCTTTCTTTATATGAATCACTTTAGCAATCACAAATTAGGAAAGCTGATTTTTGTCTAGCTTTTTGACACATATGTAAATTGCATTTGATTCCAAGACACATAGGTACACTAAACATGAATGAAAACTGTCAAGGTACTCTCTCCAGGTTTTGTACTATATATTAAAACCAGCAGAATAGAACTGAGGGAAGAACAGGAGATACACCGAGGAAAGTGCACACTGCATTGAGCAGTCTTGAAAGGAGGGTCAGGAGCCACACCAGTGTGAACAGGAACTGCCTCATTCAGGTGGCTTTGGGTGCAGCATTCCAAAGAGGGACTGTTCTGATATGCCAGCCATGAAGCACTTCTCTTAGGGTACAGTTATGCTGTTTTATTCTAGCTAAGGATATCCTTTGGTGTCCTCTACACTTGGCAAAACATAGCAGTCTCTAATACCATGAGCAAATATTTATTCAAGATTAATTATATTCTTAAATTAAACACTTGACAGTGCGTGCATCAGATCTGAAGTCCTGCTCTAAGAGAAGTCTGCTGTTCTTATAGACTGAATGAGCAACTGTATATTATGTACTAGTCCTTCCTCAATACATAAGAAATTCATGTTGTTGTCCTATATTTGTAAAAGTTCCAACAGCTGCCTTAATTAATTTGATAGTAGCTAAAAGAAAAGAAAAATCTATGAGGGGAATAAGCAAATTTGGAAATACTTCATAAGCTTGAACAGTTTTGTAAACTAAATGTAATTCACTGAAGAAAGAAATTACCATATCAAACAGATTCCCAGGGCCTCAGATCAGGAACTAAGCTGCAAAAGGTGGCAGGAAATTACAGTGGGCCATAGAAAATAATTTTCAACAAAATCCTACTGCTCTTTCTTAAGTAACAAATTTCTGGAAGTGAATGCTCAGTTATAAATCATGTCCTGTTAGAAATTTAATCATATTGATGCATGGAAGTTTCACCATATTAGTGTCAAAGGTCCAAACCCCCAAATTCATCAGCCTGTGTTAATAACACAGAAGGTAAATTCTACCCTCAGAAGCTGAATTGCCAGTAGTTCACATTTCCAGACACAAGCTAAATTACCTTTTCATCTAAAGGGGCTCTAATCTACAAATCTTTCTTTTACAAAAATGCTGTCTGCTAAAGTCCTTTTAATTTTATCTTGCCGTATTCACATGAGAAATACATTTTAACAAACTGTCTAAAAGCTGAATTACTTGTAAATTTCTGAACTAACATTTTTGATACACATACACTACTGTTATTCAATTCTGCTTGTTGTGATGATTCTGTCATTTCTCTTACTCGAGCTGCACTCTGCTATCAGAGTGTTTGTCATATTTGATGAAACAGACATGGTGAAAATAATAAGGTGAGAAGAAACTATAAAGCAAGAATGGAACAAAAAGAAATATGGATTAGTGTTGCGTAATTTCTGAACATGGTGTTAAATAACTAGAACATAGCAATTACCTTTAAGAATGGTTCTGTCTCTATGTGCAGCTAAGAACAGTCAAGAGACTTCACTAGGATTACTTCCTACATTTGTGTCTCTGAGCAGCATATACAGGGTTTACATACAAACAAAGAGATTTTTCAAGTATCTCAATACTGTTTATCTTGCTAGAGTAAAAATCAATATTCCCTAACATTTGAAGTACCAAGCACTTACCTTGCTGATTTTTCACTTCTTTGAAAATGTTTTGTTGTGTTCAATTAAAATCTTTTAAACATGCTATATTTAACATATGTAAAAGAGTTAAAAAACTAAAAGCTCTTTAAAACAAAAATGTTTTTAAAAAATTTAAATAGAACAGTTTTGAAACTCCATCTTTCTTGCTATTCACCAGCAAGCTTAGTAAAATATTAAGGTAAACAATCAAATACGCAACTTTATTTTTTCCTTCCATACCTTGGGTCTAAGAAATTTCTAGGGAGATATTGCTTTAACTGTAAAGATATTGCTTTGACTGCAAAGCTAATTTCATTTTCTTAATAAAAAAGCTAAATTTAACTAAAATTATCTTTCATTCTTTACTCATTTTGCTTTGAAATTTAATTTAATTTTCCCAGTACTTACACTGATAATGGAATATATAAAATATATAAAATATATCAAGTGTATTGTTACTGGGTAGGAGTAGTTTCAGTGAAACATGGCGTTTATGAAACAGAGTTCTCGTTCAGCGACTGATGTTCTGTGTCTTATTCAGGTCTTTACAATGTACTAGTGTAACAATAATAAAAATAAAAAATAAAAATTTTTGTCAAGATATATCTCTCATTAAATCCTTGCTTTAGAAGGATACTGAAAATTGAAGGTCAAGTTCTCTCAGTAATTGGGCACAGCAATTTAGTAATTTAGTAATTTCCTGTTTGTACAGACATGACCTATTTCAAGTTTTTGGAACCCTATAGATCTTCCATAGAGCAGCAGAGGAATTTAATTTTTCAATTGCTGGGAAAAACTAATATGACACAAAAAAATGCAGCAGTGAGTGGAGTAGAAAGTTGGAACATATTAAAAATGTATTTGATCACACCTGTGACACTTGGATAGTGAAATTAGTCATCTTGTGATAGCACGCAGTAAGTGCCTATAGATATATATTATAAATTTACAATGCACGTTATGTGAACACATTAGTGTTCAAAACTGAGAATTAATGAAAACTTGAGGAAAAAACAGGAAAATAAATAAATCTCTTGTAATGCCCAAAGAAAAAGAAATTACTTTTTCAGTAGAAAAACCAGAAAAGGAATGACCTTTTAAATTCTATGAATAGCTGAAAGCCCACCATTTGAACAAACAAACATAAATATTAGAACTATTTCTGACAATAATAGAAAGCTCATTTTTTAGGAAGTCTAAGTCTTAGCTAGAACCAAAATCTGCCAAAGACTTCAAGTGTAAGAAAGGGCCCTTAAGATAGGTAAGCAACAAGCAGAAGCACAGGAAAGACACTAGCCCAATACAAAGCAGGTCTGGGAAAGTGTTCACTAGGAATGCCAACCAGGCAGAGGTTCTCAGTACCTTTATGGAATGCCAACAAGGCAGAGGTTCTCAGTACCTTTATGGAATGCCAACCAGGCAGAGGTTCTCAGTACCTCTATGTTTTTACTGACATAGCTGTATCACAGGATTAAGTAACTGCAGTAATTCTGTGTTGACCCAGCAACAGTGGAGGAAGGGTTGGTCTGGTGCCTTTTGCAAGTGCTCAACCCACATAAATTTAGGGGCCTGGGTGCATCCACTCCAGGGTGTTAAGGCAAGTGGCTGACTTTGTTACCAGGCCACTGTCCTATCTGAAAAGTTGTGGATATCAGGGAACATCTGGATGATGACTAGAAGGGGATGAATATACCTACCAAAGAGGGCAGAAAAGAGAACTCAAAAAAACTAGAGAGCCATTAGTCTTACCTCAGTCCTTGGGAAAATAATGGAATGAGTCCTCTTAGAAACTATTGCAAGTCAAATAAAGCAGGTGACTGGGAAAAGCTAAAGCAGATTTACCAAAGGGAAGTCATTCCAGACCGATCTGCTCACGCTGTGCAACACACTATCATGTTCTGTTGACATGAGAAGAGGGGTGAATACTGTTTGCCTGGTCTTCATCGAAGTGTTCAACACTGTTCCCCGCAGTTTGTTGGGAACAAAGTGACAAAATACAGACTGGACATCAGTCTGTGAGATGGGTGGGATATTTGCTAACCAACCATTCTATGATTCTATTCCATCATCTCTGTGGGTCAGAAAATTGGGACTGAACATGCGTTTGGCCCATGAATTAGAATACAGCACAGTACCTGAATATTTTTTATTCTGTCCCGAAGAGTAGAATTATCTCTCTATCCCGTAAAACAGTTAATTTAAAGGAATGCAAATGCAGGTTCCTTGCTTATTCTGGGCTACATTAGCTAGAAATAAAGGGAATATTGTAAATCAGTTTGCAGTAGATAAAATTTCTCACCCTTTTTTTCACTCCAGTCATGCTCTGAATTCCCTGTTTTTATTCCCCATTCTCCAAATATGCAAAGGTAAAAATGGAAGATGGTGTTATTGACAGGATACAAATTCCCTCTTTCCAGTAAATTCTCAAATCTCATTTAAAAGGGTTTTGCACATTTAGATCAGCCCATTTTAGAAAACTACACTTAGGCTGAAGAGAGAAGTCAATTGCAACTAAAGAACTGTATTCATACTATTTCCATGTGGAAGGACAAAACCCCTTTCTTTGTTCTTCATTAGAATAAAATGACTTAAAGTCAAAGCATCTTTGGATTGGAATGATAGAACAGTATATAGATGTTTCCAAATTTTTGAAGTGTTTTACACCATTTGAAATAACAGCAAGAATTATTGCCAAAATTATAGGTGTACCATGTCAGAATCCTTAGAATGACTGAAAAATACTCTCTTCATGCACCTGAAAACCTTGAAGATGTTATTAACACCAAGGACATACTGAAGCTTAAAATACCACCACTTTTTAAATCATAATATAAAACCAGTGTTAAATATTAATATTTTTTTCTGTGTTGCTAATGTTCCCCAAACAGCAATAACATTCATCTAAGAAATGAAAACCACAAATTAAGCTATATACAAAACAATTGACTCAAACAGGGCATGAACCAAGTTGCCCTATGGATTCTTTTTCTGAGCAGAACAAAATGCTACATGAAGCAAACAGTGTTTGTTCTTTAATTTAATGACCTGCATGTTGGAGGACATAAATCATTTATACAGACAAATCCTGAGCTCCTGCACTTTAGCCTGTACAGCCATAATGAAAAGAGTCAACTCCCCCACCCCACACATCTGTATGTGTGGTGCAAACCCCATGTCCCGCCCCGGTAGTCACAGCAGTGTGAAAGAGAACATAAACCTCTTGTCATTAATATTTTGGACATTACTGACCAGGACCTAATGTATGTTATATTCCTGAATACAAATTATTCCATTAGATAAGGCTTTCTTCAAAGTAGAGGATCTTCTGAGTAGAGATGAGAGAAATCACTTCTTTCTTACTCATGTCTTCCACCTCCAACATTTTGATAATGCACTTTCCAGATTTAGGCTTTTTTCAGTTTTTAAGGAAAGATTTTTTCTTTTGTTTGTTTGTTTGTTTTTAAGAGAGAGAAATGTTTCTGTGTTGTGATGGGTTGGCTTTGATCTACAGTCAAACCCTCACACAGCCATTTACTCACACCTTGCACTTGTTTCCTGAGCTTAGCTGAGCATTCTATAAAAATAAAAATACAAAAATAACAATAACAATAAAAATAAAAATAAAAATAAAAAATAAAAATAAAAATAAAAATAAAAATAAAAATAAAAATAAAAATAAAAATAAAAATAAAAATAAAAGCTTCCTAAGTGCAGCATGTTATTCACAACAAAGGGCTCAGGTGTGTTTTGTGGTGCACTCATTGCTGCTGTCCAAATCAGGGCATCCCCTGGCTGTCTCCCCCAAAGACTGTCCCACCAAAACCCTGCCATTTTAATGCAATTTTCATCTTCCTTTCTATGTTTTATTCTAATGAAAAGTCTTTTTTGTATTATTTTTGTAAAATCAGATGGAAAATACCCAAGTACAATATATATTTTAAGTTATTACTTAGATTTTTTTTCAAAATATGTAAAAAACAAATTTTAATCTTAAAATAGTTTTCACAGAAAAATATAAAGGAGCACTGACCTATCTGCTATCTTCATTATTTGAATTATTTCTTTTCATTAAAGCAATACCAAAGGAAAGGGTTTTTCTCAAAAACTATGAGTCTGTATTCATCTTAAGAGATTGAATTAGCACTCAGTTGGAGAAAAGATAACTGAGTAATTTCTGAGTAATTGTATGACATTTCAAAACAGGGTGGATTATTTATTTTACTCTTTTGAGATGCACACATAATATTTTTCTGGTTTGAACCCCAAAAAATCAGTAAATAATTTATATTTTTATGTGGTACAATAGATATTAAATAATCAAATATATAAAAAATTATACAATTAACAATCTTAAAAAATAGAAGATTTCAGTGTCTCACTGCTCAAGTTTTAATTTTAATAACTATTTAAAATTAAATCAGCCTCTATCTGATTTTTATCCGCATACAGATAAATTGTGCATAATTGCTGCTAAAGCAGCAAAACTGAAGATGCTAAGGGTAGCTAATTTCATCTTTCAGTTTACAGTGTGCATCTTACAGAGACCAGTGAGCAATCACGAGAAACATCAGCCTGCTAATCTGACTTGACAAAGTTTGGAACTGTTTGTAGTAACTTTGCTCTAGAGCACCATTTTTACAGTCTTCCTTTGTGTGACAAAGAAAATAAAACTGATTGAAAATGTGCATTGAATCATATAAAGTAGATACAGGTAAAATACACACATAATACCCATCTTTTTTTTAGGGATGCATATAAAAAAAGATGTTTGAAAAAGGGTACACAGTTTCATAGAAAATGGCTGTGTGCTTATACCTACTATGTTCTTTCCCACTCCCTCAAAAAGAAAAAAATTGTATTATTGGCCTTTTAGTAAAGTTAATCATCCTCCATAATAGGCCAAATGAAACTGAAACGAAAGCCAAAAAACACCCTGAGAGCCTAAACTGGAAAAAACCCAAACAATCCTGCTTATTCAAATGTAATCTGTGAGATCACAGCATAAAGCAGTGACAGAAAGCGGAGTCAATAATTAAATATTCCTTTCATCTTCTTAGAAAGATGAAATAAATATCTTAGACACATGACTGACTGTCATTGTTCAAGAAAATGTCTTTCAGCATTAATGTTGGAAAAACTACCCCCTATTTTTCTATGGAAAGAACACAATCGCTTCATTTTTATTAGTGTCTTATAAAAAGGGAGGACCGTAGATCTCACTTGCATTTGCAGTTTATTTCAATTTCAGTAATAACACAAAGTGAAGCAAAGGGACACAATTAAATTGCAGATCATGAAACAAGATAATGAAATAAGATGTCAAGCAGCTGTCAATTCAAAATGCTTAAAGTTATTTAAAGGAAACTTCACAAGGGGTAAAATGTGATTTATTTCTTTCTTTATTTACTCAGCAAAATCCAGAAATCCTAATCCTGAAACACAAATTTGTAACCCACTGCTGAGAAACAAAGCACGACCCTGATTTCCTCTGGACACCATTCAATTTATTTATATCTTCCCNGACACCATTCAATTTATCTATATCTTCCCTGCCCAGTTATTCTGTAGTGGTAGATGTTGACTTGGTAGCATATTAAAACAAATAATTGTGAAAGTGCTGGAGTGGAAGGAGTCTCCATGGAAACAGTAGTTAAAATTGGGTAGTAAAATATGCTAGTATAAAACTGCATCTCTCCACAGCTCCTAGTAAAAATTAATAAAAAAATAAATAGCCAAAACTACATAAAATACTATATAGCAGTATTTGTGACCATATAAGTCTCCAGCACCATCTGTATTACATCAAACGTCACACTGAGATGATAATTTTGGACAAAACAGAACACCCTGAGGTCTTTTCTGTTCTTGTTCTCCTCTTAAGCAAATAATTGCAACTACCAAAGCATGAGTTCAGGACAGAATGCAACAGAAAAAGGAAAAATAAAATTTTCCTCAAATCCAAGCAAATGATATATTACAATTCATGGATTGGTATTCCCTTTCGTACTGGGAATACTGAGGTAGAGGTGCAAAGCATAAGCAAAAAAAAAATAAAAAGCAAAAAACTAAAAGATTTGAAAGGAAAAATCACATTCATGGAAATTATATTTAAACAAAGAACAAATGGATTAACACTTCTAAAGCAACAAGACATATAAAAACAAATCCATGCTATCAAAGGGAAACTAATTGAAATATGGAAGTTCTACATTACAGCTGACACAACGCAGTAAAGTCCAAAGCTGAGCGCTTGACAAATTCAAAAAAATCCCCCAATTTAAAGCTTTCATTGCCAATCAAGCTGATCCAGGAAAGAAATCCCATAAATTAATCCCACAGTTTTCTTTATGTATGTAGTTTTATAGTTCACATAGACTTTTGCTGACATTTTCACAAACTACTTTTTCAAGTTCTTAATAGAAAGTCAATAAATTACCAATATTCTTTCTAGATGAGAACTGGCACACAATGGAATTAAGTGCCCAGGAATATATAAAAGTTTATAGTTAAATTAATGGCTCAGACAAATCTTTTCAAGTCCAGCACCTAGCTCCATACTTTTTTAATAAAGCAAGAGTAAGCTCAGGAAGTTCAGCGATATATTGGCTTTTCTGACCGTTGTAACAAACAGGTATTAGCAAATAACCCTGTTCCTGCAGTCATTTACTGGCAGTCTTGAAAGCCACATGGAATGACAGATTTCTCCTTGTTACACCAAAGTACTATAATCAGCTAAATTCAAGTCACTGACATTTACGGACCAATCCTAGTCAAAGTCATAATGTAAGGTAAGAATAGTTTGGACCCCATTTCCTCTACCTTTGTTATTTCCAGGAATTCCTCCTTGGGAAGAACAAAGAAGCCTAAACTTTCCATGTGTTTTTGACACATTACAAAATGTGGCATGTAAAGTTTTTAAGGCACCGCGCACTTTTTGAAAGACAGGTGTTACTGGGGAGGAGTAGCTCCCAGTTCTCAACTGATTAACACTTTCTGTATTTCTTGGTAAAATTTTAAGAACAGGCTTGCATATGGTAAGTTTCCCTAGTGATTAGTTATAACAAACATTAGCTATCTTCCACTTAAGGAATTTTAAATAATTTAAAACCAATTTCAACTGTCAGCTCATTGAAAAAAACATCTTAACCTCTACTTTGAAGCTGGTTTAAACCAGTGAATGTGAATTAATATAAATGGAGTTGTATAAATGTTTAATGAGAATGGTAAAAATTGTGAAAAAAGTACTGACATGAAAGAAATGGCTACATATTACATTTGAAACAGTATATTTTAAAATTTATAGATATAATTTACTGGACCAGATTATATGCCATTTTACATTCAAGTACTTACTTTTACAATATGCAGCTGTATTAACATTCATCTGTGTCTTACTATTCGAATCCACTGAGTCTCATTTGTGTAATAAATACTACTGGGAATAGAAAAAGTCTAAAGTTGTTATTTTCCCCCCATACTCCCAGTGAACTTCAGTTGCAGGATTTGTTAACGAAAACATGATTAATCTGAAGAAGGGATCTTCACTTTGTGCCATAGGTTTCCCTTACAACCAAGATATAGCCTGGCATAAGATTCTTTTACATAACGATGTTGGAAGTCAACAGATACTGTCTGAAGGACTCTAAAGTAGAAAAGAAAAGAATCACTGAACCATTATAAAATTGCCTCTATCAACCAGTTATCTCTAAGGCCTTTCTCTCTTGTTCTTTTTTTGATGATATCATCTGTTTTCTCTCTTTACATGTTAATAATGTATTACTTCTCATTCCTGTTACACTTCAAAGATACTCTGCCACTCAAAAAAACTGCAAGTAGAAGAGATTGCAGCTACTTAAATGTACAAAGGGGTAGAGGAATGGGGACAATACTGCATTGATACCGGTCTGTTTCCCAGCTTGAGACCTGACGGGAAGCTGTTCAAAACTACTTGGTCACTCATACCCTCCACTTGTAATAGTGCAGTGCTATGGCCTCTAACCCACTGCCCCACATCAGTCATCACCTTCAAAGCTGAACAGGAGCAATCTCTTCTCAGTTTGAGCTCTACATGACATTAATACTTCTATCTCAGCTACCAACTTGGTTTTAATGCTGACCTAGTGTCAGCAGGCAGTGATGTTGATTACAATTCTCAGATCCACTGTCACCACAGGATATCTCTGTCTTTCAGTGAGATAATCAGTCAGCTGATGATGATTATCCTTAGGGGCAGCTCACACTTATGCTTGGACTGACCTGTTAACTGACTAGAGCAGACACATCTTTGTAACCTATATCCATCCTCTTAATCTTCAAGAGATGAGGGAGAGAGAAGGGAAGAGCAGGTTCTCAAATGAGTTTACGTGGGAACCTTTTACTATGAGGTGGATGGGCAGAAAGGTTGCAGGGAAGACCTCTGTGAGCAGACACCCTGTGTTGGAGCAAATCCAGCAGCAGCTGGCTCCAAAATGGGGCCCATGCTGGCCAAACGTTAGCCCATCAGCAACGCTGGTGGTGCCTCTCTGTTAACAGACGTAAGAAAGGATAAAAAATATGCAGCAGCTGTGAGAGAGAGAAGTGAGGAAAACATGACAGAAACAGTCATTCAGACACCAAGATCATGAAGGAGGGGGAGGAGGTACTCCAGGTCCAGAGCTGAGGTTGCCCTGAACCCCTTGGAGAAGACCATGGTGAAGCAAGTTGTCCCCCTGAAGCCCTTTAAGTACCACTCTGGAGCAGATATCTACCCTGCAGCCCATGGAGAAAATGCAGATCTCAATGTATTCTGCAAGACTGTAATATCATAAAGCTGCTTTTCTGAAATGAAAGCATGGTACAGTAATTGTACAAAACTTAACCCAAGGTTTAAGGGATTTCCAATACAGATTTAAATTCAAATTTCTAGTCTCACAAGGCAGAGAGATATGCTTGATGTGACAGTTTCTAAAAGATCAGACTCAAGGAGTAAAGAACCTTTCTTCAGTAAAAGGACAGTGTAGAAGGAATGTAACCAGTGAGGAAGTATATTTTGACAGACAGCCACTGAAATCAAAGGCAAAGGAAAGTCCTCTATGATGGTACTCTTGACACATCATTCGTATATAACACAAAGCAGCATTTCACACTACTTTTGAACTATTCAGGTCAAAAATGCTCTGACAAAATTATTGTTAAACTCTAGAAAGTACTGAAGATATGTGCTTCAATATCCTTCAAGGGAAATCAAGGTTATAGAACCTGCCTTGTTACCTGCTGGCTTACATTGCATGCTCTTTGTGCAAGTTTCTTCAGTGCATATATCTGCTATAATTACTGTCTCAGTAATGTGTGTTTAGTATCAACATGCAAAAATTCACAGAAAATCTATATATATGCCAGTGCTTAAAAGTTTAGTCCCGGAGCATAGGCCTTGTGCATTCCCATATCACACGCCTTGCAAGATTAGTAACTTAAGATTGCTGAGTGTTATATCTCACTGTGATCTGTAAATTAGAGCTTCAACACCGTAAGTCGTTATGTTTTGGTTTATGTTTTTTGAACACAAATTGACTTTAAAAAAAAAAAAAATGCTATGAAACAAAGATGAAGAAAACTTACACTCTTCTCTTCTGAAATATTGTTATCTCCACACTTTAAAAAAGTCTTTTATGGAACAGCAGTCATAACTTTCTATTATCTGTATTTTCAAATTCATGTGATTAACAATATAAACTATCAATATGGCAATTTTCTGTTAGAAATAATATTACTAGTCAGGAGAAATTTTCAGTGAATGTTTATAATTAGAAATACTGTCTGTGAATTATTCAGTCCCCACTGTGTCATAATTTTTCTAGTGGAAATTAGAATTACTATTAGAACTACAATTAGAATTAACGTGAATATATTTTTCCTGGAGTTTCCACCCTTTATGGGTCCTTTGGATTACTGGTCTACTGTGTTGCTTGCAGTGTGCTCTATGGAAACTTTCAGAATATTTTCAGGGCCCACAGGCAATTTCAGAGCACCAGGCATCATGTTCTCAGCAAGCCACAAGTCAGAAATTACATGTGTCAACATTTGAAGGCTAAAGACTCTGAAGAACCACTCCAGGCAACCTATAACAAAAGAATCAACATCTCCTTTAAACCTGAGCAAAACAGAATGGTTTGTTACCTTATATTACCTTGTAGGCACTGAATGATGAGCCAGTAATTTCCTGTGTGGCTTGTTTCTCTTGCACATTTTGAATTCACAAAATTCAATAAGGGTGCCATATGGTACGCACACCAAGTTCATAAAAAATATTTTGGCAATTTATTCTGAGGAAAAAGAATTATGGATGGAATTTGGTTTAGTTCTGAAACAAAGAAAAGAAAGAAATTTGAAAGGGAAAACATAAAAGTTACCAGCCTTTCCCCCCTATTTTGTAAATCTTTTCTATATTGATCAGTCTTTAACACTCTCCAAAAACTGTTTTGGTTATTTTCTGTAGTAGTTCTGGTAAGGTTTAATGGAGAGCCCATTCTGTAATTTCTCTCCCTGTGAGAAGTGCTCACTGTATTGTTACCAAAAAGTCAGCATATGTCTCTTCATAGACTGTGGTGCAGTGACATTTCCATTTCAGCAGCTTTCCTTTTAAAAGATATTTTGAAAATTGTAACAGAAAAACAGGAAGCAGATTCATAAATGACTCTTTGGTTTGGCTGCTCATTAACAATTCAGTGAATAGCACGGTGTTTCAGTGCCATTGCTGGTATCACCAGTCCTATATTTTAAGTGTTTTGTAATTTATTATATTTTTTTAGGAAGTATGGTAAGTGCCAACTCTTTGTCCATCCCACTTACAAAGCACAGCATTTTGTTCTGCTGAAAGTAGAGGATTAATTTTCCTAGGATGTACAAATATTTTTTTAGTCTGCTAAATAAAACTTTTATTCTAGATCATTAGCACAGATAAAACAGGTGCAGCCTCAGCTATAAACTCAAATATTGTCTGTGAAAGGGATTTTTTATTTATTTTCAGTAGTAGAAGTATGGTTTTTTGCCTACAATTTAGGGCATAGAGTTTCCAGATTTAGAAATACTGACATCAGCACATAACAAAATGAGAAGTAATACAATGGAGTTAAAGTAAGATTGTCACTACCTTACACACAAAAGTGTTAGAGTCAAAAGAGTGCGTTCATAAACTCGTTGTACGATCAACTCGCTAATCTCCTTTTTTATTATTGAGGAAATACTGGCAGTCTCTTCAGCCTACAGTCTATTAGGAAAAGATACATATGTCCATAAACAGATGGCAAGAACATGCTAATTGCATTCAGCTCTTTGTTGTAATGTCAAATGTTTATGACAGTGCTATAAAACCACTAATAGTTGAAGGTAAAATTCTAATTGCAACTGCTCAGCAGTAATAATTTGCGAGGGAGGGATGATCTGGCACAGAAGGCAAGAAGGCTCAAATACGGGAGATGGCTGAAGAGGATGGAAGCAGAATGTCAGTGACAGAGTGACTCCTTGCAAGGAAATGAAGTTTCTGGTGGCAAGAAACAGCCTCAGTGTTGTCCTGTGTGTATCCTGGAATGGGAGTGCTCAGGAGCCACCTTCAGGCAGCAGAGCTGGGCTGGGGGATGAACCCAGGGCTGAGCTGAGGAGCTCCATGCAAGGGCTGTCGGGATGGGCACCGGTGCGTGTGTATGAACGCATCTTTACAGGCTCCATGTGAAAGACCAATGCACTGCTCATCAAATTTTTCTTCTATTTTTAAGCACAAATCTGTGTTTAATTTGCCGCAAAGGATACCATAAAAACTCCGTAACATAATAAAAGACACACTTCACCCAAACAGCATGAAACTACTTTTTATCTAAATGGAAGAGTAATCTGTTGTATGTAAGGACTTGCAGATTTTGAAGACAGAAAGTGTTTGCAGAGATTCTCTTCAATTTGAGGCATTTTCATCTACATGGACGAATGAAAATACTTAAGAGTATAGAAAAAAAGAGTAGGAGAACTTTCTGTAATTTTTCTCTGCAATATAATTTTGCTGAGATGACAGTGTATGATTTGTTTTGAATAAAGAGGAATCTCTTGATAGAAATCCATCCACTGAAATTTATTTAACAGGGTAGGCTGAAAAGTTATGAATACATAACAGTCAATCCTGTTAGCTATATATAACAGTTAATCATCAAACTCAATACTTGTACAAAAATCAGACTGTTTTGGAGACTCCTATCTGTAATGATCCTGGTAATTAATTGTAGGATTCCCTATTAAAATGTTTATTAACTTCCTGAAATAATCTTAAGACAGAATTGATGTGTTCTGTGATTTCACCAGTGAAACATCAACATTGTGAGGTTTTCCCATTTCTGTTGAGGAGCGCTGTTTGAGTAAGAGTCTACAGACTTTGAATTAACAGGATAATGAGAGAAAGGGTTTAGGCAGCTGCTGTGTTCGTATACTGGCATAACATTCGTGTCTGTTAAGAATATAAAAAAGTAAAAGTTGCCTTATGACTACAGGGAAGACAGTGCAGCACTGGAATTGGTTTTCCAAAAAGGACATACAATTTCTGTCTTTGGAGGTTTTTCTAGATTCAGCTGCAAAAAAGGTATAAATTACCTACTCAAGTATTGGCAATCTTGTTTGAAGTTTGAGGCAGAACAGGATGACCTCCAGAAGACCCTTCCAAGCAGTGCTATTACGGTTTTATGGAAAAAGCAGCAGGGTTTTTCTGAGAAATATTTATTGGTTGTAAGCCTTAATAGAAGATAATGCACTATGAAATCATAGAGGTAACATAAAGATATGTTAATATGGAAATACACTGCAAATAGAACATATTAGGCTGATTTATTTTAAAGCTCAGTAATGTCAGGCTATTTATCATGTAAGCAAGCAAGTGGAGAATAAGACTAACACATTTCAAATACATCAGAATGTCTAAAGCTCGTCACAGTATATTCACAAAGATTGCTTCCTGTTAAACATAGTAGAGGCTCAAGGATTATTACAATATAATCTCATATATGCATAATTAGTTTCATTCACTCATGTACTCCCACAAATTCAAATACTTCTTTTCAAAAATACTGTGTGCTTTTCACACACAGATACATTCTGCAAATATGTGTTCATATTAAAATGAATCAAGATACTGCTCAAATCCTTTAAATTGAAACAATTTCAATGATTTTATCAGTCAAATTCAAAAAATACTAATCAGACATGGTGGAAGACAATGTAAAAATTTTCCATCAATAATCTGCAGGGCCAGGTTGACTTTTTTTAATAACCCCTTACTACAGGGTTCAAACCCTGTTTGATAACCCCTTACTACAGGGATCAAATAATATCCCTGGCTCCTATACACTTCCAGTAACAAGCATCTTAAATAACATCTTCAAGTGATTTTTCTTTACAGTGACAGAAATGCAGTGGTTTTGTAGTGGTTTTGTTGGGAATAGAGTTAAATCTGTTCTTAGTAGCTCATACAGTTCCATGGTTTGGATACCTGCTGAAAAGAGTATTGATAACTCAGGGATGCTTTCATTACTGCTGGGCAGTGTTTGCACAGCATCTAGACCTTTTCTGCTTCTCATATATTCAGCACATGCACGTGCCGCTCCACCAGTGAGCAGATGGTGTACGCAAGGGGCTGGGAGGGACACAGCTGGACATGTGACCCCAAGTGACCAAAGGAGTATCATGTCCCATGTAAAACTCTGCTGAACATCAAGAGCCATGAGCAGAAAGTGGGAGGGAGTATGTTTGGAAGTGGCTGAATACCTGCCTATCTATGGGAAGTAGTCGATTTATTATTTTGTTTAGCTTATGCACACACCTTTTGCTTTATCTATAAAACTCTTCTCACTTTTACCTTTCAAATAGTTTCTCTCAGCCTGCTGAGGGGAGTGATTGAGTGGCTTTGTGGAGCTGAGTTGGTATCTTGGGTTAAGTCATAAAATGTCTGATCTGCAAAGACCTTTGGTAAAACCTCACGAGCTAAATGTCCTGTAAAGATCAGAAGATGTCAGACGGGGAAAAGCAGCCCATTTTTCTCCTCTTAACTAGTCATTTCTGCCCAAATTTATAGTAATGTAGAAATGGGTGACAATGGTGTTCTGATGGAACATTTTAAATGTGTTTACTTCTACATCAACATCATCAGCTTTCAAGCTTTTTTGGTTCTATTGAACTCACCAAATGGTAGTAAGTTTAAAATTAGGACAACAGCAAATTTCCAAAGTTGTGGGATTCTGTTTTGAATTCCACCTGTTGATCTTGCTGTGCCTTAAATCATTCCTCCCCTGCTGGGGGAGGACTTCTGAGTCCTTGCCTGGATCTTGGTTAATTAACGGACATTCAGCCTTCTCTGCTCTCAGATAGTTTATTAAGTCTTTTCAGAAAAGTTAGAAGTACAGCAGAGGGACGTGCATGCTGAGGAAAATGCGCAGAATGCCGCCGAAATCAAGATACCACGGCGTTTTTAAAGCTAAACAATCCAATCAGTGTTTGAAACAACAGATATTTTCACTTTTCTACCAATATTCAACAAATGTTTTTAAAACGTCCACAGGAACTACGGGTTTTTCTATCCAATCACTTTAAACAATTTTTCTGCATTAAATGGAGTAGCGGTAAGAAGAAGAAGAAGGTTATAGAACAACAACAATCCTCCATTTTGGAGTTTTTGCTTTTTATCTATTTGCTACTTTAACAAACCCAACACCTTTATATTTTCACCCTGTGCTACCTTACATAATATTCTATCATCTGGTTCACACCGCAGTGCGTTCAAGTTCTTCCCAGAGAGTTGGCAGCTTTCTCCATGGACGAAGGTCAAAAACAGTGCTGTCCAGGGGGGTAAAACTCCTTAAAACAGGCAGGAAAATATTCCCCACACTCTGGACTCCCACACAAAGTCTATATATTCAACTTTGGGTTTTCTTTATTTTCCTTTTTTACTCATCTTTGAAACTGCGATGCAAATCTGGACGAAGAAATGACAAACATTTATAGACAAAGAGAGTCCGAGCAGTGGGTACTGCCACGGCTCCTTGGAAGAGGGTGGGTGTAGGATGAAGACACAAAGTGCTATAATATCACTTTAGTTCTTAGCTCCTGTCTCACATGCAAACGTGTCTGCTTGTTGAGTTCTGAACCTTCATACTGATAATGGGAAAAGTTCTAAAGGTAGAATGCTTTGGGAAAGAAAAGACTCGTTAGAGTAGCCAGAAGAGACACCATTCTGTCAAATGACACACTGAGCCAAATGATCATCTCTTCTAAGCAAACCCTGCATTTCTTATTTTCACTTCTGCTTTATCATGCTATCAGATGCTAACATTTGAAGAAAAAAGTTCCATTCACATGCTATAATTACAGGGTTATTACAAGAGAAAAGCTGTTTAGAATCTTACTATGACTTTGAAGCTGTTACTGAATGTTTCCATTTTAAATTAGTGATCCTAGAAATGAAATAGTTATAAAACAACATTATCAGCTTTGTTGCCACGCAGAATACAAGACAATATGGAAAGGAAAAAAGTATATTTTGAGTGTCCTTGTCAGTTTGTGTGTGTGAGTCGTGCTGGTCTCTAATTAATTAAATGCTGTTTCTGCTGAAGGGCCTCTGCCATACCTTAGTGTACTTTCAAATAACTGCCTTAAGCTGGCAGATTTTAAAATGCACACTTTTGCTTCAGACCTTCAAATTCTCTGGCACTTCACAAATCTGAATTTTTTGGCTTTTCATACAATTCTGTAAAATTAATCTCTTGTACACTTTAAATAAATTTGGGGCAAGCAGTTTGTTTAGACTATGACTGTAAATATGGACCATAGCTCTGGAAAATACTGATGACTAAAACAACTTTAGGTCTGCATTAGTATCTGGAACTGCCCTCTCTCCAGCATAGCAAAAGAATTAGCTGCTTATAAAGAATATTTACTCCCTTGCCATCATTCTACATTTCCTCACACACTCACCTATTCCTAAGGCAGTAGTGCTAGGAAACACAGGGTAACAATGCCTTCTTTAAACTTATCAGACTGTTCCTAAACATCAATGCTATAAATTCTCTGCTAAGCAAAATTAACTAGACATCCACATTATTCTGAAAATACTCTTTCTTTTTCTCCTGTGAATTTTGATATGTAATATCTGCTTCAGTAAAGAAAAAAATATGCTCTCTTCAGTTCCTGGGTCAAAATGCCTCTGAAGGTAATTGCACAAGGTTTGAAAAATCTTTACAATACTGTCAATTAATGAAAAAAAAAATTATTTCTTTTCGTTGTTTTGGCCACAGTAGTCCAAACTCAGTTTTAGCATACTGGAGTAATGTGTTCTTTGTAATTTTTAATGAATAGTACTTTCACTATAATACTTTCTCTTTTTTTTTCAATTAATTTATATTTTATTAAAATAAAAGGAACACAGATATTTTTCATACCATATGAGTAAAAGGAGATGCCACTTAAGCTTATACCAGGAACTTTCATACTTAGAGCAGTACAGTGCCAAAGTGATGCAAAATTTTATATTTTTCTGAAATTCATAAGCTAGCAGGACTTGTTTTAGAAATGGTTGACAACTGAAAAAAGAAATTCTGAAATTTCCATGGGGTATATTTAGATCTATACTAAGATATAGATCTATATTCTCAAATTAACAAAGGACTAGAGCAAAGCTTTTATGAAGCAGGTGCCTTCCTTTGTGTGTGAATATTTCTGTCTAAATACGATAGGGGAATGACATAAATTTCATGAGAGGATGGGAAGAGATGGTGATATCAAAACACTAAGTATATTTGAACTAAATTATATTTCCTAAAAAGTTCCTCAAAAGAAAAAAAAATCTATATATAGAGATGAAATACTTTTAGAGACAGTTGTTACTGATCATTTATGACAAGACAGGAATCTTTACAGCTGAAATAACTGCAGCAAAGTCACCAAGCAATCAAGTTTTATTAAATGCAACCCCAAAAACCCAAGTCCATCACTGTTTTCGCATATGACAACATAATGTCTTGCTCTGAAAGCATCACAAAGCACCCAACAATGAATATGTATTTGGGAAGTCATAAAAAAAATTCTGACTAGTTGCCATAAAATTAGAATTCAATCACAAGTAAATCTGCAGACTGATAAATTTCATTAGAAATGGGGAGGCAAAGCCAATGTTTAACCTTTATGTGTTTCTCACAAATATTCTATCTTTACCTGCTTAGAATACTGCAAAAGTGTAGAAGAAAGCACAACCCATTGAGGAAAATAGTAAATTAGAAGATCTCATGTAAATGCAACCATGCAAAAATATAATTGGAATAATGCTAGTTTTCAGGTGGTGGGCTCAGATTTGCTGCTCCAGAAGAATATAGGAAGTCTGAAACCAAGGAGGAAATGTCTGAAATGTGACATGTTATGACTAGGAAATTAAAGTTTTGTTCTTCATTGAGCTAAATTACTCAGTTGGTTTTGCCTGTGTTTGAAAAAAAGTTATGTCAAGAAATTACAGGCGAGGTGGTTCTGGTAGATGTCTTGAAATAACAGAAATAGCCAGAGGCAACAAGAAGTTGCTCCTTCTATTAAGCTGTGAAATTGCTTGAAATCTAGCCCATGAGACATCAGGGACAAGTCAGGCTTATTGGTCTTTTACCTTAGCTGAAATCTGCAAGTTCAAAACACACATTACAAGCACTAGATTATTTTCAGGGTTACAAGCTGCTGCATGTTAGAATATGAAGTAACTCTGCAAACATGTGTCATGCCAGCTTCTTTCCTCCTCCAGTTCTGTCCAGTCTATTTCTGAGCTCAACAGTGTCTCTGACTATAGTTTTATTGAGGTCATCTTTTACCCATGGCAACAGCAGTGACATCTTCAGCCTGAACCTTTATCTTGGCATCCGATTGTGAGTGCGAAAGCTATGCCAGCGAGGACTCAGAAGAGAGACAAAAGACAGACATTCAGGATTTTGCGTCTGAAGTCCCATCATTGCGTTCACATATCCTTTACTCTTTTGTAAGTGTATAGATAAGAGAAGCCAAATGAGATTCCTCAAATTAATATTCTTGTAATTAACATACATCACACAGTGGTGGAAACCACACCACACATAGAACTGTGTCTTCTACTTTTTAAACCAAGCCAATGAAATGCTATCCTGCATAATTTTAAAAGTCAGTGAAACAGACTGCTAAGCAAAACTGATGTTTCTAGCCTTTGAGCTTTTCAGTGTTTATTTTCAAGTTCATAGCAATTAATTATAACTATAACTATATACTCAGACCTTTCTGCACAACACCAACATTTTGATTAGCTGGTCTGTGGTTTGCCGCAATAGATTTCTTAACTTTTGTTTTAAATCTCAAGCGAACAGATTTTCTTTATGTCTGTTGAACTGTGCATAGTAAAAACTTTCAATGTTTTGTTCATCCAACACAACAAATATTCACTTCAAGATTTTTTTTTTCTGGTGTAATGCAGATATGTGAAATCAAAATTCAGGCTTTTTTCTCAGCTGTTACTTTCCTACTACATGAAAAATCCTTATAATGATTCTTTTTTATATCAGAATAGACGTAAATTCAGGAAAATAATATTTACTTGAAAAGTCATGATATAGTTTATTTAATTATATAATTTATAACACTATTCTTGTCCTACAAGTTTCTTCTGAAAAGTCACTTCTACTAATAAACTTGAAAGACACCACTATTAAAAAAATACAACTATCGGTATCCTGAGGGGAATTTCAGTTGTTTGGTTGTTATCTCTTTACAATTGCAGTTAGAAAAGAGTATATTCTTGATGAAAAACTCCTGCCAACCTCATTGTAAAAGTTAACTCTCTAAGGCATGGTAGATGAGCTGATTATCATTTATATTCTCTATTACTTTTAAATTATCTTTTCCTTTTTTATGCTCACTTCACACTTGATTTTAGTTTATACTTTCATGATGAGGACTATATCTTATCTCACCTCATGTGGTTCCTAAGCTTACCTGCTCTCTTACTGAAGAAGAGAAAAAAATTAAAGAACAGAAAGTGAAACACTTGACATGGACAATAAATTTCACAGCTAAACTCCAAATAACTCCACAAGCAGAGAAGCCGAGTCCATCTACCTACTGTGGACAGCTGTGTCTCCCACATTTCTGCAACACATTAATTTCTTCTCCCTTTTCTCGGAGACAACACTTCACCAGCCTTTTACACACCTCCCCACACCTTGACTTCTGTCTGTCTCCTTTTCTGGGTGAGTAAGCAGCAGTGTGTTCTGTGACTGGTTTGAATTAATCAGTTTGTTTGCCTACTACTGCATGTGGCTGCTGCCTTTTTCAGGGGATGACACCAGATTCAGTCTTGATGGGAGCAATTACTTTGAGTTTTTCAAACCCATCTTTTATGTTCCATAAGGTAGGAAAAACTCTATCATCTCTTTTCGGTGAGAATTTTTTATTTTGTTATCAAGAAGATGACATAGTGTAATTGAACAAACCATATTGCTTTAGGACGACAGTCTAAGAAGAGTCTTCCTCTGAGGAAGAATTTTTTTTGTCAGTCAGAAGTAAATTAGTAACAGCTGCTTTTTTTTTTTTTAAATTTAATTTAAGTTACTTTGACATTAAAGAGAGTTGCAGAAAGAATGAACTGATGAGGGAATTGGAGGCTGTCTAGGTACCAAACCAAAGATGAAGATTTCTAAGCAGTTACTAATCAGAAAGGTTTTGCTAAACAGTATCAAGTGTTCAATAAAAATAGGGTGCCAGAAGGATAGGAATAAAAATGTGAATTTATTTGAGAAAGAAAAGACTTAAAGTAAAATGAAGAAGAAAAGAGAAGGCAAAAAAGAAATACGTAGCATGGCAGTATTTGAAGTAAATGCCAGCTGATCCAGAAGCACCTTGTAATAATAATCTTTGAAACACTAATAGCTATTTACAAATCAGTCTCGAAGAAAGTGACACCAAATAAATTAAAGCTCTCCTAAGCAGGACAGCCAAGGCAAAAACTCACTATTGAACAAAATACGTGGCTTAGAAGCATTTTCAGATTATCCATCAGTCTTAATAAATTAAGAGTAACATTACAAAATGAAGGGATTATGAATAAGCATTACTGTTACCAGAAACTCAATAACAGTCAAAACATAATCTTGAATTGCAAGAAGCTGAAAAGGATTGGAGAGGATATAAATCAAAGATACTACAGAATTTCTCACATCTACCTGAAACAAGTGCCAGTAGAAACAACTGCCTGACCATTTTATCCGGAAGGCATCACTTTAGGTAGCATCACATGGACAGGAAGAGGCGGAAAGATAGCTACTTAAGAATTTTTTAACAAAGTCAAGTTTTGTACTGGAAAAAAAAAATAGCTTAAAAATAATTTTCTCATGGTTAGACATGAAGACATTTTTTAGATATTGGAAATACAGATCTCGGTCTTTATTTGTATGGAAAGCAAAAACAGACGGAGAGACTAATTGAATCAACCTAAAGCCAAATTCTCAAGGATTCTTACTATGGATACCATTGTCACCATCAAGGAAATTACTGACATCCTGTTTGATAGATTTTGTTCCCCTTGGGAGAGCTACCCTATTGCAAAAGACTTCAATAGATTAAATTCTTTCATTATTAAAAAAAAAAACTCTCTTTCTGCAGATAAATGAGATGAATAGGGAAGACTTGTTTTACATATCTAGGTTCAGATGAGTAAGTGCTGGGGTTCAGCAAAATCAGTTGCCAAATATCAGACGACTATTGACAAGTGAAGTAGACTTCTATTACATCATGTGGTAGGGTGAGCAGTATAAGAAATGTACAGTTTTAAATGCAAAGAATTCAGGACAACGGGACAGAAGAAGGCAGCCATGTCATTGTCATTCATCGTGTCATTCATGCAAAAGAAATCTTTATGAGGACATACTGAATACTTTGGACAGGAGTGGTGGATACTGGCTCGTACAAGAGATTATTGCATGCAAGAAAAATTTGCCATTTTTAAAAGAGTGGTTTCAACCGTAAGTTCAAATTACCCACATGAATTTTCCAGTGAAGGTATGTATTCCTGCACATTTTTTCTTCTAGCAGTTGTCTTTCAAAAAGTATATTTCTCAGGTTGTCTATAAACATAGCAGTAGCTTGTAACCTGGTATCATCAGACCCCTAGAAGTCTGTGGGATACTTCCAGTTGTAAGTTTCTCTTGGCACAGTTTTAAAAAAAAACAGTCACATGATTCTTTAGCATACTAACTTCTGCTTGTGTGGGTAGCAGATGGTAGTCAAATGAAACATAAGGTTTTTGGCCTCAGATATTTTTTCCTTTGATTTCCATCCATTCTGATTTTTCATTGCGAGTTTTTAGAGATGTAAATTGTTACATGAAATATTTTCAAAACTGGTGGTTCTCTATCTTTTGCCAAGACTATAAAAAAGAGACGGTTCTGCATGTAGGTGTTCCTCTGAAATATTTCTTACATCAGTTTGAATTATTGATCAATTTCATGGTACAGTTGAATCTTTTGGTATTGGTTTAAGTACGGTACATAATTGAGAAGTTTGTGGTTTTATTATGCTAGCTTAACAACATATACCTTTGTCCCAGAATAATTACAGTGGAAAAAGCAAATGCAACTGATAAAGTGAATTAGAGAAAAAGCAAACTAATATGTTAAAATATTAATATTTAATGTTAAACCTCAAGCTAGAAAATACTGGAGAAATAAATGCTTGCCAGAGTTCAAGTGATGTTTGGACAGCGCTCTCATCACATGGTGTAATCACACCATGATGTGATTACTGGGGGCTGTTCTGTTCAGGGCCAGGGGTTGGACTTGAGTGATCCTTGGGGGTCCCATTCCAGTTCAGGATATTCTGTGATTCTATGATTCTGCAGGTGTGTAGCCTGGTGGACTACTCGGACAGGGTTTGTTAAAATGCTTACTTACTTTTGGTACTGTCATTCCTGAACTCTAATTTGGTATTGCCTGTCCTTGACTGGTAGAGTTCTGGGAGAAACAGGGTTAACAGTGCTATCTCACATGGCCAAATACGTTTTCATCTCAGTTCAGTGGAGTCGGTTGCTCTGGGTTGAACAATTTCAGTTCCTACCATACTGGCCTGTATTCAGGCCTGTGACCTGTTGTGTTACTGTCCTCTTAACATACTAAGTCTCACAGTGTTTAGATTGCTGAAAAATAAACTGGAAACCACGTAGGTTTTCCAGTTAATGAAGTTTCAGGTAACTTTTGTTAGTATGTGGTTTAGTAGAGAAATCATGTATATGACTGGGACTTCAAGAATTATCCCATCCTGTTAAAAGAATCCGTGTATCAGCTATGCAAAAAAAGAGGTAATCTGATGTGTAAATTGAATTAGGTGTTAATGAAATCTGGTGGATTTTGCCATTGTGCAGGTGATGCCTTCAAAAGAGACAGTATTTCTAGCTGTATGTTTCCTCATATAAAACGGTGGACTTTTTAGGCAGAAAGAACGAGAAAACACTGGAAGAGGTAGAAACAGTGAAACGAAAGATAATACTTTCTTTCAAAACAGCCACTAGTCAGATCAATAAAAATGTAATCCTTTTATTTCCTCACTAAGTATGGTAGCAGATGTTCACTCAAAGATGCAATAGAAATGTGTCTGCTGTATAGTAGCCAGGTTGAACAAAAAGAACAATTATTTCCTATTATTTTAATGTTTCCAAGTCACCCTTTGATTATCAGAAAAATGAGATGATTTTCCATTCCTGTGTAGCTTATGAAATATTTAGATCCTCAGTTCTTTGGCAGAGCTGTACTGAATTTTCAATATTAAGAATTCATGTCACAGTTGTGAACATACATGAGCTGTAAAGAGAACTTTTAACTCAAAGTCAGCATCATTAGAACACTTAAATTATCATATTGCTGGTGTTTATAGTCAACATCATCATGCAGAAAAATCTAACCAAGAATAATAAAATGGATCAACTTAAAATAAATTAGTTGTGACTATGGTGACATAGGTGACCATGCTTAGGCAGTCTGTGTAAGTACTGCTGGGTACTTTTAGTGGCAACAACATGACCAATAGTTTGCAGTTTTCAGCTGTACTGAAAAACACTCTTCATTTGTTACAGAAGGTAAGTCCATCCTCTCAAGACTGATCCTGCTTCTTGTGCTTTGGTATTGGTTATGAACCTCTGTATTCTTATGGTTTTTCATATTTCCCTGTTTTCCTTATCCATTGAATTATAATGGCACATATATATTAACAGAAGTTACAAAGCATTGTAGTGATAAAATATATATCCTTTGTACAGATTGTATGTTGCAGTTGTTACAGGCTCTATAACTTAATTACTCTATTATTTTGTGATTATCCTCTAGGTATTGGCCTCCTGTCTTTTGCTGTTTTCCCCATAGATAATCCATCTGGCATGTCTAAATAGAATGTATCAGCAATAAAAATTGAAAAGGGAAATTGCAGTAGTTATGCTAAGTATGGGTATAGTAAACCCATCTTCTACCTTCCTTTCATTTCAGACTTCAAATTCCCTCATTCTTCATTCCACAAAACCCTCTCTCCTGCTTGTAATCTTTGACTCCTGACAAATCCATCCCCTCAACTCTCACCTGACAGAGCACAAAATTGAAAAGGACATTTTTATTCTCTCTGTGATAATTTTTTACCATGCCTACATACAACATAAGGGCAGTAACCTCTGCAGTTTAATAGGAAAAATTTGTAACAAACAGGAGGTGGTTTGACCATACACAATTGAACATTTTCCACTAATGTAGTACAATTTAACACCCAAAGACATAAGGCATAAAATAATAAGCAATTGCAAAGCAATATATATTTTGGAAATTACACGAAACTCCTGTATTTAAAAATTGTATTTTCCACATCTTACTCTCTTAGCAATAATTTTTGTTTTTTCCTTAAAAGTCTGATGTCTTTCATAGATATAACAACTTAACCGTGTGCTAGAGTAGGACAGTAATACTTTCTGTTAATGAACTGTATTGAATACTCAGAGGGAGAATGGAACATTGTCCAAATAATTGTGCATTGAACCTTGGAAAAGCTTCATTAAGGCACTTAATACTGCTTTTGAAACCATGTAGTCAGTTTATTCTCTGTATGTCAGTTCATTTATGGACCTCAAATAAGAAATTAAGAATTCTCTGACATGCAATAGAATCAATACTACTTAAAAAATTAAATCTTTGTCAAAGCATTTCTTTCTGGTTCTCGTATACAACACAAATTTTGAAATGAAATTAATTTATCTGAAATCGTCCCTCGTAGGAATTCAAATAGCTCCACTGTATCAAATCATGCCAAAGTACTCTTGATTAAGACTCTTTGGGAAAGAGATTGAAACACGAGGAGAGGGGGAGGGAGGGACAAACTACATCTTAAAAGCATTAACACTCCATCTGCCTCTTGCATTGCTTTGAAGGGTAAAAAACCCACTCAGGAAGGCATAGCTGTGACAGCATCATAGCTGTGCCTGGAGTAAATTCTCCCTCCTTGCAAACAAGTTATGCACACCCAAACAAAGGGAAAATAAAATACAAACATTAACAGATACTACAGAGAAACGTGTGGGGATGGTAGCTGTTAGCACAAACTAAATATATACCTGAAAATTTGCAGCTAAATATCCAGTTTGGAGTTGTTATTTCTGATGCATGGTGCTTGGAATATTTCTTAGGATTCCAAACAACAACCAAAACTCCCTGTTGTCTATTTTTATTATGTTACAACTATAACTGTACAGAGACTTACAGATGCATGTTATTTGCAAGAGATGCTTTAGTTCTGATTTTGAAGAAGTTCCACAAAAAATTATCAAAAATATTTTGGAGAGCACAAAGTAAATGTCATACTGTAAGAAAGTAGTCTGGTTTTTGTAATCTCTGCTGTATCTAAATCTCTGCTGTTCTCTTGAAAAAAAGAAGCCAGAAACATTCCACAGTTTCATGCATTCACAGTTTTCTCTCCCTGGAAGCCTTAGTGCCATGCATGAGCAAATACCAGGGTTTTTTTTAATGAATTATAAACTTGTAAAAAGAAATAATCAGAGTTACAATGATAATATTAGCCAAATTCACTGACATTTCAGTGATTAATGGAACATTACCATAGCTGCAATATTTATTTGTTCAGGTCCCAAGCTGAAGGTACCTGCACTGCATTTTTCAGTGAATACCAAAAAATTTAGCAGATATTTCAGAATATTCACCCAGAAGAAAGTTTTATTTAAAATATTTTCAAAATAATGAAAAGTTGATTCTGTAAGTTATTGAAACAGGTAACAAATGCACCATGTTATCCTCATATCCACTTTCAGTTGACTTACAAAAGGTTAACATATAAAAAATTATGTAAATGATTGCAGTGAATAGATTGTAACATGTTTGTACGGTGGTTTTGCTCTTGTGATTTTGGGGAAAAAAACCAACCAAACAAAAAATAAGCAAATAGAAAAAATGAATCAGAAAAGCAAATGGAAAAAGAAAAAGAAACAACCAAACCCTCCCGCCCCCCAAACTGCAAATAACAAGCATTCTTGCAGAACCAATGTGTTCCATGAACGAATCAAAAGCAGCAAAGAGAGCTCCATTTTGTGAACCAATTGCCTGCTCTAAATAGGTCAGGCAGATATGGTCACAAGTCCCAGCAGCTGTTCCCTACCACTTCAATGCAGAACATAATAGTCTCAATCTAGACGTAAATGATGGCTGACTTTGGAACTATAGCAATCAAGCTAGACTTTCACATATGTGCAGTACTTATCAGTGCCATTTTAAAAAACTCAGCATCTGTGCCAATCCGTGCTTGAATGTCAGCAGTTATTGGTAGAGCTAATGCTTAGGTGTAAAAGTACCAGTAGATAACTGTGGACCCCTTTAGCTGAAGCAAAATTGGGTTCTCGTTCTGCATTTTAAAGTCTTTTACTTGGTGAAAGGGAGCGTTTTCTACACGCTTTTCAACTATTATCAATTAGAAGCTTAAAATGCAAGCTTTTTTCCCCTTCCCATTTTTTGCCCTTCATTCTCAGTATACTATGCTTACTGTTACTGGCAAACATAAAACAGGCTAGAAAAGTAATTTTGTATTTAATAAGAATGAACAGTTGGGTAGAAGCTACAATGACAACAAAGTTCTCAAGAAACAAGCTTTTCAGAAAGCTAATAGTCATGACAGATTACCTTGATATTTAATTATAGAATAATACATAAATACTGCTTTTGGTTTTTACTGTAGTTTCACTATCTACCCCCTTGTGGAGATTTCTAAACACCATTAATCCCACAGTCATGTCAATGTATTATATAGATGTATTAATTATCATTTAAACATAATCAGCAAGGTTAGAGCAGACCTGCATTTTGTTGAGGGATTCACTTAGTCTGAACATGTGGCTTTTTGTTCTGTATTTAAGATTATTGCTCATAACCAGTCTGCCCTGCTAGACTGCAACTCTGGATTTATTGTATGCCCTCAAGAAAAGATTTATGTTTTCCAAGGGTCACTGCTGCTGTTGTTAAGTCCCAACAGACAAGAAAAGGGTTGCATTATCTGTTGAACAGACATGCTGATTTGTGCTGACATAACTGTAGTTAAAAAATACATATATAACAGCAACTTTTATTGTTATGAAAGCAAAGAAGGCCAACCATAACAGGCACTGAACTGGATATAGCAAAGTCCAGAGTTTCAAGATATAATAGTACTTGTACAAAGCTATTTGGTAGAAGTTAACTTTAGTTCATTGTCCTGCAAGTTGGTTGTATTACCAAGAGGAGAAAATTAATCATGCCACTTACACTATGAAAGTCTTGCTCCTTTTATGCCATCCAGCTAGATTAGTAAAGATGTAGGACAGCAGAAGTTGTCATAAAACTCCTACATATACACAAAATTCACATCTAAGTAATATTTGCCACCTTTCAAGCCTTAGATAACACCACCAGCAAACCTAAGGTAAAACATACAGATCACTCCATTACACTAGCCTAGCATGGCAGCAGAAGATCAGTATCAGTTTGGTCTTCTGATGACAACTAGTTCTTTACCTGAACACAGGTATGTTTTATCTACTGACACTGACAGACTTTCCTGCTCAAACTGGCCATTAATTCTGCCCCATCTTTGCTTGCAGAATCTTTTGCACTGGACATGATTGTTTGTAGCCTTTCCACAGATTGTTTCTTTCAATGAAACAGTTAAAAAATTACAGGCTTCCAGCAAGGCACACACCAGAGTACTGGGTTAAAATTTTTTATCATTACAAATTTTATTTCACTAATATTATTGCATATTTAGTATTTTCTGTAGGAGAGATCTGTAGAAATAAAAATGGTGAGAGATGTGTCCCTGAACTTTGCACCTAACTCCACTTTTGTTTTTTCTATTCTTTATGTGTTGACATAGTATTATTGAAACCCATAACTTAAGAGGTTCAGGTAAATACAACCGGCACACAACTCAGCAGTTTTGATGGAATATACTCAACACGAATGTGAACTAGTGAGTTTGTATTATAAATCTCCTTAAACTTGTTCTCCTCTGTATTGCTTCTTAATTGAAAGAGAAAATTCTCTCAGTAGTGGTTCCTGCACAGAATCTTTCCTTACAAATGAGGTATGAAATGAAGCTTAAATGTACTCCAACTATTCATTGCCCAGGAATGACCTGAAAATAGTATTTTGCCTCTGGATGAAAAAGTGAACTTGGCACTTGCAGAACACAGAAGTGTGCAAACATTAATTCTCTTAATTGTCTTATGAGTTACATAAATTTTTTTTGAGAAAGTTAAGATACAATATCAAGATATCTTTCATTACATTAATTTATGAATGTTTACGTATTTTCCTGTCAGTTTCTAGCACTGTTTTACAGGCCTTTAAAAGTAAACTTATTTCAAAACAAGAAAATTAACCATGGAAATTCTCTTCAATTCGAGTTGTTTATGAGAAAATATACTTCAGACATATCATGTCTTTACTTACTAATTGCTTAATGATGAGTTTTAAAATAAGAATTGAAAGTAGTTTCAGGCAGCAGTGAAGAGTCAGCATGTAGTAGTAACAGGACAGCGTTTTTTAAAATGTCTCCTGCTTTACTCCATATCTAGGACTTTTGTTCTCTTTCCTTCTTCACCCCTCCCTCTCCAACCGTACTTCCCTTCTAATTCCCTGCTTGTTTTGTGAGTTGTTGCCAACGGTTGAAATAAATTTATATTGCCAAGCCAAGGACATTTCCCTGGGCCTGAAGTGTAAGCACTGCTGAAGAGATTTGAAGCAAGGAGGGAAAAAAATCATCTTGCAGATCTTTGTGGTAGTCAGAAACCAATGGATATACATACATTTTTACAATTTTTTGAATCCACTTGTACATTTGAAAGCCGTGCTGATTTGCAGCATATACAGAGATCCTGGCTAATTACTGTAGAAAGGAATTGAGATATCTGGCAAATATATAATGAATTACACTTGAATTTTTCAGGGATATGAAACATGATTTTAGGGATTTTGGACATACTGATAGACTCACATGAAAGAAAATAAATGGTGAGTGAATACACAAAGCTATATGGAAAAATTTCCTCCCTTTTACGTGACAGTATTCTCATCCATTTAGACTCTGGCTTTCCAAAACTGTAAGCAAGAGTAACTGAAAAGGTTGTGCTGATATCCATTAATTCTGGAAATAACTCTAGTGTGATTTTTCTCCTTTCTGCAAACTAGTGAGGAACTTAGCAAGTATTAGGAAGTAATACATTCAATCAAAATTGAATAACACATAAGCAGATGTCATCATTCATTACTTCATTACTTTAATGGAAAGAGCTTCTTTTATTATTATTATTTTTTGTATTTATTTAAATTTTCCAAATTGTTCTTAAAAAAGGCAAACATAATTCTTGCATGACTTCAACACCCCTCTGTGCCTTTTATACAGGGAATACAAAAGTAAGTTAAAAAATAACCAGATAATTTCTGTTTGCATAAAGTAAGCAAGCACTAGAGGCATTACTTTATTGCACTGAAAAAAAAAAAATTGAAAAGGAACGACATGAAAAAAGGATTCTACTCTACATGTATGTACAAAAAAGCCGTAGTGCGTTCACAGAAAATGTATGGAGAACACCCACCTGAATCAGCTTTTTACAGACAGAAGTTTGAAACATCTGGTGTCAGAAAGTCTGGCAAGCCTGAAAAGAGAGCAACCTAGTATCAACAGTCCCCTGATTGAATGAATGCATAAATACACCCAAATATGTGATACTGTGCTCTGAGGCCAATCTCAGGTTAATCGTACACTGGTTAGTAACAGTTCACAGCATCAAAACACAATCACTAATTCCATGTGCTGTATGTATATGACAGTAAGTGGAATTAATGGTGACTTAAAAGAATAAAACACATCTATAAAAAGATCAGGAAATGCCGTAAGTTTTACATCACCAAGAGCAGACTTACTTTGCAAGAATGAGCTACAGATAAGTAGTAATGTAAAAAAAAATCCCAACAAAACAACAAGATGTTTTTAACACAATATAGTGACAGCTTATGCATTCACTGAGAGAGAAAATTATTCCCATCTTTCAGCTCAAAATGTTACTCAATCATGGTGTTCAAAAAGAGAGGGCTTGCAATAAGCTCAAAATGGAAGTAAAGTCTTACTATCGCTTTAGTGTGCTGAATGAGTGATTGCACAGGAGGAAACCACAAGGGGAGGTAACAGCATGAGAAATGATGAATGCTAAGCTGTTTTGTCATTATAACAAAAAACATTTATAGAAACAAATTCTGGTCAGGTCTGTCTCAGAGACTTAGATTTTTTTTTTTATGTAGTCACTTTTTTTTGTTTGTTTGGGTTTTCTGGGGCGAGTTTTGTGTGTGTGTGTTTCTTGTTTGTTAGGATTTTTTTTAATTAACTGTAGCTTCACATTGCAAGTCATGGAAAGACTCCAAGGCATCAGATGAGTGTGACACCAATGTCTGGAGTTACGCTGCCCATTTTTACAAGAAAACAGATGTCCCTAATTCAGTAGGGTTTCTAAGTAGAGAAAATTAAAAAATTAGTAGCATAATCAAAAGATGTTGGGAAAAAGTATAAGAACACTCAGTCTAATTAGAATCACAAAGTTAGATGTCTATTCTCTAAAACTGCAAATGGTCAGGGCCAATAGAAATAATACTTCTTTAAACATGTCAGAACATTATATAGTTTTTTTAAAATTTCATTTATCAATTTATTTTTAAAGAGGATGACGATCCTGCATTATGAGAGAATGGAAACATAATGATATTAATGAAAACATGAATCATTTTTTTGCTCCTTCAATCTAGCTATTTAAGTAAGTTTCTAAGTAAGACAATTACAGTACCCCGAAGGAGTGCTAGAATTTCCCCCTCATTTAGGAAGGTTAACATTGCAGCTAACTCTATGCCAGCTAGTCTGACAATTCCTATGAAGCCTGGGCAGAAAGGCAGAGGAAAGGATGACAAACTTATCTCTGGATCCAACTGATGACTTCACGGCATAAGAAGATTTAAAAGTTAACCTAGAACCCCTGAAAACATGTTTGCCATATAAATGTGATATCACCCACTGGAATTAGAAATGCAAACACTCTAATTCATTTACATAGCATTTTTGCCTGTAAAAGCCAGTGTGCTGGTTTCAGCTGGGGTAGAATTAATTTCTTTCATAGTGGCTGGTATGTGGCTGTGCTTTGGATTTGTGCTGAACACAGGGTTGATAACACAGAGATATTTTTGTTACTGCTGAGCAGGGCTTAGACAGAGCCAAGGCCTTTTCGGCTGTTCATGTTTCCATACTGGGGAGGAAGATGTGGGTACTTTGAAGACTGGGAGGAGAAACAGCTGGGACAGGTGACCCCAACTGACCAAAGGGACATTCCAGACCACGTGACATCATGCTCAGTATATAAAGTGGTGACTTAATTCCTTCTTTTGCTTTGCCTGTGTGTGTTCAACTTCTGCTTTTCCTATTAAACTATTTTTACCTCAACCCACGATTTTTCTGGCTTTTACCTTCCAATTTTCTGCCTGATCCCACTGATGGAGGAGTGAGCTAGCGTCTGTGGGGCTTGACTGCTGGCTGGGGTTAAACCACAACAGCTACATTTACAGAAATTGCTAGCATGGGAACTGTCTGGCGGTCAGTAAGGAGATTTCAGCATTTGGAAGATATGCTCTCATGTGATTGCAAGGTGAAACAACACTTGAGTAATTTGAAGACCTCATCAGTGTGTGAGGTTGACTCAGACATAACTAAATCAGTGTTCACCAACATTGCTTCAGAGCATGAGAAAACAGGTAGTTATTTCTGCAAGAGAAACATCTCTTTTTGCTCCTTGCAGCAGTGATACACTGGTTTTCTATTATGATTTAAATTCCCATGTTAAGTTTGATTGCTGTTCTTTCTAATGCAATTTCCCTGCTGCAACAATTACATAGGTCAGATGTTTCAAAAGAAGATGAGTGTAAGTTGCTGACTGCAATTAGAAATAACCAACCCACACAGAAAATTAGTTTCTATGCCAGTGAAAGGTGGCTTTAGTCCCAGACACACAGCATATGCAAAAAGATAACGCAGAAAAGCAAACTCATACAGAATATCAGAATAAATATTCCCTAGCAGAATGCTCACATTACCTGAGGGCTCAGCTCACTTTAAGCCAACACAGATGCTTTTCCTTGAACTGTCCCTGTGCATTCCCACATTGTTGTGTTTGCCAGCAACCGTATTCATGCATCCAAACAATGAGATAGATTTGAGGATTAATCTGGCTGAAAGGTCTCGTTTTTTTTCTTTCATCAGCTTAGTTTATGACCAAATCAATTTTCTATCAAGCTCACCCAGCAGCTGCACCAGCTCCCTTTAATGGCAACAGACAATTATGCCAGTATAAAGCAACTGCAGAGCCTCGAAGGACTAATCCCTCTTTATAACTGAAGAAAAGCAACACCAGTGTGGAGCTGACATCTCTCTCTTGACTATGGTATCGGAAAATAGCCCAAGCTCCTAAAATGGATGCCCTCTTATAGACTGCATGAATGAGTCTCACTCCCTATATAAACATCTCTCCCTCGTTTTTGGACTCCAAGTGGTTGACTTTAAAAAGGCAAGCTTTGGTCATACCACTATTCCATTGAAAAGTGCATTTCCACTTACTAAAGAAAAATAAATGCCTTCCACTTTATCTGTATGGGATTTTACTTTTTAATTATAAAAATTAGTGAACAGTACAAAGTTTACAGCTGTTCATTACCCTGTTTAGAGTCTAAAAATATTTCCTCAACAATGAAATTTTAATTGTGGTATGAGGATGGCTTTAAAAGAGGCCTGTTTCTTCTCCCTTCTTAACAAATTCTGTCAAAAAATGCTGGCATGGGTTTTCCCAGTTTATCTTGTATTTAGAAGGCTAAGTTAAGCTGATTTAAATTTTCTTCTTCTTCTGAAAAAATATGTAATCATTTCTTGGGCTGCTGCAAAGAATTTTTTAGATTATTTTATCAGTCTTTCTTTGCTTTATAAACAAAGATAATTCTCGCAATCTTCCTTCCTTCCTTTCCCTACAATTTTCTAGGAAGAGTAGGCCTTCTAGAGTTAACTCCCTGTATATAGAACATTTTGGCACTCTTTTAGATTTTCCAAATCTTTTAACAGTTGTGCCAAACTTCTTTCATATAAAGAGTGTATTGTTCTGCACTTGTGAAAAACAGGAAAGACAAGTAACACAACATCCTTACAATTAAATTTTTAATCCATTAGCATTAGACCCTTTAAAATAAGAGGGTTTTTTAAAGCAATTTGATTTTGACTTAGTTCAATCTTAATGAAGGAATCATTTTGCCAAATATCATTGCTTTCATGTGTCACCTCCTGACATCCAAAAGCAGCTTAAGTACGTGAAAGGCACAGTTATAGCCAGCCTGTGGATCACTTGCCTGTTAACACACCCAGCTCCCAGGTTGCTCTGCTTCACACCATTTATTTTGAGCTTCAACAGTCAAGAGAAGTTAGGCTCAGTTAATTAATTTTGTAGATGTCCTTATGCACCAGAGAAGGATTTTAGACATAAAAGACATTACAACAACTTCCAGTCAAGGGCGAATCTGTCATAGCACCCAGTTGTTTTCGACCCATATCCTTTTTCCACCTGATCAGGAAAAGGTGTTAGCCTAGTACTGAATAAATCCATACTGACCTTGCAGTGTTACTTCTCTCTTCTGGAGGTTATGAAAGTCTATCACAGGACTGCCTTGAACAGGTTTCAGTTTTCTACTAGGTTAATAGTTTTCTACTAATGAGATCCTGTGTTACACACCTGACTAATCACAGAATCACAGAATGAACTAGGCTGGAAAAGACCTTTGAGATCATCAAGTCCAACCTGTGACCTAACCTAACACTTCCTCATCAACTAAACCATGTCACTGAGTGCCACATCCAGTCTATTTTTAAACATGTCCAGAGACAGTAACTCCACCACCTCCCTGGGCAGATCACTCTTTCAGTGAAGAATTTTTTTTCTGACATCTAACCTAAACTTCTCCTAGCGCAGCTGAAGACTGTGTCCTCTCATTCTGTTTTTGGTTGCCTGGGAGAAGAGCCTGACCCCCACCTGACTACAACCACCTTTCAGGCAGTTGTAGAGAGTGATAAAGTCTCCCCTGAGCCTCCCTTATTTCAGGCTTAACAACCCCAGCTCCCTCAGCCGTTCCTCATATGGCTTGTGTTCCAAGCCCCTCACCAGCCTTGTTGCCCTCCTCTGGACATATTCAAGCGTCTAAATGTCCTTCTTAAATTGAGGGGTCCAGAACTGGACACAGTGCTCAAGGTGTGGCCTCACCAGTGCCGAGTACAGGGAAGGAATCTAGAGAACAGTAAGTAGTACACAAGCATGTGCACAGGGAACAATCTATTTCAACCTGACATGGAAAACCTAGGGAAAAAAAGAAATAAGCAATGGTTTAACTATACAAGCACATATTTTTTACTCACAGCAGCATTAGCACTAGGACAAAATTATTGTTAGCCTAGACCCTGATTTCAGAGAGTAACTTAATCAGTCAACCTTTATTTTAAAATTATTGTTAAATACTGAAATGTATTTAAGTGTCAAAATTCATGGGTACAATAACTGGTTTTATTTTTATTATTATTTTTTGGCTAAGGTTGAAGAATAAGTAGAATAGAGGTTAAATTTTGTAAACAAGTATCTACATTTCTTTGCAACCCTAACAGTAATTTCTACTTTCTGTCAGTATCTAAGTAAAAGATATAAGCAGTTTTCCTGTGGGTAAAAAAAACAGAAAGAAAGAAAGCAACACATAAAATACAGGTACATTGGTTTTAAATAGTTATTAAAATAAATAATTAGTGACACTACCACACACCATGTCATAAATTCAGCTTCTACATGTAGGAAGACCCTTCCTTCTGGAAGGAAATGGAATACCTGGTTACCCAGGGCATGGAGAAGGCTGAGTTACTCAGTTTTTTGCCTTAAACTTCACCAGCAAGTGCTCCAGCCACACAACCCAAGTCACAGAAGACAAGCACAAGGACTGAGAGAACGAAGAACTTCCTGCTTTGGAAATCAGATTCAAGACCATCCAAGGAAACTGAAACTCATGGAAGCTGATAAGATGCATCCACAGTCAGAAGTACAAAATCTAGGGAGTAAGGAAAAGAAAAGAGCATTTTATTCTCAAGATGGCCTGTCTAATCATTACAAAAATTGGCAGGGTAATGAAGTTATCATATTCTGAGAGAGAAAAGTTAACTCTCTTACTGAAAGCAGGCAAGAACTCATGGGTTAATACCAACAGGAAAGGATGGTGAACACAGGAGAGATCATATTTCACCATAAAAAAACACTTGACACCAGACAAATAATTTGTTCCCTTTCCAAATAACCTTCTTCATTATTATATAGAATTACTTTTAGAATGATTCAGAGGTTGACGCACAATGAATCCTCAGCCTTGAGAACAAAGAGTCTCACAACAGCCCTCCATTCAAGACAAAAAAATATTCCAAAACACTTCATGTTTTTAACAGAAATGAGTGTGCAGTAGTTTGGAAATTGCCTCTCAGTAAAATACTTGACTTCTCACAAGATAAGATCATGATTTTGCTAAAAATATGGAACACGCAAGGTTATTGCCTCATGCAACTTTGATAAGGAAATTTATTAACTGCAGGTTATTTAACACGCTGTGAGAGCTGTAGGTCTGCCGCGGCGCTCTGTCCGGCTAGCGAGTGACCAGCGCCGGGCTCTCGCCCTGCACGGGAGGGGGTGACGGAGGCTGCTCGCAGGCACGGGAGGATTGGCAAAGCTCTGGCACGGGTTTGCCCAACCCACCGGTGTTAAGGGCGCGCGGAGGAGGTAAAGAAGAGGCGGAGGGGGTTCTTCGTGGAAGGCAGGAAAGGTTTATTGAGGACGAAGGATGGAGGGCACAAGGAACCAAAGAAGTACCACGAAGAACTGCGATTACAGAACTGACAAGGGATTTTATACCCCGGTAGAAAGGGGAGGGAAAACAAGAAACAGCCAATTGTACAGGGACAAGGGGGGGCGTGCCAAGGCGGGAGAAGTCGGTACACAGCCACTAGGGAAGAAAGTGGGAGGGGAGGAATAACATGGGCCAATGGGGAATAGAGAACCACAGAACTATCTAGAAAACCAACTATATATGGATGGAGAAAGGAGGGGACGGCAGTGGTCAATCATGATGAGGTAGGTTATTCTGCACAGCTCCCTGGGAATTCACCCTAACCCTAGGGGTCTTGGGCGTGTCAAACCAATGGACCTGCTGGTCTATATGGCTCTGCTGTTTATGATGCACTGCAACATAGGTCCTTTTATCAGTCCAAAGATTTCTCTCATATCAGTTGTATGAAAAAGAAGGTTATTCAAAGAAATCCCCAAAAGTTGGCTATCAGAGCTTTTCTTTAGGGACAGGGAGAAAGTGATCTGTAATGAAATCAGTTCTGTTAGCTTACTGATGAATTAGGATTTCTTATTAAAAATTTATATTTATTTTATTTATTAACATTTATTTTATTTATTTATTTTTTACCTATTCTGAAAATTCAAGGAATAGAATTCCCTGCTGCTGTGTTCCAACTGCGTGATCAGTTAGCAAAGCATGGTTTTACCATCTCCTTTCTTTGCTGACTAAGGTCAGCACTATAGGTTATAATCTGTCAGTTAATACTGAAGTTTATTTCCTCAGATGCAGAGAAAAGTTGCAGACGAGGCCATTTTAAGCATATACTCCACTGCTCACATTGTAGTCTGGGGCTAAGAAAGCACTTCTCAAAACAGCTTATATCTTAATAATAGCATAGCACCTGAAGCACTGAAGGTGAAAATACGTACCAGAGATATTAACTATTAGTTCAGAGAAAATTTCATTTGTTACATTTTCTGACCATACTAGTTTAGCTTCATTATTTTCTTCCCCCTTTGTCACAGTAAGAGGACAGCATATTTTCAGGGTGGAACTGACTTTTCTTGGTAAGGCAAGCCAAATAACACATTCCCTTAACACTTCCGAGACTTTCTCCATTTCCGTAACACTCTTCCTTTGTTCATTATCTTTTTTTTTCCCTCTCCACTACTGGACAAGGAATAAGTTTCAGGTCCTTCAAGAGTGTAATTATTTGAAACCTTAATGAGTGAGGATAAAGATTTCCACCTCCACCACAGTACAACTCTTACCTGTGTTGAGAGTTTCAGTGTTATGAGAAGTTATGTGTAGGAATCACTCACACATGGCAGAGTGATTGTAGTTACATGTTAGAAACTTAAAAATGTTTAAAAATTAATTAAGAATGCAGAATCACAAATTAAAATAATAATTTAGCACGTGTAATTGTGCACAATATAATAATGATGATATAATAATATCTGTGATAATAATATAAAACCTAATATATATAATATAATAAAAATACTCTAGTAGAATAGTTGAAGGAGGAGACTAAATATTTCACCCAAATGTCACAGTTTGGGGGGTCTGGGGTTGTTTTTCTGGCTTTTGGGGTGCTTATATGTGTGTGTGTTTGGGTTTGGTTGATTGGTTGGTTAGTTGCTTGCTTGCTTGCTTGGGTTTTTTGTCCAGAATCTAATCAAAACAAAACAATCTATTCTAGGAGATCTAGGATTTTTCAGGCTGTTCTCTGTAATTTTTCTGGGACAGAAATTATTAATGACAAAAAAGGCACTAGGAACATCTCAGCAAAGGTCAGAATGAAGAAGTGTGGCATCATTCTGCTCTCAAATGACTAAAAATCTATGAGGTTTTCAAGGCTATCATTGATAAAGAAGTACAACAAAAAAGGACAGTCTAGTATACTGAAACCCTGAGCAATTCATGAAGTGTCTTTTCAACAGCTTGGGATAACTAGTAAGATCCTGTACAGGAGAAAAATTGCACAATGTACAAGTTTATACTGGGCTTTTAGTTTAAACATTACATTATCTTAAGAGTAGCAAAACCTTCACTCTGCTATCTCTACAATTAGTGATTTGTGTTTAGTCAAGAGTCTCTGTAGCAAGCAAAGAGGACCAAAATAAATAAGAGAATGTTTGTTACAGTATTAATACAATATAGAATTATTGTAAGCAATGGAGATGTCTGACAAACTGTGTTTCTCTCTGAGGGAGCTGGGGGTGTTTAGTCTGGTTGAAAAAGGGGCTCAGGGGGGACCTTTTTCCTCCCTACAACTACTTGAAAGGGGGTTGTAGCCAACAGGTGGGTGTCAATCTCTTCTTCTAGGTAACAAGTGATGGGAACAGAGGAAATGGCCTCAAGTTTTACCAGGGCAGGTTTAGTTTAGATAACAGGAAAAAATTCTGCACCCCAAAGGTAGTCAGGCACTGAAACAGGATCCTCGGGAAAGTGGTGGTGTCACCATCCCTGGAAATATTCAGCAAAGCTGTGGATGTGGCTTCTGGGAACATATTTTAGCAGTGAACAAGGCAATGGTAGGTTAGCAGTTGAAGTCAATGAATTTAGGGCTCTTTTCCAACATTCGTGATTCTATAATTCTATGAAATATCTCTATATCAAGACTGCATTTTAAAATAGGAATGTGATGAGGACATACTTTTTCCCTACATTTTTTTTCTCCCAAAATAATCAAAAGGAAATTTTCCTTACTTCCCATATTTCAGAAATGTTAATTTGACAAGTTTTCTAGTGCCAAACCCTAAAACATGGCTTATTGGAGAAATTCTGTAAATACCTCAGTACAGATATAATAATTTACATTGTCTGGTTAGCTAAAGAAAACTAATTGTTATCTAATGATACCTAATTTACCTTGCTTTACATACCTTTGAGGTGTAGCCACCATGTTTTTTCCTCTTGTACAAGAGAAAACTCATTAAAAAACCCACTGTTTTGTAACAAAACAGAATTAAAGACTCGAATCAGAACCTTAATAACCACAAAACATATCTCAAGAAAAGCTGTAAGAGTTGAGAGTAGAATTTGGTTTCAATTAATAGCTGTTTTTGAAGTTCAGTTGCCAAAAGAGAAAAACTATGTAATAACTAAATGGAATTATTCCAGTTAAAAGCCACATGCAAGAAACTGAAAATATGAGAAGAAGGTAGTCTGATATTCTGCAACTATTTAAAGCCTATTTTTTAAACATTAATCCTAGTGCTCATTCACACTTGTAAAAGGAAGCACCTATTAAAATATTTTGGGTTTTTTTCTTCTTAAATTCAGCATATTGGTTGGGGTAGAGGGAGTTGAAAGGTTCCAAAAGTTCATTTGTAAACAACTTTAACAAGAACGTACCAAACTCTGCTGTGAACTGCTGGTATTGAAATGATCAGAGGAGAATACCACTAATGCACACCATAGCTGGGGACATTTCTTCCTTGTTTCACACGCTGTAGCTTAGTGGGGGAAAATGTCCCCTCTTGTCCCCTCTCTCCAACTTTAGCTTAATCACCATTTCAGATTATGTTTTTGGTGCCAACACTACTCTTGCAATTTCCAACCACTTCATCAGAAGATTCAGAACTATATCCCTAATCACAAAAGTAAATAATTAATCAATTTCCAGTTAATTAATGAGGAAAATCTCATTGTTATGGCGTTAGTTGCAATAAAATTTCTTCACTGGTTATAGAAAACTAAACTTCAAACTGTTAAACACCAGAAAATCTGTTTCCTTTCAGTCCTCCCATTTTTCTTTTTTTTTTAAAGTTATGTAATTATTTCTGCATCTATATAAAAAAATTCGAACATGTTGCCTAACTTGGGATTAGAGCATGCACACTATGCAACTTCTTCACAATGTATTGTAAGGTAGCTCCTCAATGAGCAATCTTTTATTATCTTGTTCAAACCCAGTTTTTAAAATTATTTTTCTAAAACAGTTATTTTTTAATTATGCTTCATAAAATTGACAAAAAAATGCGGCTTGTATTTAAGGAGTTCAAGTCATTTTTACTGACTTAGACATTTTTCAAACCATTAAAGTTATTTAAAGCAAGGAACTGGGTTCATAATATGCATTAGCCCTTTCTCCAGTACTTTCACACATAAGCCAAGACCACTTGTAGACATGACTTCGGACTAAATCTCCTTTGGCTTCAGATTGAGGTGAGAATATTTTCCTCACCATGTAGCACCTTATTGTGATTTAAATGCAGGAGTACCTGCAAATGGAATAAAGCTCTCAAAAAATAGCCTCAAAGAAAATCGATTCTCCCGAAAACCATTTTAAAGCATAGTTAGAATATCTGGACAGGTGCAGCTGAAAGTGCAAAAGCTTTCAAAGGAAACAGGTTATTCCTGTGCCCTCAGCTGGAACCATCAATTTCACAAAGAGTAATAATAATGCAATTTCATGAAGAGTAATAATAATGTGAATTTTAAGTTAAGATAAATTTAACTAATCTCTTTCTTAAGAAGACAAATCAAGTGCAAAAGCTAAAGCTAGAACATACAACACCACATAAGCTGTATATAAATTAGGAAGGAGATTGTCTATTTGTAAGTAATTGCTTCAGTCCCTGCCTATTCAGTTTGTCAGAACTGATGTGAGGGTAAATTACTCTCCTACATTTTCCTTTGTGTTTCTTTCAAGTCACAAGAAGTCAAGATGTCCTCACATACAAAAAATATACTGCCTCGGAGGTTTTTAAAAAACTATTACCACTAGGTGTTTAGAAGTTTAGAAGAAAAAATTCTTTAGAGAGAAGAATATTGTCTCTACCATAATCTGTACTATCAGTGTATTCACCTATTTTACATAGGAAAATAAACAAACAGGGGAAGAAAAGTTCTCATGAGTTCTCCTAATTTAAGGATCTCCAGTCCAGTGTGTTTGTTTCTTTAGCTGGTTCTTGAGTAAAGATTTATTCCATGCTTACTTGACCTTTTCTCTTTGTTTACTTGTTAATGTAATTTAAAAATAATAAATGGGTTGATCAATTCCTAATATTTTATACTTGTTGATTCTTATAGCCATAAAAGTCAATATTGATCCATAATCAGGGTCAGAAAGGAAGGAATGGTGAGAAGGAAAGTTCTTACTTGCATTAATAAATTCATGAAAAGGTAGTAAATTCAGGACAAATATACAAGGGGAAATACATATGGAATATATACAGAAAAAATTCTAAGATCTTCAAATGAATTCAATAAGGAATTCAAAGTAGTTGCACATTTTCAGATGAAAACTCTATAGGTTTCCCAAAGAAGAGAAATACAAATTTCACATCAAATCTTCCTAAACAAGTGTGTACTTTGGTGTAATGGAAGCAGAATAAGAGTAGCAAGGGAATAGATTATATCTTTTCATAATTCCAGCATGTCGATTCACAAATAGTTAATTATTCTTTGAAAATTATTTTTTTTAAAACTATTTTCTTTCTGCTCAGTTTTAGAAATTTTAACAAATACTTCAGTGATCTGCTACTTATATATTTCACTCAGAAAAAAAATTGGAATACATGTAGGTTTTTGAAGATAAGATTGGCTGGTGACATGTAGCTTGAACCACAAGCACAGTATTGATGACTCCTCAATTTCTTCTTCCATCCTCAGGAAGAGAGAGAGGTTAGAGCTCAGAAGCCTCCTGTCTGCAGTCTAGCACACCGCCTGGACAGCTTTTGTGGCAGAATTAAGGTTGCAGATAGTTCCACACTGAAAACAATCCAATAGCTCCACACTGAAAACAATCCGCCTCATTCCATCCCCTCCTTGGGGTGATCCAAATCCTCAGTCTCTGATCCTTTGAATAAGTTTCCTTCACCTTCTTTCTGCCATTGCCATGCTCACCCAAACCTGCACGGAAGTTAGTTAAGGGGTTAAACTAGAAGAAAATTAACCCTGTGTAAACCACTGACTCATTCAGTACTGGTTTAGCTACTTATCATGTCCTGGCTGAGCACCAGCGGCTGCATAAAGCAAGCACTGGGAACGTGCAGCTCTCTCCAGGAGCAGACAGCCCTCCCTTTAGAAGGCACATGAACTTGTACCCTGAGTAAGACTGTTGTTCAGGAGACTGCAACACATGTGGGATCAAAAAAGGCGTTGTACAGTGGAGCCAAAGCCCACACCTCACTGAAATGTGAGAACATCCTGAAAACGGCCAGACACCTTAGATTAGGAGGAAGCAAGTTCTGTAACAATTCATCCTTTTTAATAAGCAGGATTAATCTTTTGAAGTGTATTTTTAAGTCAGGAAGTTAAAATACCCAGCATAAAAATACACTCTTATTCAATTTTTTTAGATCAGTATATAAGCAAACCTTTAATTTTTTAAAGACAGCACTGCATCATCTTATTTCTTGTGTTTAATGCATGCATCCTTCATAAAAAGGTGCTATTTCACCTGCTAGTATGAAGTACACTAATAAAAGGAGAAAAATGTGTTAATCACTGCTGCTCTTCCCCCCTTCCCCACTGCTGTAGTAATACTAAAGGTTTAATTCTGCTCCATTGCACTATTTGAGCTGCCCTACTGCATTTAGAGACTATAACGAGACTACTTCTGAAAGCAATAGTGTCTTAATGAAAGTAAAACTATGACATCTTCCACATGATCTTGCTTGTAAGTTCGATTTCAATTTTAAACCTCCCTCCTCTTAAGCAAAAACATCTCAAACAAGAAGGTAAAAAATACTAAAAATGAGGCAACAGCAGTTCCCTCATATTTTGCTTTTATTAAAAATTAATATATTCAAAATATATGTAAAATATATTAAAAATAGTGTTAAGTCAAACACTAAGAATTTGGTTTTAAGATTGCCCAAGCAAATCTGTTTGATGTACTAATAGGATTAAAGGTAGGATATTCATGGTGCTCTGATCTTAGCATCCAATAATTTGTTAAATACCTGTATCACACAAATTCTAATAAATTTAAGATAATTCGTGATAATTTTTACCCTATATTACCGAGGACTTCATATCAGAATGAGTCTGACTAACGTTCATTAACAATAATGTTGTGAATAAAGTTCAAAGTAATGTTTGGGTCTGTTTTCTGCATAGAAAAACTTCTGTCAAGGGAGAAATAATTTACAAAACCCAGATGCACGCTCACACAAACAAAAGCAAAGAAGAAATCTATATCATTGCCAGTTACGTCTCACATCAATTTCAAGTCACTGCTGATCATGAAAACGACAGCAAGTATGACAGTGAATGGCAGTACTGTGGAATTGATGAGATGTAAAACAGTCTGTTAAGGGAAGCTTTCTCCCAAAAGTGCTAATTTTACATATTGGGGTTTTGTCATTTTGTGAAATGACATCCGAATATACATACACACTTCCCTTCCTGTGTGATTTGCATTGCATGAAAGAAGAGGGAAAAAACCACAAGAGAAATACAGGAGTGAAGGACAAGTTCAGCCTTTCACCATGAAATTTGAAGTGTAACACAGCACACAGGAAGGCAGAAAAGATTTTATATGGAGATTTGATGTTCTTCTGGAGTCTGTTCTATTTCTCCTCCCTTAAACCTTCTCAACAGTATGCTAATGAGGCCAGGGTCCCTGGTTTTGAAAAATGCTATTTAAACTGTATTAAGGAACTCAACATAAAAATCTATAATGTTTTTCTATCCCACCTGTATCTTTACAGTGTTATATTTCTTATCAATGCCCTAAATGAATACATATATATATATATATGTATCTGTCCGGATAAAGACAGCATATGATTTGAATTATGTCAAATGTACTTTGACAGAATAACATAAATTTTACAAAGAAATAAATAAAAACTATTACAAATCATAAAGATATATCTGTCACCAGAAAAAAATAATTCCATCTCAATTCCTCCTCATCATGACAGAGGGCAGAAGGGGAAGGGGGAAAAAGCCATTATACCATAAATTACTCAAGATACTTAAGACCAGAGAGAGATACAGCAAGAACATACAGAAGAAGCAGATGAGTAGTTTGGACACTTAACTTGTAGCAAGGGAGTTCTTAATTATCTGGTCCCCAAACTATTTCTAGGCTTGTTTGCTTCTGAAATTAGTACAATGAGAGTTTAAATTAGGACATAAACAACCCTGAGAGCAGTTGGTAGAGTGAACAAACTCTATGTCCTTCCCAAATGTCGCTATTACCAGAGTAACGACTCAAGAGAAACCACACATCTTAAATCACTGGCAATTTCTATTTTATGGCACAATACAGAGCCCTGAAGCTTCCCTTCATTCAACCTGAACCTACAGTGTAATTATTAGGACACTTTAAGTGGAATGATAAGCCCATAACATGGCTTTAAACAGTAGCTGTCCAAGCTGATCTCTTACATCTACCACTACATCCTTCCACACCCATATTTAAAAAGAGAGATCAAGGCCCTACCTGGTTCTTTGTAACAACAGGATTTGAGGACTTGGAGAGGAGATCCATGCTTAGAACAGCAGAGCTGGAAGCATCTTCCTGACTTATGCTGCTGCTATGCTAAATGCTTCTCTTACCGTATTTCAGAGTATACCAGCATGTTCCCAAATAAGTAACGTCAAAGCGCAATGTTAACATCTACAGAATTTCTCATCTCATCTACAAACCTCTCATCTTCCCTGGTCCTCAATCCCTTAAAATTTCCTGTTATTTCTTACCTTTGTGGCTTGTATTTTGCCTTGATCTTCTTCTCCCTGCTGTGCTCCTCACACCAGACTGCCCCTCTGCAGCACCACCAGCTGCTGCCCCTAAGGCACCAAGCCGCAGGCAGCTCATGGCTTCTACCTGTCTGCTGAGGGAGACAGATGGAAAAGTAGGAGTCAGGGTGCCTGGTACCACTCACAGATCAGTGCCACAGCAGTGGTTTTTGCCTTATCGTGGTGTCCACCCTTTTTTAATTGTTTTCTCAACACTTACAGTGAAGCAGACATACAAATACAGTGCAAGTCCTCAGTTGTATGTGACTCTTAATAACTTGTAGCTGTAAAATTATTGCTGGGTTTGAAATCTCCTTCTCCTCTATGTCAGTGTAGCAAAATAGTCTGCAGCTCTTAAAACAGGCATGATAGAAAGCTGACCTAACATTAATGGCTCCTATAATATTTTTAGGGCATAACCCCCAGCACAACAAAGGAGACAATGTCAAAGAAAGGAGCTCAGACAAAAGTTTTCAATAGCAAGAGGAGGAGAACACCAATGGTAACAGCAGCAAGACTTTACTAGAAATTTGAAAAGAGTGAAGGAAACCATAGGAAACATAACAAGTCTTTAAATTAACTTTGTATTTCAAAATATTTTGTAGACTGAATAATTTGATTATCACTGATTCATTATCATGAAGTTTAGTCTGAATACATAGTTGATACATGCTGTTATTGAGTCCTGTATCTCTCATTCATAAATTATTCGTTAATATTATTTAGACCAGTCTTGTTTGCCTAGAGGTGCAATAGTCTAAAGCATGTTGTACATACTTCTTCCTCTACTTCATGAACAGTAGCAGTGACCCAAATGAACTGCATTAAGACTAAAATTCTCAAAACATCTTCATAATGTAAATAAGATTTTCTAAATTGTATTTGTATCAGTTATAATTATGAAATTGCATCTTTAATTCCAAAAAATTTTTTACATGCCATGTGTATGAGGTAAGATGTATACCATTAATATTTCTTTCCAGCTTCTTCCATTTGTCTGTCACTCCAGTCTGGAGAGTGCTGTATTAAATTATAAACCAGCTGATTCTTTTTAGACTCACTGTGGTCTTTTGGTATCATTCATAATAATAACAGGTAAAATAACATCTGAATTCCTAAATATAACAGCAGAACAAACCACAATAATGATGTATATTTTACTTTTTTTTATAATTATTTTGTTTTATGGGTGTCCCTTTTCAGTTTTAGACTGGTCTTTAGTGACCATCCACTACTTTAGTGATCAGCCAAATATCCATTGACTCTGTTCACTTTATAGTACAAAAGTTGGTGGTAGCACCTTCTGTTAGGAGCTTGCAAAGTTCCTTTCATCCTCTTCAAAATTACTTTCATCAGTTTCAGGACACCCACAGAGTGAAGGAAGATTTAGGCTGAGCCTGACATATAGAAAATTAGAGAAGAAGAAGATTTCATAGAATCATAGAATCATGGAGATTGGAAAAGACATCTAAGATATTTAACCCAGCCAAACTTTAACCCAGAACTGCTAGGTTCACCACTAAACCGTGTTCCTACGTGCCACATCTATGCACTTTTTGCACACACAACCCTTCTAGGGATGGCAAGTCCACGGTTCCCAGAGCAGCCTGCTTCAATGCTTGACAACCCTTTCAGTGAAGACATTTTTACTTCATGTCTGTCTGATCTAATCCAACCTGGGGCTGTTTCCTCTCACCCTGTCACTTGTTACCTGGGGCAAAAGCCCTAGTCCCACTCAGCTATACCCTCCTTTCTGGTAGTTGTAGAGAGTAGCAAGGTCTCCGCTGGGGCTCCTTTTCTCCAGGCTAAACAGCCCCAGCTCCCTCAGACACTCAGTTCGCTCATTATGTGAACAGGCCAAAACTGAACACGGTGTTTGAGGCACAGCCACACCAGTGCCACAGCAGGGGGATGGTCACTGGCCTGATCCTACGGCCACACTAATGCTGATATGAGCCAGGATGCCCTTGGTGTTCTTGTCCACCTGGGCACATGGTGGTCTGTATTTCATCTGTATTTTTCAAGAAGGACAGTAGCACCTCTGTAAAATTTCTAAAAAAAGTTTCTTGTTAGCTGAATACTAAATAAATAAAATTAACAGATCCAAATTTGAGAAAAATATACTGTGATTTTAAACAGATAAGTTTGAAATTCAGTCAGGTAGGCAGAGAAATCTTTTAACTTTCACCTTCTCCCACTTCTAATTATGCAATTCCTAGATGGTTTTTCAAATGATAGACATGTATCATGATGGATTCATGCTACATGTGAAAGAAAAAGGTAAAAGGAACAAAGATGTAACATCTAGACTTTTCTCTCATTGAGAATTCACATAATGATGATTTTGTCCTTTGACAGTTTTTACATGCTCCCATCACTAAAGGGGCAGTTAACACTAAACTTAGCACAAGGAATCTAATGAAGCTCCAAACTCACATGTTAACACTTTTGGGGTTAGTGTTAAGTTATGTGGTTAGGAACAACCACATAACTTTCTTCTCAGTCTCTTTCTTGTCAGTGAACTGTAGTTTACCCTTTATTTTTACTTCCAGTCTTAGAATTCAAACCTTAAATGTATCTCCAAGTTTATACTTCAGATTTTTTTCTATTCACTCTTTCTTTTATCTAATAAATACCAAATCCTCTGTTTCGTCTCAGAAAGAGAAACTTAGAAGATGAATATCACCCATTTTTTAAAAGTCTTTATGCCTGAGAAAGCAGGTAATAATAGTTTACAGTAAAAGGTTTTGGAGAAACAAGGATGAAAAATAAAACAGTATTGTCTATCAAATGAAGTAACAGAATTCTTTGGTTCCCATATGAGGATTAAATTTTCAAATAGTGCATTTGATGACACAGAAGTTCAAGAAACCATTTCAACTGGAACTCAATCCTCTTGACTGGCCTCAATTAAGATATAAAGCTGGAGTGTTTTATACATATATATATAGTCAGGAAATGGATGGAAAACTTAATTTCCAAGGTCCTCAAATTAATAAAGTTTTTCATATTTTTCTTAATAGTAGCTTTTGGGACTATGTTGCCAAGACTGGATAATGATACAAAAAGGTGTATCATCAATCGGTCTTAACTAGGGAGAGATTCACAAACTTTTCCCTTGGGAATAGTAATGAATGGAAGGAGATTTCTGTTGAATAGGGAAATGCATCTGGATACAATTTGTATTGGTTCATATGACAGTTTCATGGATTTTCAAATCTATAAGCTTTTAGCAATTCTTGGTGTGGTGGTTTAGGCCAAATTCAGGGAAACGTCCAAAAGGAACGTCTCCCCAAAGGAAGGCAGGCCACAACCACCCCTTCCCCCAACTGGGTTCGGGAAAAACAGATTTTCCTCAGAGGAAAGTGAAGGAGAAAATAAAAACTATTTATTTAACACACACAGGAAAATAATAATAGTAATAATAATGCTAAATAATAAAATCTCTCGCTCTGGAGAGAGAACCTGAAAGATTTTAGAGTCCTTCTGTGGGTGCAGCCTCTCTCCTCCTCCTCGGAACTGGGTCAGCGTGGGGGGGCCCCCCTCCAGGCCGGTGGAAGGTCCCCCAGTGGGGTTCTGATGTTCTGGTGTTCCGAACAAGTCCGGAAGAGAAGAAGGGAAAAAACCGAAGTCCCAAGAGAAAAAAAACCTCAACTCTCCGTCTCTCTCCGAAGAAACAGAGCCGAAAAGCTGACTGAAAAGCCAGAAGCAGTGCCTCCCTGCTCCTCAACAGCAGCCGTAGCTAATCTCTGTGTCCTTGAAGCACAAACTGTTTCGAAAAGTTCGCTCAGTTTTTTTCTCTCTCTTGCATCCAGTTTTAAAGGCATAGAAAGGCTCAGGAATCATGTCTGGGCATGAAGCAGTGATAGGGGATACAACAGCACAGTCACCCCAAGATGCTTGGAGCTTGGGATTCAGAAATTTTGTTGGGGAAGATGCCCCAATTATTGGTTTCCATCTGGGCATTACTTGCTAGCTTCTTGGCTGATTCCACCGTAATAAATCCACGGGCCATGAAGATCGTGATGGAGTTAATTTGTGTTTTCTGGAAACTACTCAAAGACTTGTAGTCTCATGAACAGCAGAAACCCTACAATGCGAAATGTTGGTCTGAAGGCTGGAAGTTTTGCACAGTATGTCCAGTGCAAATGAGGAATTGATTCTAAATCACTTGACAATGTTTTTGGAGCAGTCACTGATACCTTGGGTTTTAACTTTTACACTTTTTAAATTCTGTATTGCTTTCTGTGTAACACTGAATTTTCTTGTAGCTCGTTAGCTGCTCTCTTATGCCAGATAGACACAACAAAGCTTCTGTGAGCTTGCTATTCAAGGACACTCAGACTGTCCTAGGCCCAAAGGTGTAAACTAGGGCCACTAGAGAGGTGGAGATATTGAAGAAATTACATAATTAGCTAAAGTTCTAACTGGCGAATTTATGCTGATATGTAAATGGACCAAACCTATAAAAGTGTGAAGAACTCGTGACTCGTCATCCATCTCGGGGTCCATTTTGGAAGTAGCCTCTGGCTCCCCAGGGTGCACCTTTGAAGGTCCTTCAAATAAATACCTACCTTTATTCCCTTACTCCTGTCTAGTCTCTGTTTCTAGGTAGCCACACAATCATGATGAATAATTTGATTCCAGTATTGTCACTGGCAGTATCAGATTGAGACAATAGACAGTCAAATATTCAAAGCTGGACTGGATGTTCTCACTGGATATCAGGAAGGAAAACTTTAAGTTAAAGTTCCTTAGATATTTGCAGTTGGCCTGTATCTGAAATGGAATACTGTCAAAGTTTATCATGCCCATCCTCTCTCAAGTGGTAGTTTGGTTGGCTGAGGTATGCTTTTCTCTCTACTGCATGAACCAGAACATTTTTAGAAATGGAGAGACAGAATAATCATGTTTTATAGAAATGGCAGAATGTAAACAAACAGTAACGGTGAGAAGTTCTTTGAGTCAATTTAGTTAGAATTTCAATGAGATTTGTTTCCATTCCTTTATGGTAATACCTGACATACCAGTCCTTTGGTTTGAGACTAATTCATATCTTATTTCTGTTATTCAGTGTTGCCCTTCTCATTTTCTGTGCTGAATTTTTTAATGTGTTTGTCCTCTCCCTTCTGCGGAAAGCACTCTTCAAAGCTTCAACCACCAAATTGAACACTGGACTCACAAGGGAGCTGGGAAGAGCCTGGAGCAACTGAATATAGTCACTCAAGTAGAAGGGAATATATTACAGTGATAGGGATGCTGTGCCAGGATTTAGGGTCTACTGATATGGCTAGTGCATTTCTTCTGACAGCCAGTGCCAGCTTCCTGATTTCCTAATTATATAATTAGGGAAATTTTGTTTTGAAATGTTTTAGACCTGAGAGAAAATATAGAAAGTAATTCATGTCAAACCTGTGTACCTCATTTAGTTCTCATCTTTTGTGCTGCAGCTTAGGCTGTTTGCATGTTTCTCTTGCACAGAGGAATGTATTACCACAACATTTAGGAAATTCAGCAACTGAAAACAGTGTGTTCACAAAAAGGAAGCTGAAATAGAAAATGAAGTCATAAAATATGCAGAAGAGCAGAGCTGATCGTGGTCAATGACAGCAATGATCATTTTTCAGAAAACCAGGTCTGGTATTGGTCAGTGTAATTTAGAAGGTAAGATTCAGAGGTGTGTGCCACGTATGTGTCTGGGCTGTAAATGTCCTAACTAGTGGCGGGTCACTATCAGCCAGCTAGCCAAAATTTTCTTTAAATGGAGGCCAAACGGAAGTCTGAACTAAAACTGATGTGCAGTATTAAAAATAATGGGTGAACTTTGAAGAAAGGCAGACATCCTTCTTAACATGGGCGCAGCTTTCACACTGGCTTTTAGTGATACTTAACCCTGTACAAAAACTGGAGAAAGGGATCAAGTTTACAGTGGTAGGATCCTTTGCTCCTAGAAATAAAATGAAAAGGCATATACCAATACAGCTGAAATAAAAAACAGTAGTTTGTCATCCTATTGCTTATCAGTGCCCTTCTCATTCATCCACTGTGTTCGTAGTTAAGACCTTAGAGATACAGTATGTATGAACACATCCATTAGGCAGTTTTCATTCTCATAGGAAATAAACATCTAGCAGTAAAATTCTTGAAAAAAACCTATATTTATGAAGAAAGTATTGCAGTCTTTCTTAAGGTTTCCAAACTAAGAGTGTTCATCTTTTTATCAGTCTTTAGCCGATACACATTTTCTCCTATAATAGAAGCTGTCTTTCTACAGTGTTGGTGTAGTTCGGGTGTTTTATGGTTAGTTGCCTTTATCTGCTCTTTCTCTTCTCTCTAGAAAAGTCACCTAGAAATCAGCCATTCTATTCTCCTCATTCCTCAGGGTTCTGATATGCTAGTCCTCTCTGGGTGTTTAACAGTTCAGAGATGTTGGGGTAGACATTCAGATGTCAGTATGTTACCCTATTTTATTCACAATTAATTATGAAGAGTGTCTTCCTTGCAAATATTGAAGTTATATATGCATATTATTTTGGATCATCTATTTCTAATCTTAAAATCATGACAGTTATTAGAAATTAACTGGACTTTTGATGATATTTGGAAACATTGAGTCAGCTTTCAGTGCTCTCTTCAGGCAACGAAATATATATTGAAAAAAAGCCCTTTGGGAAAAATGAGTTTTCACATCACACTTTTTCTTCAAGTAACCCCAAGATAATTTTATAGTAATCTGTACTTCAGAACTTTATCTGGTTGACTAAAATTATTTTTCTTTCATTTAAGAAAAAAAAGATTATTCTGTCTTCAATCAAATAAAAGCTCAAAAACTTCTAAAATGAAATGTCTTGAAAGATTAAGTTAAAGAAGGTGAATTCCTTCTATTCTTTGCCAAAATAGACAACCATTATTACTTACTAAATATTGTCATCTTTTGACTTGGGAGATGTTTTCTGGTGTCACGCACCAGGAAGTACTAAAGGAGTCTCCTCAAAAAAACACACATGGGAAAAAAATTAATTTCATTAAAAAAAAAAAAAATCAGACCTGTGTTAAGAACAAAACAAGATTAAGAACTTCAAAACCTTGACTGAGGTGCATAAGTGGAATATATATAGGGATTATTGAAGTAAGTGATGTAATGAGTTTTGCATCCACACATGATTTTACACACTTGTAAAGTTTTGAAAAGAAATAACAGTACAAAAACAGCAGAAGAGTGCTGTGTTATGGAATATTATAGTAAAAGTAATGAATGAAATCACCTGTGAAGAAGGATAAAGGACTGTGATATCCATACTGCGATGACAAAGATTATCTCCTGAGTAATAGTGCAATCTTGGTACTTAGGAAAAAGGGAAAGCCTTCCCATTTGCAAAAAAAACAGGTGATCTCTTTTGAGGTATATATAATTTTAAGAAGCATTAAAGTAATATTACAGTTTTACAGTCTAAAAATTATATGTGAACATTATAATATTTATTGTGTACAATTAGACTGTCAAACTGTGATAAATGTTTATTGTACCTATATTAATCCTAATTTTGTTTTATAACTATGGTTTACTCATTGCCCTTAAGAAACAAAATTGAAAAAGTTTTAAAATAATATTTTTGGAGAATTTAAAACCAATGATTGGATTAAAGAAACAATTTATCTCTTTGTACCAATATACTTTAAATGCTTTCTTACTGAGGTCTCCAAATAATGGAAATGTAACAAATCCACATTAAAAGTGAGAGCAAATGAGTAAGGCAAGATAAATGTACCTGTGAATCTCCCTTTGGCAGACTCGGTTGCACAGTTTGTTGGGAAAGGGTCTGGGAAGTTGTCGCTTACTCCATTTATCTTGCTTGATTTTGATGGTGCAGGTTGCTGCTCGGTTGTGCCGCAGCCAGGTGAAAATGAAGGAATCATTGCTTAAGCTTCATGAAGCACAGAAACTAGATGTAATTTTCACTTATTTTACAGCATTTTTTAGCATATTAACTTCACTGATCCTGTTTCTAATGGACTAAAACATATCAATGCACCATTTAAGTGAAGTTTCTGGATAACAGGGTGTGACTTTTATTTTGAAAGGTGTTTTGTAAGTACATCCAATCAACCTTTTAAATACATTTTTCACAAGGTATATCAAACTGTACACAAACCTCTCAGGGAATCTAATGTACTAGATCCTTTTTAATGCTTCACTTCATCATGAAACAGTCATGTAAGAATTTCTCTTGTGCATTACATAACTTATTATAGTGATAAGTTACTCAAACCTTCAATGTTCATAAATATGAGAAAGAATAACCACTCTTCTTGTAAATAATTTAGATGTTTTTTCTATGTTGTATTTTTTTAATATTTAGAAGCCCCAGAAAACTCAGTATTGGTTTTATATATGACTGAAGTAGGCAGCTGTGTGTAACTTTATCCCTCACACAGTCCTGAACATTTAAATGGAAGGAGTAAAACTTAGCTTCCTGAGTGAATTCTACGTCAGAAATACAAAATAGCTAGCAGGCACAATTACAAGTTCTATCATGGAAGTTTTTTAAGATGATTTTATTTTAAAGCTACTAATTTTACAAAGGAGTTTTATTTATTCCCTGGTCTTGAACCGTGACTTTTATATATGCTCCTATATTTCTTAAATATTCAGAGTAAAAAATTTCCATATTAGAGTCAAGAAGTATCTCACCACCCTTCCTAGTCCACATAGTGGAAAACAATTGCAGAAATTATCTGGATTATATTCCTGTTCCTTTCTAGAATCTGGTCTCCTTGGTTCAGATAGGCTTTGCTTTTACATAATTATGACTGTTTCCAATGTGGTATATATTGTGAAAGAAAAATCCTATTAAGCTGAACCCATCAGTCCATTTTATAGGTTTAGGTTTTTTTAGAAGATTTTATAGTTTTGAAAATGAAAATATTTCTCCATTCATAGCATTTTTGTCTCAAAATCTGTCTCTCAGGTCTTTAAACTGCTAGAAAGAAAGCAGCAAGTGCCAGTCTTCAAAGCATCTTGGATAGATTCTAATTCTTTGGAGCTAAGGATGTTGCTTTTAGTACATTTGTCCTCCAAGTCACCTTACATGCTGCAGATAAAGCAGAGAAACCACCCAGATGTACTGGCCTCCCAACAAATAAAGTAATTACAGTGGTATACCTTTTCAACGATTTGTAGAGTTTATCTGGATCAAGAACAAGACATGTTCTAATTCTCTTAATGAGGAAAGGCTTGAAATGTCATCATTGCCAGATCAAAGGATAATATTTACAGCAGTGATGAGGTGAAGCTGTTATGCTGATGCTCTCCCATAGCTGCAGGCAAACTGCCCCTTGGCTCTCCAAGGCACCTACTGTAGGAATGGTGGGCAAGCAGCACTTGAACCAAGTGTCTGAAAACAGCAGCTATTGCCAGGCCAAAGACGATTTTGATGTAACGTCAAATATTTTGGAAGGTGAGATGAAATACGTGATTTGAGCACAGTCTTCAACTTTTCTTTTTTTCTGGTTTTCTGTTTGTTTGTTTGTGGTTTTGTTTTGTTTTGTTTTGTTGTTTTTGTTGTTTTTTTTTTTTTAATTTGGACCAGTAGCTTCAGCAATTGTGCAGTCGAAGTTTACCAGTGCTATTTATACAGATGAGGACGGCAGTTATTGCACATTTAGCGGAGTGACTTCAATGTTACTCCTTAAAATTTTTACATAATCTGATACAATTTTTAAGTTCCCCAAGTTTTCCTGCTTTCCTCCCAAAGAATCACAGTGTAAAATTTGAGTACTGGTAAATTCTTTCCAGGAGATTCTTCCGAAAAAAGTGGGTTAACTATTTGAGAGTTTGAATTTTTGGGAAGAATTTCTTTTCTTAGAGCGTGTTTCTTTAGTGAATATTCTGGCAAATATCTAAGGCATTTTTTAAATGACAAGTCACAAAGGGAGCCATAAAATATATGACTTTCATGCCTTTGTATTACCACATGCATTTCTAATACTTCCACTCTTCAAAGATTATTTTAGGTCATATTGTATAAAAGGGAATTTTTACATGCAGTTTCATACAGAGGAGGAATAATCTCTCCAAACTACTTCCAAGAGTTTTCCTTCTTGTTTGTATGAATATTATCAAATTATTTTGTCACCAAAAATATCAACATGATTCATCAGTACTGTGTTTGGTTAATATTCCTGCTTTCCTTATGTAGTCAGTGGAGAAGTATCTTCAGGGAAAATTTTCTGTTTATCCTCCAGGGGCTTGATCTGTTTATTTATATTTTATTATTACTACTTGTATGTTGAAATCTTACCAGTCTTGTAGTGGAGAGAGAATTTGTGGAAGTTTCCCTAATCAATGCCTAAAGTACTTCCAAAGGGATCTAAAAAGGTCTGAGGAGCCTTTACTTATTATATGACAGAAATTAAATTATAATTTCTGAAGCGTAGTAGGTTAAAAATTTTTAACCATAATTTTTGGGGAAGAACAAAGTTCATTATAGTATGCTTGTGAGGGTAAACACAAAAAAGTCTGGTAGTAGGTCACAATAGCAAAGATTTAATTCTACTTTTTTTTGTGCTTAAGCTTCCACCCTCCTTCTCTGAGAATCTGCAAGAAAATAAGCCATAGTCTCACACCATGGGCAAAAAATGGAATGTCCTTTTGGGCAGAAAGTATGATTAAGACCTCTTTGAGGAAAATGTGGTGAATCTCATATCTTGTATTTACCGGTAATGTACATATTTCCTTGACAGATGAAATATTCCCTTTTATGTCATTGTGTGAACCTGGCATATAAATTACTTAAATGCTTGTTCAATTTTTTTTTAAGCCATTTGTAGTACCAGCTCCAATACAGTGGTCTTAATGGTATGAGTGTCATAGAGAAACAGGTAGGGATGAATAATTTGCTGGAAATTCATTTTACAACTAAATCCAGGAAATAAATTGATTCTCAAAACTATTTCTCATCTTGAATTTCTTTGCAAGTGTTTCAGAAACCAATATTTGATTAAAAAACTTGACTTGTATTCTCCTCTTTCTTGATTGGGTAACATTTATTTAGCACGTATTTTGGAATTTTATATTCAGTTGAGCAGTCTTACTTATAGATCCATTTGTGAGAAGTAGGGGACTATGTACACAGCATATATCTGCAGGTGTCTAAATTCATGCTTTTTAATTCCTACAAATTATTTTGAAATCCATTATTTCATTCCTGTAATGAGCAGTAAAATCATTGTGCTCCAACAATCTCCAGGAAAACTAACAACTGTGTAAAAGAAAACATTAGGAATTCAAGCCTTTTATTAAATTCCCAAAAGCGTAGGGAACTGTTAAAAACAAATTCCAGTGGTCTTGACCAGAACTTAGTATAAATTATAAAATATCTGACCTTAAAAGAATTTTGTAGTTACGTGAATTTTGCAATATCTTCAACTTCTGTTCTGGAAACTGCCTACCACTGTTTCTTCTTAGTAACACAGAGGACTCTCTAGAATACAGGCTTTCAAGACTGAAAATTTCAGATACATAAATTTCTATTAGTATTTAGCAAGTGAACAGTCCAAAGAGAAAATAAAAATTACCTTACATAGAAACACCGTACAACCTTTAATTACATAATTCTATCCCTTTAAGAGAGGAACATCATTTGCAATCGTTTACCACAAGTTACATTTTACAGTAATTTACTTAGTTAAAACTGACATGTTGTGAAATGTTGCATCATCATGTAGAAGACACAGAGGGACCATGAGCTCCATAACTTCAATCATAAAATAAAGGAAAAGCAGGCTGTGCAGACTGGAGAGATCAATGAAAGTTTGGAAAGCTTTGCATGTGAGGATACATTTATTTTAAATACTGAACTAGCAGATGGGAAAATTATTTTTACTTATATATCAGATGTGTGTTGGGATATAATTACAAAGTGACAAAAGTAGTGTGGGCTTCATAGAGTTACTAGAAGAAGGAGATGACTATACCAAGTTAAAGAATAATATTGTGGTGGTTACAGTAGTCAGTTCTATTCTAAGACACCAATCTGGTTAAGGAGCTTAAACACAAAAAATAGACTTTAGTAGATTATCATGATGTCTTATTATTAAAAAAAAAAAAAAAACAAAAAAGGAAGCCAGACAAATTAAGTCCTTGACATAATACTCACTAGCCAGAAGGAATTATATTTAATAGAAGGTAAGAGAGGGTAAATGATCATCATTTTTATTAACCTTGAGAAACAAAATAAAAGCAAATCTGAAAATACCATTAAAAACCTAGAATCTGTAGCCCCATCTATTGGCCGATCTGAGAACGTTTCATATAAAGATGCAATATCCACATACAGCTAAGATAAAAGACAGTAAGAGAGAAACCTGATATTTGGATGTTGGTGAATGACGAACCACACTGGTACTGTTCACCCCTCACTGCCTCGCTGGAGGCTTCAGTAGGAGTTGAAGAGAACTGCTTCATCTCTGCACCTGAAGAGCAGAAACAAATGATGTTGGTGTTGAATTCAGACTAAACATCCTAGCATGGAGCAGGAGAAATTTAAGCCACACATTCATAATAGCTGACCTCTTAATAGGGATGATAGAAGAAAGGATCAGGATCAGGAACCAATGCGGAAGTCCTAATGATTTGGAAAGGAACTGAACTTAATACACAGGCAGTGTAGGGCCTAGTGACAGTAATCATATATTTGCACCCTTCTTTTTTTCACCTAGACAGATGTTTGTCCTGGCAAGATAAGAGCAAGTTAGTAATTTAAGATAAATCAGAATTTAAATTGGTCACTAGCAGTAATAAAACACTGCAGCGGGGGGAAACAAAAGGTGGAATAGACTAACATTCTGCTTATGTAGCATTCAGTCTTTATTCTATGTACTGCTTTTGACAGCATGCATGATCCTGGGTTTCCTGTTAAGCGTCTCTCAAATCACGTTACCTTTTGAGGTTTGTTCAGTACCTTCTAGAATCAAATCAACTGCATTTAGCCAAAGTCTCTTTGGAGGTGTTGGCATTCCAACAGGTCACTGAGATCAGCATGCTTCAGTGACACTGAGAAAGTAGCTTGACCTGCTGTCGCTTCTGCTTCTTCTTTTTTAAGACATTGAATTTGATTTCAAAATATATGATGGAATACCAAAAAACCCACAAAACTCCAAACAAGACAGCCTCTCTTTTTTCCAGGAATATCAGCTAAGATACCCCTGTGCAAGTCTCTGGTCCAATTAATATTAAAGTAATATATAAGAAATGGAATACTATCCAGAATAGAACAATGTTAATAAAATAGACTGAGTAATTGAGCCCAAAATAACATCTAATCTGATGATTACAGTCCTCGTCCTGTGTGTGTGGACAGAGATGTGGGGTAAATACAGGTCTCCTGTACACTAAGTAGCTGTCTAAACCCATAAGCAAATCCTTCTCTTTGAACATTTTTCTGACGAATCTCAAAACTTGGCTGGGCATTCCCCTCTCCTGTTTACTTCTTTTCTTCCTGGTTTTGCATTTGTTGAATTTTTTTCACTAGAAATAATGTGTTTTATTCAGAGTAATTAAAAATTCCACTTCCATAAAGAAGGAATTCTTAAAACTATTCTTTTTCCCGTAAGAGAAATGGAGATGGATTCATGAGAGCTTGGACGGAAAAAATCTTTCCTCCACTTCCAATTTTTATGTTTGGCCCTGAATTTCTTCACTGGTCATTCAAAGAAGCTCTCTCAAAATCACCTGAGTCACTAAACACTGCCTACATAGGATGGTAGGAAAGAACTATGCAGCAAGCGAGTCCACAAAACTGGTGAGTCCTCTAGACAGAACAGCCCTTTCCAGAATATAGTGTGAAGAGCAGTTACCTTTAATTCTCTTACCAGCCTCTGACATTACCACCACAAATGGTAATAACACTCTAAATCCTTTCATCTTGCTGCAGCTAAAATATACTGTGCCCAAATATTTGTTTTGGCCCTTGTTCTTCTTCCCCTTACTTGAAGCAGTGCTGCATAAAAATGAAAAGAAAAATGCTTGGTTAGGGTCCAAACATGTTCATGTTTTGTAATGACATTTAAAATTACTATAATAGCCTTGATTCCTTCAGGAAATCTAATATTTTAAAATATGAAAATTTGCTGACCAGAACAATGAAGAGAAAACAAAGATTAAATAAGCAAAAAAAAAAGTGAAAAATGTCATGCTTGCGGCCAAATTTATTCAGAATCACATTTTTTTCAGAAAAAATGAGAATGAGAAAGTCTAATGGTAGTAATGATGTGAACATGTGAACTTACATTCACATTTTTCATGTGAACTTCCACATGTAAAATCAAAAAAATAAAGGTCAAAACTTACAGAGTAGTAACCAAACACCCATATACACAATGATTTCTATTTTCAAGATTTATCATATGGAATTTCATTATTATGTAAGTTCTCAAGAGAATAACAAACAAAAATATGTACAAGGAAGGTGCACACAGGGATTACAGAGGGTAAAGAACTACATTCTGAATAGAAGTACTGGACTTAAAGGAAAATACCTTGAATACAGTACATCTGCTGTGACATTTTATACACTGATAAAAACGGACAGAATAAGACATTACTTAATATATTTAAAGAAAAGCTATTTAAAATATGATTTGTAATGATAAACTTTGAAGCACAAGCATTTTTCTTCTTTTTCCCCCACATTTTGTCAATGCAACCCCCAAATCTTTAATAATTTTCTGGAGATAAAATAAGGATCAAGTATAAAATGATAAATGGTTAATCAGCTGAATAAGTGGCAAGTCAGGTATCACTAACTGCAATTACTGTCACAGTTCTATGACTTTTTGCACTTAAGTCTTCTTGTCCCTAATTCACTTGTATCCAAAAATTGAATGAGTTTGCTCCAGTGTACAAAAGGAGGTAGTTTGCTTCACATAAACAAGATACTTTAAAAAGATATTCTCAAAGTAAAAAAAAAAAAGAAATTCATGAGAAACTTTTGTGTAGTTAGTTTCTGCTAGCTAAAAAAAACTTTTTTATCTCAGAGAAACAGTGCACTTGAAAATTTAACAAATACACTTGAAAAATATAATGGAACCTAAACAGAATTATTTACAGCCAAAACACTCTTCTACTACATGATAGGAAAACTTTTTTGCAAAAATCCTAGAGCAAAAAGATTTGGGTTTTTTTTTAATCTGACAGAACAGAGTTCTCTTCAAAAACTGATTGACCTGAGTTAAGTGTATGTACAGGCTGGAAGAAAAAAAAACAAATTATAGGGTGAATAATTTCCAAAGCGCAGCAACTTGAGTTCCAAAAGATTCCTAATCCTCCCAGTTCACACAGTACCGCCCTTTTTTTCAGCATAAATAATTACATGCTCTTTTAAGGTTCTCCAGCACAAACAGGGAAAAAAAAGAGATGTGGAAGAATATATCTCTCTAGGATGCTCTTTCAGGTAAACCTTAGTGTGGGAGTCCAGAGTGCGGGGAATATTTCTCTGCCTGTTTTAAGGAGTTTTACCCCCCTGGACAGCACTGTTTTTGACCTTCGTCCATGGAGAAAGCTGCCAACTCTCTGGGAAGAAGTTGAACGCACTGCGGTGTGAACTAGGTGATAGAATATTATATAAGGTAGCACAGGATGAAAATATAAAGATGTTGGGTTTGTTAAAGTAACAAATAGATAAAAACCAAAAACTCCAAAATGGAGGATTATTGTTGTTTTATAACCTCCTTCTTGTTCTTCATGCTACTCCATTTAATGCAACAAAATTGTTTAAAGTGATTGGATAAAAAATTCCACAGTTCCTGTGAACGTTTTAAAAACATTTGTTGAATATTGGTAGAAAAGTGAAAATATCTGTCATTTCAAACACTGATTGAATTGTTTAGCTTTAAAAACGCCGTGTTATCTTGATTTCGGCGGCATTCTGTGCATTTTCCTCAGCATGCACGTCCCTCTGCTGTACTTCTAACTTTTCTGATAAAATTTAATAAACTATCTGAGAGCAGAGAAGGCTGAATGTCTGTTAATTAACAAAAATCCAAACAAGAACTCAGAAGTCCTCCCCCAGCAGGGGAGGAATGATTTAAGGCACAACAAGATCAACAGGTGGAATTCAAAACAGAATCCCACACCTTAGAAATGTTCATTTGCTATGTGAAATACAAAAGAATTTATTTTGTGACAGATACCAGATCATGTCTTAGGTGCTTATAAAGAAGAATTCTAAGACTGAACATAGAATTTAGGGTCTTTTTTTAAGAGACAAATCATAAAAACCAGCTTGCCTTATTATTGTCTTGCTTTTCTTCTACTGTCCTAAGAATGTCCAATTCCAGAGCCACAGACATCAGCCTTGTGATCTGTCATCCCAGAATTCTCAAAATCTTCCTTTTCAGGCTCTGAGATTCAACTCTGATGCCACATTAGAGATTCACAAGGACTGCACAACTGTACTTCTGACTCCTTCCGTTTATTTTTCATATGTTTGCATGAAAGCCTTATGTTTGGGTTGTTGATTTTTTTAAATGTTTAAACGAACATCTCCCAAAAGCCATAAAGTTCTTGTACGAGGGTAGAAAATCTTTTCTCACGCATTATAAAACATTTCAAATTTCTTCATTTTGTCTGCTAGGTGACTTGCTCACCTTCAGCCATCTAGAAGACACTGTCTTCAGATACTGACCTAGAGGTCTTCAGGAAAATGTCTTCTTTCAGGATGTATGAGAAAGCCTGAAGAAGACGCATCTTCTATCTAGGAAATCAGGTCAGCCTGGCGCTTCCAATTTCTTTTTATTTTAGAGATATCTCAAGGTAGAATAAACATGTATGTGTAGTCTAATGTAATGTGCAATGTAAATTGTAATCCTTAAATGTTAAACGCTCTTTCGGTAATTCTGAATCCCTACATCTCCAGATCTATTCCGTGCCTTTCAAGAGGCTTTCTTTTTCATTTTCCACTTAGATCATCTTTCCAAATGTTTCAAATTTGGGATTTTTAACTTTTTAACTTTTTTTTTCACTTATAATTTTAGACATAGAACTGTTTACAGATTAGCCCTTATTAATATCTCAAGCTCTATGCAGCAATATGAGTCTTCCCTAGAAAGATTACCCACTGTATGAAAATATCCTTTTAAGAAAGGTAAAGAACTGTTTATCATGCCCTCTGCTTAAGTCTGGAAAACAGCTTTAGCTACTAGTAAATTAATAATGCTGACATTTGTAGCTCTCTTCAGAAACAATAAAAGAATTCTACTTTGAGTATTATCTGTTGTATATAATATTCCAGTTAATTTATTTGCTGTTAAGAAAAGAGCCCACCGTAACTGATCCACTGAACACCCATTAAAAACGTGAGAGCAAACTCAAGTATCCAAAAGTTGCAGATTTTACCATGTCTTAATTATCTGGAAAATCTTGTAGAAAAATAACTAATATAGGTATTGTAAACCAAACAAAGATATATAAGCTCAGTAAATAACCTTATACGATTAAACCTTCTCAGTAAGTGAAACTTCTGTTTAAGAATTTGTTTCTTGAAAATTTTTATGAAGACATAATTTTTTTCAGGGCATACGTATTTTGTTTTAGATATTTTGTCCCTTAAGACGTGAATTTTTCAATTGAAATTGTGGAAGATGGAGGATTTTTACGTTTTCTTTCCTCTCTCATTGACCATTCTTTCTTCTGCTCAATCTCCCATTGATTTAAATAGAATAGCGCTTGGTGAAAAAGAGTGATTTGTCTACTTTTATATACACCTTAAGAAGTTACAGCCAATGAATAATAGTTATATTGACACAAACAATGGGAATGCTTAGAGAGGACAGTTCTCAAATATGTGAGTTGATTTCTGCAACAGTGAAAACAGTTCGTGTATAAGACACAAAAATTTCAGATCACATCTTTTGTGATTCAGTTCATAAGAAGATCTGTTTGACTTGCTTCTTCAAAACATGCATTTTTATAAACATTTTGAATATAGTAAAATATAAGCTTAAAGAATGACTGTAATACAAACTGCAGTTCTTTTTTAGCACTTTGAATTATTTCTTACTACTTTTTCACTTTGTATTTTTTTTTGTTTACTAGAGAATTAGTTAAATAACCACTCCCTGGAAATTTGGATAAAGGCTTTCATCATGAATCATGCTTGGCTATGACCAGGGATAATGTGTTTATGCATATCTGGAGAGATCGTTCAGTACATCATGGCATAATGTTTACTTATTTTGTTCTATAAATTTTTTAAACCATTTTATCCAGTAATTTCTCTATGCAGTGATTCATTATACCCTCAAATTGCATTATTTCATGGCTGATAACTGCTTTTATTAGTTATTGCTTGCATATGTTGGAATTACATCCTTTTTCCCTCTCAGGGACATAACAGTTTGTAGTAATAGAATGCTTAAGTGAAAAAAAGAACTCCCAAAGGAAAAACATAGACATTGAACTAAATCTGCTCACAGAAAAAACAGTTTCAACCTCTTGTTTCAAGAAGCCAAGACTGAGATTACTGATAGAATATCTCTCGGTCATAATTTCAAAATATGGATTTGCAATGCTAATGAGTTAGAATCCCAGAAACAAATTACATTCAGGGAAGATTTCTTTACTTCTGTCAAAGTTTATGAATGTGACATAAATTACCTATATTATTGTTTTTTAAAAAGCATATGATGCAAATGTTGCATTACAATGATGGCAGTTTGTGAATGGAAGTCTGGTTACAACTTTAAACTGTGTCCTGAGCCCCCTTTTTGTTCCATCAAGTCATCCAAGATACTCATTCTGTCCAAGAAAACCCTCTAAATTTAACTCAGAGCCTCACGAAACCCTCACTAACATGCTGGTTTCTTAGCTCTCAGGCTGGGTAATGAGTGAATTGCTTTTCCAGGAAGCAGTTACATGGAAAATCCTCCACATCCAATGTGCCAAAGTTGCTAGGACTGTAAAGAAATTCACTTGCAAATACACAAAACAGAAATTCCTAAATATATGCTTATCTAAGAACACCTAAAATGCTACCTCAAGAGAAATAATGGATTTATCAAAATATATCCTTTACAATCCTTTAATCCTTCACAAAGTTGTAAAATGTCAAACTTTCCTATTTTAGTCATACAACATTGAGACACTCTAATATTTACATTTTAAAAGCATAGGAATTGAATATAAATTTGGAGTGAATGTGAAAATAAATAAAGAATACTAAAATGTTGAATAAATAATCCAAGGCAGAAACTCTTCCACTTCAGCTTAGTATCGCCCCTACAATCATGACACATTAATAGTCATGACCCAGACACATTAATACTCAGAAATTTTTGTGGATTTTATGAATAAAAAAAGTATGTTCTTGGCTAGGTGACTGACACCAAGAAAATAGATTTTTGGTTTTAATTGAGTCTTAGTATATATTAGTCTTCTATCATTTTGTGATGGTTTGACTTTGGCTGGATGCCTTGTGCCTACAAAAGGTGCCCTAACTCTCCCCTCCCCAGTGGACAGGTGAGAGAAAATATAACATAACGCTCATGGGCTGAGATAAAGACAGGGAGAAATCACTCACCAGTTAATGTCATGGGCAGAACAGACCCAACTTGTGGAAATTAACTGAATTTCAATCAGATCAGAACAGGATAATGAGAAAACAAATCTCAAAAACACTTTCTCTCAACTCCTCCCTCCGTCCTGGGCTCAACTTTATAATAATTAATATTACTGACATTAAATGAAGAAACAGACATAACTGAAACCCACACTACTGGATTACCCATTATGGCCATACTTGCTTTTTGAAGAAGTGCTGTGAAAAAACAATTGTGCTATTTCAGGCTGAGAGAAAGCAGCATAACAACCTTGCTCAGACCTCTGTGCTTGCTTCTCCCATGACACTGAGCTTTTCTGTAGGTACATCTGTCATGGTTTAAACCAGGCCAGCAACCAAGCCCCACACAGCTGCTCACTCATGCACCCCCAGTGGGATAGGAAAAGAATCAAAAGAGTAAAAGTAGAAAAGTTGTGTGTTGTCACATAAGCAATGCTCAGCAGTAACAAAAACATCCCTGAGTAATTAACACTGCTTCCAGTACAAATTCAGAACACAGACCCATACAAGCTGCTGTGAAGAAAGTCAACTCTATCCCAGATAAGACCAGCACAACATCCTAATATCATTTTTGAATAAATAGTAACTTTTATGATCCTGCCAAAAGCCTGAAGTCTGTGACATTTTTGAAGCCAGATCATAAAGAAGTAAGAGCAGATTTATAAACTGATTAACAGAAGTGGATTTTGTTGGATGTTTTCCTTTTGCTAGCTATTTTGACTCCTCTATTCCAGTGTAGATTGAATCGCTCCATGACAAGTGATGGGATTGTGTTTCAACCCCTTGGACAGCAAGTTCCAGGTGTATCAGAAACCACTCCACATGAAAGCAAAGGATGGCTTACACTCAGCTGTCAAAGGAATTTGGAAAAACACATAGACAGCATCAATTGTAACATACAAATTGGTAGACTTCCTGTTAGAGCTCTGACATGTGTGCTACAACAACACTTAGCCATGGAATGACTTCAGTGAGGCCACAGTCTGCCATTAACCTAAACTCCCACCAGAATTTTTCACTGGCCATATGGGACTACTAAGGGGTGAGCATGTCCTGCTGATCATTCTGGTACTCCAGCTAATGAATGAAGACATGACAGGAATCAGAAAGTTTTGGACAGTGTGACATTGCCATTGGTGGTGGCCATTGGTACCGGCTGTTCTTTAACTCACAGCATGGCCTCAGCAGAGGGATTTTCCAAGAGGCAAGGTAAGATAGACAGCTGGTCAATCTTCTCTGTATTTTCAGTGGCTATATCAAACACTCACTGATAACTTGGATCTCTGAAGTACCCTTTCCTGAAGTAGTCTATGCCAGGGATACATGGAACCCTGATTGTATCTGTGTACAATGTGCATCTGTGCCTAACAAAGCCTTTTGTTTCTGTGTCTCATATGCACAGAACCCACACAGTTTAGTATTCCCACTCATGCCTTTCCTCCTCCTGCTCAAAGACAGAAACCCTCTATTCCCATTCGTAGTCACCGTCCAACCCTCGCACTGCCAGACCAGAAGTCTCTTCAGCAGAATCCTCAGTAATTTTTTTCTGTATCTGGGGTATCAGTGATTGCTTTTTTACGTCTCAACAGCAAAATTAAACTGATGGGTTTGAGTGGCCCCTTTGTAGCAGATATCTTCCCCCGGAATTTTTGTACATGGGCTTTCAGGTTAAAGGCGTGTATGCCATCCTACTTCCTCAAGTTCACCAGCTGGTCCTACAGGAACAACCAGAGAGTGCCATGCGGCATGTGTCTGGGACTCACTTTCTCTCTCACCAGGGTTCCATAGGGCAGCCCTGACAGCCAAGATGCTGTCCCAGGGGAAAAGAAAGGAGAGAGATTTTTTTCAAGGTTTCAGAGCCAGGAAGATGCCTTTTCCATAGATAGTGCATCCAAATCTGGACAATATTGTTTTTAAATTGTTTGGTAGCTGGTACATTTTGGATTATCTTCCTCCACATGGCCTGTGCACACAGCCTGTCAGATGAAACTTTGGAGACCCTGTTTTCATCTAGGTCATTGCAGGAGACTTTCAGCACCACTAATTTTCTCACATACCAGATGTTTTTTCCAGTTGTAGTCCACTTCTCTTGGTAATTCACAAGGTTTTCATCTAATATATATCTTGCCTTCATGCATGACAAGAGCAGCCTCCAGAGACTGCAAATGGTTGCCTCTTTTTTATTTTCTCTGTCAATTCCATAGTCCCCAGGAAAGGATGTAAATTATACATATCCATCAAACTCCATGTCCACTGCTTCTTTTTCACTATTTGTATTGACTACTGTAGTTCAGGTTTGAGTTCCTGTCTCAACTGATGTGCTCTTATTTGCAGTTTGGATCATTGTCTCTGTCAAGGCATGTTCAAAGGTGGTCTGGGTCTCTATCTTAACCACCCACTCCAATAATGCTAAACTGTGTCTCAACAGACATGGGCCAAACCTCAAAATGGTGCTTGAAGCTTTGAAGGGTTTTGTTGGGGTAGGCAAGACACCCTTCTACCATGCAGTGCATAAATTCACAGAGGTTACTTGCTTGTTCAGATATCACATCCCAGTCTATGCGAGGTGATAACTGCCTGAAACACCCACCCAAATATTTCCACACACCCCGCCACACACAGCAGGAAGTCGGTTAGAAGAGACCAGCATCCTAATGGCGTGTTTTGCTTTCACCTCTCCCCCCACAACTGTGCCCTCTTACACTAGGATGACACCGGATTCAGAATCCTGACAATAAGGTGACAGTGTTAATAATGTTGAACAACTCACCTGAAAGTGATCAAGGGCCTCAGGAGCCCCAGCATCAATCCTGAATTAGGAGAAGGACATGTGCTCTCGTCATGCCCACAACAAAGCTACCCCAGCACAGTTAGGCATCAATGCCAGGGCATAGCCATTGTTTCTATCAGCATTTTTCCAAGCTCAGCAAAATAAAGAGCTGAGCAGTGCAGCAATTAAACTCTGTGACCCTCACACAAGCCTACCGATTAATAACTATTATATTTACAAGTGCAAAACTGTCTCATATTGAGTGCCAGGAAAGGACTGTAGTGGCTTGACCTTGGCAGGCCACCAGGTGTCTACCAAGACAATCTCTAACTCCCTCTCCTAAGCAGGACATTGGGGGAGAAAATAAGATGAAAAAACACATGGATCTCAGGGAGGGCAGTTTAATGAGAAAAAGAAAAGGATGTGCATGCAAAGAAAGCAAATCAGCAAGGCTTATTCTCTATTTCCATTCAGCTGGTGATGTCCAGCCTGGGAAGCAGGGCTCCAATACATGTAGCAGATGCTTCTGAAGACAATCACCTTAATTAGAAATGCTTCCCTCTCCCCTTGTCTCTTCTTGTCTCTTCTTTCTGACCTCAACACCATACAGCATGGAATATCTCTTTGGTGCCCTCCAAGTCTCTTTCCCACATCCAGTCTTCCAGCCTTTGTGGGGTTTCAACAGACAGAATGGATGCTGTGCAAGCACAGCTCAGTAGTTTACAAAACACTGGTGTGTCATTCACAGCATTCTTGCTGCAAATACAGATGACAGTACTATCAGGTCTGCTAAGGGGAAAGTTAACTCCACCTCAGAGAGATCCAATAAACTTTTTAAACTTAGATCTCAAGTGAGCTGACAATTTTTCAGATAAAATTCACAACCTGATCTGCTTATAGAGAAATACTTTCTTTTTGTTTTTCAGTTTGGTCTTCTTTACCAAAAATATGTGCATGCCAGTAGAGTGATAAACGTTTTTACCACAATATAATTTAAAGTAGACTTAATAGCAACATAGCAACTACAGCCAGCTGTTCCCTGTTATCTTTATAATAGCTAATGAAATTTCTCACCAACATGAATTTTACAACAGCATTACATATCTCGTCTGCTTTTCCAATTAGTTTCATTTACTTATTCTAACACCAGGGAAATTACTAGTGAACTAGAATAAGGTTTTAGACATTTTTCTTTCTTCTTGTTTTTTGTCAAATCATGGCTACCTGTCAATGCAAAAAGTTGAAGATTTCCAAGTTTTCTTCCGTAATTTTCTGCTTTTCTCCACACTGAAAAATTGCAGCCATGTTTTAATGTAACTTTATTATTTTTTAAATGTAATTAATTGTTGTGTAATATCAAATATGTGTTTTCTTTTGTGTATGTGTATATGTATATCCCTCATTCTTTGCCCATCCTCATTTTAAGCAATGTTCTACACTCGGTTGGGTGAACCAGTGATTGCAATCTTTCCGTGTTGCTATAATTGTCAATATGTGGTTGAATACAGTAAGTTCTTGTTAGGTAGAATACAGAAACCTTTAGCATTTTAATAATTATTTCCTATTGCTACAGGAAACATACAATATGGGGTTTTTTAAGATGAATTTTCTTGTAACAGTAAGGCTCTCTTAAATTGGTAAAGAAATAAAAATCCATTTTCTAATAAATCAGTTTTCTAATTAGGATGATGTTTTACATGAAGTACTTGACATTGCTGCCATTCACTTGAATGCACACATATTTGATATCCTTTGATGCTAAAATTATCAACACAGTTAAATATAAGTTTCTAACATAGCAACTGGATTGCTACTCTCTCCAGTCATTCTCTCCAAATAGAGACATGAACAGACATCTGATATACAAGATAAAAAACCAACTTTTAAAGTTGTCAATTATACCACATTTATTCTCAATTATAAGAAACCCTGATGCCTCTTGTTTTCTTACTGAAACTCCAGGCATTAGACAGAAACAAGAAAATAAGATGTTCTCCTAAAACGCCTTACCACCTTAGCTTGGTAGGTTTGCAGCAACCTAAGCGGATATTGGAGGTTTACATTTCTGTGTATGCATATGTACACTTCTGTGTATGCACACACACACACACACACACACTCAGAGCTGCATAAACCACTTATTTAAATCCTGCTTTATTATTACTGTGAAGTCTCTTCCTCCCTTCTCCTCTGAAGATGCCAGTTCTCATGAATTCCAGTGTTCTACAAAATCAAATTCTTATTATGACTCAAGCTGTGCCCAAATTTTTTCCCATATTTGATGCTTTATTCTTTTTGCTGACAAAAATAGCTGTGATAAAATCAAGTGTATTTTTTACTTCCAATATGCCCTTAAATAAATTTTTTTTAAACGTCCCATAACATGTGTCTTTAATGTTGTTTGCTCTAACCAATAAAGATTTCTCAGATACCTCGAGAGAGTTTGATGTTCTTACTGTGTGGAGAGAAACACACCAGTATTTTTGTGAGTGTACCTAGCCAAAATCTTAAGACCTTTTTTTTCTGATTGTGTAGTGACCATTGACACTTAGTGGTCTTACTAGCATTATTGAAATAAAGGAATAGACAACAAAATAATTTTCAATTACTATAACCCATATTTACTTGTTGGCATTGATACCTATATTTAATTAAAAGGAAAAAAAGCACTGAAAACGAAATTATCATTTCCCCAGAGCATATGTTTTGCATTTTTTTGAGAATGGAAGGAAAACAAAGGCTTTAGGTAGGTTTGGGTCTGTCGACTCAAAACTTGTCAATTCAAAATGCTCTCTGAAAGAGATAGGAAAGGTTCCATTCTTAGTGACTTTCAATACAGCAAGTCAGTAGTAGCAATAGTAATAATTGTATTCATAATGCTAGAATCAATTCAGAAGAACCTTGTAACACTGACTGAAAGAGGATGTCAGTTTCAGTCTTACCATGGTCCATTATGGCGTAGGTAGCACTGACCCAAATCAGGAAGGTCTGCTCTTTTGTGCCTTCTGAAAAAAAAAGAAAAAGAAAGAAACCATGGAAAGCCCCAAACACCCAAACAAAAACAAAAAAGCAAAGCAAAACCCCCGTTCACCAAATAAACCTAACATCCACCCCAAAAAAGAAAAAAAAAACAAACAAAAAACCCAGAAAAACTGACTCCAGTCTGTCTTATTTCAAAGTACGAAATAATTAAAGACTATGAATTTTCTCTGTAAGCGCAGTAAGTGTTGAAGTAGTCTGAAGCTGTGATTTTCACTGGAAGGGCATGTCAGAGAGCAACTGAGGGCGGTTTAGGATAAGTGCTAGCAGTATTACAACAATTTTAAAAACAGGCTGCTGAATATCAGTAGTGTTGCAGGGCTGAAACTAACACTTCAGCTCTGTCACTTTCTTGTAATAACTTCTTGTAATTGCTTCTTGCAAGTAATAACTTGCTGGTTTTAAATCTAAAGCCTGACAAAATCAATGATTAGTCAAATGGTTATGATAAATGTTACTTACATTTACTCCTGATTTAGACTTAACAGATCCTTCATTTTAATATACTGCTTCAAAGTTTCAATTACTACAATATGTTTCAATTACTACAGTATCATTCTTATAGCAAAGTCCATGGACCTAAAATCCTGATTTCCAGTATGATTGGTCTTTCACAATCCAATCACTGCCCAGGTTAAATAAATAATCAATAAATAAAATAAACAAATAAAAATGGAACCAAGAGGTACAAAAAGGAGAAGGTTTATTGACAACATAAGTGTGGCACAGATATAGATAACTTCCCTCCATTTCAACTGTTGAAATACAACCTAATGCTCAGTTAGTGTATTCTAGACAGCACACAGGCCCTGTAAAAGTAAACTGATTTCTCTTAACACAGAGGCAGTAAGAAGAAAATAATAAAAAACTATAAAATACATTCATGATCTTATTCTGTCAAAGAAGTAATTAAAAATAAATATAAATAATAATAAATAATTTAATAATATAAAATATTACATTTCCTTCCAAACCTAATTTTGGACTTNCATCTGATATACAAGATAAAAAACCAACTTTTAAAGTTGTCAATTATACCACATTTATTCTCAATTATAAGAAACCCTGATGCCTCTTGTTTTCTTACTGAAACTCCAGGCATTAGACAGAAACAAGAAAATAAGATGTTCTCCTAAAACGCCTTACCACCTTAGCTTGGTAGGTTTGCAGCAACCTAAGCGGATATTGGAGGTTTACATTTCTGTGTATGCATATGTACACTTCTGTGTATGCACACACACACACACACACACACACTCAGAGCTGCATAAACCACTGATTTAAATCCTGCTTTATTATTACTGTGAAGTCTCTTCCTCCCTTCACCTCTGAAGATGCCAGTTCTCATGAATTCCAGTGTTCTACAAAATCAAATTCTTATTATGACTCAAGCTGTGCCCAAATTTTTTCCCATATTTGATGCTTTATTCTTTTTGCTGACAAAAATAGCTGTGATAAAATCAAGTGTATTTTTTACTTCCAATATGCCCTTAAATAAATTTTTTTTAAACGTCCCATAACATGTGTCTTTAATGTTGTTTGCTCTAACCAATAAAGATTTCTCAGATACCTCGAGAGAGTTTGATGTTCTTACTGTGTGGAGAGAAACACACCAGTATTTTTGTGAGTGTACCTAGCCAAAATCTTAAGACCTTTTTTTTCTGATTGTGTAGTGACCATTGACACTTAGTGGTCTTACTAGCATTATTGAAATAAAGGAATAGACAACAAAATAATTTTCAATTACTATAACCCATATTTACTTGTTGGCATTGATACCTATATTTAATTAAAAGGAAAAAAAGCACTGAAAACGAAATTATCATTTCCCCAGAGCATATGTTTTGCATTTTTTTGAGAATGGAAGGAAAACAAAGGCTTTAGGTAGGTTTGGGTCTGTCGACTCAAAACTTGTCAATTCAAAATGCTCTCTGAAAGAGATAGGAAAGGTTCCATTCTTAGTGACTTTCAATACAGCAAGTCAGTAGTAGCAATAGTAATAATTGTATTCATAATGCTAGAATCAATTCAGAAGAACCTTGTAACACTGACTGAAAGAGGATGTCAGTTTCAGTCTTACCATGGTCCATTATGGCGTAGGTAGCACTGACCCAAATCAGGAAGGTCTGCTCTTTTGTGCCTTCTGAAAAAAAAAGAAAAAGAAAGAAACCATGGAAAGCCCCAAACACCCAAACAAAAACAAAAAAGCAAAGCAAAACCCCCGTTCACCAAATAAACCTAACATCCACCCCAAAAAAGAAAAAAAAAACAAACAAAAAACCCAGAAAAACTGACTCCAGTCTGTCTTATTTCAAAGTACGAAATAATTAAAGACTATGAATNAGATCCTTCATTTTAATATACTGCTTCAAAGTTTCAATTACTACAATATGTTTCAATTACTACAGTATCATTCTTATAGCAAAGTCCATGGACCTAAAATCCTGATTTCCAGTATGATTGGTCTTTCACAATCCAATCACTGCCCAGGTTAAATAAATAATCAATAAATAAAATAAACAAATAAAAATGGAACCAAGAGGTACAAAAAGGAGAAGGTTTATTGACAACATAAGTGTGGCACAGATATAGATAACTTCCCTCCATTTCAACTGTTGAAATACAACCTAATGCTCAGTTAGTGTATTCTAGACAGCACACAGGCCCTGTAAAAGTAAACTGATTTCTCTTAACACAGAGGCAGTAAGAAGAAAATAATAAAAAACTATAAAATACATTCATGATCTTATTCTGTCAAAGAAGTAATTAAAAATAAATATAAATAATAATAAATAATTTAATAATATAAAATATTACATTTCCTTCCAAACCTAATTTTGGACTTATTGTGAAATACATGATGCCTATGTTGATACCTGCAACTGTTTGTTCTGATAAACACAAGTTAGCTGTAACATCTTCTCCTTAATAAGCAGAATTGCATACTTTTATGAAAGCATTGTCATCTTTTTTAATTTATTTCTTCTTTTATAAGTACATGAGAGTTGAGTAATAGTTAGATAACCCACTGCTGGAGCAGGCAGTATTTCGACGAGGACAGAGAATGTCCTATGTTTAATGCATATTAATTTCCTTCCTGCAATATTCCTTACTGGTAACTTGAACAGCAAATCTCAGTTTAATCTTCAAGCTGCTGAAGGTTTTCTTTTTAGGCTTTCCTTTGAACTTCTTCATAAATGCAAATGCCTAAGGGACAATGCAAAACACCATTTTATACCTAGAGTGAAGGACGGATCCTTCTGCCATTTATTCAGTAGCAGAGCCAAACTGAAAAATAAGGGACAGGAGTTTTGAGCCTAATAGTGAGTATTCCTTTACTTGAAATAATACCGTAGATTATTTATTATATGTTTTAGATATACGTTCAGTGTTTTCATTGACTGAGATTGAAACGAGGCCTACTCTTGAAACTTTCTGAAAAAAACACCCTTTATCATTATTTTCAGTTAAGTAGAAGACACAAAATCATCAGAAAGTTTAAGAGAGAGGTTTGGTGAAAAACTACACTTTATATCTGTACAATGGGTTCTAGGCAGCATAGTCTGTTGATTCTTATAAACAATGTTCTTTCTAAAAAATCCCAAACAAACCCCGCCAGAAAAACCCAACCAGACAAACCAAAACCACCACCACCAACAACAAAACCCACAAAAAAAATCCCAACCAAGAAAACCCCAAAACTAAAACTCCCATAAGACCAATGGAAACTCTCTACAAACTCCAGATAAGACCTTTCCATTATTACCCATGATAAGCAGTGTGTAATTTTTTAAGGGTTCTCATTTGAACCTCATCTGTGATGTAAGTTAGTACACTAAATGACCCTCTAGAGATTTAGCCTGTGTTTTTCCTTCACCTCATTCTGGTCCTTATCAGACAGTCAGTTGTTATTTATACTGAATAAGGGGGCGTGTGTTTGTGGGAGGGCAGCTAAAGTGGCTGAAAAGAAACCTTATAATAAAGGAAATAAGTAAAACTTATAATAAAATAAATAAAATTTTATTTGAAAGCCATTTTACTTTAAACTGGAAGATCTAGAGTTTTAGGATGAAAGAAGTTGATTCATGGAATGGTTGATTTATTTTTCACGAAGAAGAAAGGTGTTTTTCAATATTTCGTAAACAGCACACTGCTTTCTGAAGTTTGTGATTTTGAGATTGTACTTTATATTGGTTATAATAAAGGAACAACAGAGGAAGTGGATCTGACTCATAAAACTGAAAGCTTCGCCATGTAGTATCCATAGGTAATAGAATTATAAGATCATAAAAATGCTCCTTGGTTCTTTTGGATGTCACCTAGCCCAAAGTCCCATCCGAGACTAACAGCTGACGACAGACCAAATAAACCATGGTTTTGTCAAGATGAATATTTATAATTTTCAATAACGTCCTGCACTGCCCCATCCCTGTTAGGATGCTGTCCATAAATTTCCATTTGCATTTGGATGCTAACCAGTCAAGTAATAACTGAATTAATAATGACTCTTTGAGCCTAGTGGCCAGTTACATTCCAACCTAACAACAGTCCATTCTTCCAGCCTCTATTTTCTCAGTTTTCCAATGAGAAGGCTGTGAAAGATGGTGTCAAGAGCTTGACTAAGATTATGGTACCTACTGTCCTCCTGCCTATGTAAGCAGCCAGAGAACACATCCAGGCTGGTCAAACATGGTGCTTTGTAAAGTCTTGCTGACTGTTCATGACTATATTCTTGTCTTTCGTGTGACTGAAAAAAAAAAATTGCAAGGCAGTGTACACTGTAATCTCCCTGTGATATGAGAAGCTCACAGCTTCCAGGTGATTGATTCCTGCTTCGGTTGCTTGTCATTGCCTTAAGTAAGTGTATTCAAGTTATTTTTTCAAAGAGAAGGCTCGGGACAATGCCATTTTTAAAGCTGATTACAGAGGATATTTAATCAGATAGTGTATAAGGGAAAGGAAGATTATTTGCAGACAGGAAAAAAATTAGAATTTCTAGTACACAGAGGCTGATCACTCATAAAATATCTTGAAGGATTTTTTTCCATTTAAATTAAAAACACTGAAATTATGCCAGCTGAGAAAAAATGCTTGTGAGTGCCAATACTGACTCCTATGTTACTCTTAATTACTCACCAGGTAACAAGATTTTGAAAATAAATCTCTGACCACCTTACAGAAATTTATTCTGAAGCTCTGAAGTACAAAGTGGCTGAGGCTTTGGTTTTCAGCATGTCACTCCACAGAGCAGGAAAAAGTATTGGGACATTCACACGTAAGCCAGAGGGTATTTATCCCTTCTGATAAGGTACAACTGGCTCAACTACGCAGGCATGAGAAACAGAGGTTACATCCTAGAAAGGGTGATAAACCAGCCCATGAAGTGCCACCAGACTCATTTCTGGGGCCCTCCACCAGACTACTGTGCATGCTCCATTGTGTTGCAAGAGTTAAAGTCTTCCTACAGCTTGAAAGATGATGGAGGTTCCCTCTTCCCAAGGTGCCACATGGAGACGACAAGGGGGAATGGGTATAAGTTGAAGTGGGACAGGTTTCATACTGACAGAAAAAAGTGGGGTTTTTTTAGTGTGAGAGCAGTTCGTTCACTGCAACAGCCTCCTCTCGGATGTGGTAAAGTCCCTGTTCCTGAAGATTTTCAAGATGCAGTTAAACAGGGCGGTAGATATTTTCATATAGGTTCCCTTTCCCAGAAAAGCCTGGGCTGGAAGATCCCTTCCCACCTGGGATGTTCTGTGATTCTATGAACAAATATCAGAAAATACTTCTTAGACTTCCAGACATGAATTAAGTGCCATAATGCCTATTTATTTTTTTTTAATTCAAAAGTAGTTAAAACCACATGTTCCACAAGCAGAACTACTAGGTAATTGTTCTGTGCTTATCAAGCAATTAGTATAGTAAGAATTAATCCTGCAGTGTGTTAAGCAACCCAAGTAACAAGACTGTTGAAAGAAAAAAATGAAGTTTTTAACCTTGTAAATATTCTTTTCTAAATAAATGGTTTTATATTCTGCCAATCATATCATATAAATCCTTTACTGTCTGATGATACATGCAAATGAAGGCAAACAAGTCTATCAAAAAATTCCACGGTTGCCATTTCAAATATATTAATTAAAAGAGAGTTACAAGCAGTCTAAGTTAAAATGTCTCTATTGTTTTGAGGAACTAAAAAATGAGTTCCAGACTTGAATGAACTCCAACTTCCTAATCATCAGGCCTGCTTCAGTGTTGTGTTTAATTTTAAACATAACAGTGAGCAGCTCAAGCTTGACACGGATATAGCAAGTTTCCCTGTTTTCTGTGAACAAATGATAAAGTTAGGCACAAGGTCAGTGCAAATAGATCCATTTTGAGGTGAGAGCAAAGTTGCAAGGAACTCATCACCATCCATATTATTTTTCTTTTTTGTGTGTTTTCTGTTTGTGTGTGTGTAGTTCTGGTCTTCAAATTTTGATTACAGGTAGGAAATATTTGGTAAGGATAGGGTCCATTATAAAATAAGTGGTACAGTCTCTTTGCACTCAAGAATTGTATCTGAAATATTGACACGATTCCCCCTTTATCTGTCACCTAATAAAACTAATTAAAAATTGCTGAGTGCTGATGTCTAAAAAGAGAGATGTTATTTATCTTCATTATCTCTGTCATCTGCTAAGGAAAAATAATTGAATGCATGTAAAAAGACAGCGAATTGCTCCACAAACTATTCATTACATGCTTATGTAGTATATCTTGACAATGTGGCCTATTTTGTGAGCCATGCCTTGTCCCTTAACAGCTAGAGCTGTTGTTGGAAAAAGAAGGAACTCACTTTAATAAAACTGTAATAACACTTACATGGGGTTTCAGTATTCTTACTAATAACATGGCCAGTGTTTAACTCTTAAATAATTTCTTCTGCTGCACTGCTGACCTTCTTCTTAGTTTCCCATCATCGTAGTCTAAACCTACCAGGGATAATTTTCTGTGAATTTAACACTGTTTTATTTTTGTTCCATTATCACTTTCATATTTTTCCTCTCATTTTATCTACGCATTCCTAGGCTCCCATTTTCCATCTCAAGTTTCTCTGGCTATTTTTATTCATGTAATACTAACACTCTTTCTGTGTTTCTGTTTGATGATTGCAGGAACCAGGAAAGGATTTCCCTCCTCTCAGAAAAATCTTATCCACTTCATGAATGGGTAAAAGGATTTTCCTCTATAGTGACAATAGTGGAAATAGATAATTTTCCTTCCTTGTCATTTACTGACAGGATACATGCAAATGTATAATACGAAGAACTCATTCCTGGTGTTAAAAATACTGTGTTTCTCAGAGTGGTAATGATGTGGGTGTTTATAAGGATAATGATTAATGGGAAGAGGACAACTTCTAAAAGAGAATGGGGCAAAAATCTCAAATATCATCTACATCAAACTGCTTTACAGCTACTATAAAGAAATTCAGTTTAAAAAAGATTCAGAACAAAATTGCTAAACTGTACTACTCTAGTTAGAAATAAATTTTTGAGAGTGTAATAATGAATAGTTTCACTGAATAATAACAGTCCTTGCTTTCCACAGATTTTTTTATGAGAATAAAAAAGACAAAAATAGCCATCTCAAACTAACTCTGGTTTCAATTTTATGACCTTATTAACATCACTGCTATAAAATGTTTTTTAATGTACCATTATATATGTATTATATATAATCATATTTGTACCACAAATAAAATTCTTTTAGTTGCTTAAATGAATGGTTATTCTCACTGATTAATTTCACAATTAGTTTCAGATATTTATGATGAAATATACTATATACTGACCTAGAAAAATACATGATATTCATTCCAGGCAAACTTTACAGCACTTTCACTACTGCTTATTCAGTGGTTGTGGAATCCAGGATAATCACACCTTGTTTTTCACTGTGCTCATGCTTTTGCAGGATTCACATTCAGACAAAGGCAGCTCAATAACTCTTCCTTACCATTATTTTTCATTGATAAACATTAAAAAAAAGGTTATTCAACAGGTGTAATGCATCAGATGATATTCAACATATTCTGTAAGAATGTTTCAGTCAACTTAAATGGGTCTGGGATTAAATTTTATTTACTTGTCATCGTGATACAGACACCGCATCTGCCTAACACCAAAAGAACACTTACAATTAATATTGTCCACTACTAACTAATCTTTGATTGGCGTGGCACAAGACACAGCTAGAAAGTGAAAGCAGTATCTGTTTCACATAAAACCAGTGAACTACAACTTCTACAACTTCCCCCTGCCATATTTAAGCAAATAAGCCATCCTACTACTACAGCCAAATTGTTAACTTTTCAAAGCATGATGCTACTGGAGAACACACAAGAAAGCAAATAAACAAATAAATAAATGGAGAAAATTAAATATGGGCTTTTAAAAATTGTTTTGAGATCCAAAATTATGCTACTGAGTTTTTTTTTTGAGAAAACTGATGGAATAAAAATTGGCAAACAGTATTGTCCCTTACTGCTCTGCATCAGCCATAGCAACTATTGTCCCTTCCATCATCCATTTCTGTATTTGCCAATGCAGATTTATTTTTTGACTTTTTTCTTAACAGAAAAAGGTGCTTGCAATTGATGCTAGCTGACCAAAGGTGTCAAGACAGCATAGGGTATCTACATTGTGATAGAAATTCATGAGCTTTTAAACTGCAAAATTGCTTTTCATAATTCATTTATACATATTATAATCTCAAAGAAGAATAAGGTGAAGGAAATAATATCTCCAGGCAGACAAGTCTTTATACTGTTTGTTAGCACAAATCTCATGAGATTACATTCTATTCTAATGGTCATGCAAATTAAGCTAGTCTCCTCATCATTTTTACAGAGAGATAAAATCAGTTAACAGCTAAATCCATGTTCTAACTGCTCTCCTGCCTTCTTTTCATTGTCTTTGAATCCCAAATATACATTGATGCATGAGTGTCTCATACTTTGATAAATCTCTGACAAAAAAAAAAATCTTAGTTTCTCTCTACAGGAAAGCATTCTGAAAAGAAAGATCTATGTCAGTGCAAATTTCCAGTCACAGATTTAGCATTTCAGTGTGGTCTTATGTGTGCCCGAAGCACAATAAAATCAAATTATGTCACTTCTGCTTTTTAGATATCTCCTTGCAAAAAGCTGCAGGCATGAAGTTTCTATAGCTTAATCGGTTCTTAACACCAGTCTGTGAAAGTTCTTTGTTTACCTACCATCCCTGCAATTGCGCAGCCAACAGCCAGGCCCTTACTAAGCATCTTGAACACTCAGTACAATTGATAACTGAAGGCCTGCTTCAGTTAACCTAACCCAAAATTTGCACTCCTTTTCCTCTCTGTGAACTCATGAGGGACGTTAAGAGTCTGAGCTGTTGATCAGTACAAAAAAGGAAGAAAATGCAAATAAAACTAAATCAAATCAAATCTATATTTTAAAAAATCTTGATATGTTGCATTAATTTGTTGTTGATAAATATGAAGATTCACACTTGCTCTTTATCTTGGGTAGAAGAAATAGGAAGATGTTGCTTTTTTCAGGCTTTTTGTTCAACCTTGTCCATGAAACTTAGGAAGAGCTTGCTTGAGTATTTTCTTGGCATACATTTCATCAGTAATTTTTTATTAGCTCCATCTGCACATTTCTTACCAGGCAAAGAAGGGAAGAAAGCATCTGATATAACTGGTTGTAGGAAGATGTTTTGGATGCTTAGACACCGGTGATATTCCACATACAGTATGCTTTGAAAGAATAAATATTAAATCCTCTTACTCTCTCCTGTTCTTGTGCAATGATTTTTAGAGCAGAACTTGCACTTTAAATAATAAGGTTTGCGTGCATAAATGCCAAATTTCTTTGGAATGTGCCTCTAAGGAACCATTGGCCTTTTTGATGTTGCTCTGCAAGTGTAGAAGACTAAAGTCAGCCTCAGGGCCTCTCTGAAATAACAGCTTTTATTCAGCCTCTGGGATAGTGGAATGGAAGAGATGTTTTACTGAAATGCAAAGAGCATTGGCCCACTTCACTCTGCTTCAGTTTGCAGACACTAATTTAGCTGAACGAATTGACGTTTTGGGTCTTGATCTCCCCTATTTATTTCACTTGGTGTGTTTTCCCCTTAAGTGTCTTACGATGGGCCCACTGGAGCTGTTTCTTCCAAGAGGATAAACATGGCCAGACTAATCACAGCACAGATACCACCAGGGCTGTCCCCTCACCCAGCAGCTGAGATGTCTGCACTGTGCTGTGACCAGCTCTAAGAACCGTGCCTTTTTACCTTCTCTGCTCAAACCTGTCCACACCTATATGCACTGAAATGCATTACAACTGCACCTTATCCAGCCAGGTGCCTCAGCCCCTGCAAAATCACATAGTGATAAGAGGAAAATTAATGTTTTTCTTCTATTGTACTTATATACTTATGTTTTTCTCTTTAGCCTCATTACTATGACCACTGATAATAAACAGCACAAATTGAACATAATGAGGTTATTTTCATTTTTTTAAATTTTTGCTTTTACTTACATTAACATTAGCAGACATACATGTCTGCTATAAAGCTAATGAAACTCTGTTCTGAATTTTCCTGTCTTTGGTCTGGTAAGTGAACTGTGATGTCCCAGTTGTTTTGCTAGATAAATAGTACTGTGGAGAGCTGAACATTTCACAACCTTAGTTTACAAACTTTCTCTCATTATTATTATAACAGATAATCCAGTCTCACACTGAAACAAGGGAGATTTCTTCTGTCTGTTCCACAGCCTGAGAAATGAGGCCTTTTTCCTTACCAAAAAAGATGAACATCCAGAAAAGTGTAGGCTACATTTCAGGAGATTAAGGAAAGATTCTGAATAAATGTGTTAAGTCTACTGAAATTATGTTCTCTTCCCTTACATAAAAAGCTAAATCACAATAAATGGACTGGAATACACTGGATTTTCTCTTAGGAAGCTCTTCTTAATTGACCCTGAAAATAAAAGCACTTACTTTCCTTCCCATCTCCATAAAACAGAATGTGTAAAAATACACACAGCTGTGTTATATTTTGAGTCAAGTCTTTGCCAATTTATTTATATGAGTTTCTGGCTTGCATGAGAGGGCAAGAAGACTAAAGGATAGAAAGCACACTGTTTAGTAAACTCAATTTATGTCTCATATTGATGACCAGCATATAAAATTCTCTGATTTCTTGAGCTATTTTTGGATGAGAGAACTTCACACCCAAAGTACTTCTGCCAGTTCACAGTCAGGGATGGCTATGAGTGTTAAATATCTTTGTGCAACTTTTAAGGTTTCATCAGACCTTACCTTATTAGTGTATTGCTTTTGTAGATGTGTTGTTTAGATTTTATTGAGTCACACAATTCACTTTCATTATTTCAGTGAAAATTAGACACAACTGAAGATATGAGCCTCTGGGCCTTAATATTTCCTCCCCCTGGTTTTAATTTTTCTTTCCTTTGGGGGCATACACCTAACATTATATGCCTTTCTGTCATGCTAGGTCATGAAGAGTCCATCAGACTGTGAATTTTATATACTTCAGCTATTCACAGATAATCAGAAAGCGGAACAGGCAAAGTGAAGATATGCCCTTGCAAGGAGAGCAGACCAAGATATGTATGTGTGTGTGTGAGAAAGCAAGGGGAAGTAGGCCAAAAGAGCAGGGTTGGGCTACTCTTTCCCTTCACAACCGAAATCATTATGACCATGTAATTCAGTGACTCAGCTTTTGCTCTATTTTTTGTAGAGCTAGAAGAGCACTTCATGTTTAATTTTTTTTCTCCTTAATTAACCTGTTTTACATGCCAATTTCCTTGGGAAAAACGCTGGGGAGATGATTTGCATGCAGAGTAAATAGTCTGGCCAAATATCAAAGCTGGTTTCTCAGCTTACTTTAATTTTACTGCAGGATTTGAATTTATCTTTATCTTGCTGATGCTGCTATTAGAATTAGCTGAGTTCATTGCGCTGCTGTGTGTGTATGGCTTTAAAAGACACGTTAAACCAAAATTAATTTACCTCTGCATGTTGTTCAGACAGAATTTAGAGAGAAGAGAATGTTACTCTTGACAAACTCAGAAAACACTTTTAATGGTCTGACTTCTTTGAGATTTCTGTTGTTTAAAGCCAGTGAAATGGTCTTAAAACTGAATTAATTTATAAACATACACAATTTAATCATTGTTTTTGGAGTGTTTTAGTATATCTAAAGAAGATGAGATATTACACAAGTCACACACTTGAGCTCTTCTATGTAAAGTCCAAAATCAGCATTATTGTTTTATTTAAGTGTCATCACTGAAAGCCTCTTGTAACTTGTTCATTTACCTTGCACGAAGAGAGTTCACTGTGAGCAAAGATGAAATTACTACAGACATCATCATTTTTGTTTACTTGGATAAGACTGTCTCATGTAGGTACATTAATGTGGGTTGTGAAAATGAATGTGTTTTCCTCAGATACAGCTTATGAAATTTTACTCACCTCAGTAACATCTTTTTGGGAGTAAGGAGGCCACACCATATTCTTAATCACCATGTCACCTCATGATAATCTAGATAAGGTGTTTAAGAGGGTTTGTTGATTTGGAGAGTGTCTTTTTGGATATATTGGCTGAGATCACAATTACGTTATAATAGATTTTGTAAATTACTCCATTAAAAAATGTTTTGGACCAAACCCCAGTAGACTGTCATGAATAATGTGGCTCACAGCGCTTCTAGTTCTACAGACAGATATGGCAGTGCTGAGATTAATGACATCTTTGCTTAGGTATCATGAGGTTCTACAGCATTATTTAACCCAAGATGACCAAAAAATAGAAGTTTCAAAGGTTGCAGTGTCTCCATATGAGAAGGAAGAGACATTTTTCTAGAAATAACTCTGCTATTCAGGATTGCTTGCTTGTTTGTTTTCCCCATGGTGTGTTTTTGGCCTATTCTTTTGTGGGAGCTGATCCTGCTTACTTATTTGAAAGTAATTTTAGTTATTATTTTTTATTTTAATTTTCATATAATTTACTCAGTCACAAGGGAAATAGGCTTTGCTTTTTAATCTATTATTTTGACTGCACAAAATATTTGATCCCCTATAAAATTTGTTACGGCCAGAAAACATGATAAATGAGGATAAAGACTAAAGTCAGAATGCTGAGTGTCACGGATTTGATTGAAACAGCTTAATCCCCTTGCAGAGCATTAATGAAGATGTTAAAGAAACCTGGATGCAGAAAGCTGTTTCAATGAAATCTGTAGACATTTCTGAGCTGAGCAGATTTTTAAGTATAAAGGGAGAACAACAAAAAGGAATCAAAACCAAATAACCACCCGCAAAGACATAGCAGAAAGGAGAATCAGAGGTAGAAGTTCAGAAGAGTCTTAGTATATAAAAGGGAAGACAGCTTTCTGGGCCAGTAGAATCACTCTCCTGATACAGAGTTGATACATATAGTGTACTTAATAAATGTTATCCACTATCTTGCTGTATTAGAACACAGTCTCAGGCTGTTCCAGCTTTTTATACATTGATGCCTTAGGTTTTAACTTTTATATTTTTCAAATCCTGTGCTGCTTAGTGTGTAACTCTGAAACTTCATATAGCATTGTCAGCTGCTGGTCTCTCATGCTGGTTAGACATAACAAAACCCTCTCTAGGTTTGCACTTCAAGGACACATTGTTGTCCCAGGCCCCAAAATGTGTAAACTGAAGCCTCTGACAGGGGATGCAAACTTGGGGTAATTACATCACTACCTGAGATTGTAATTGAGGAATTAACGCTGATATGCAAATGGACTAAACTTATAGAAGTGTGAAAAACCCATGACTCAGCGTCCATCCTGGGTGGAGCCCCTCAGAGGCTTTTGACTGCCCAGGGTGTAACTTTGAAGGTCCTTCAAATAAATACCTGCTTTTATTCTCTTAATCTTGTGTAGCCTCTGTTATCAGGTAGCCACTTCAAGGCATCACATAATTTTCTTCTAATCTGAATTCTTATAGCGTGTAGTCAATAAGAGGAAAATGGATTCTCTGAAGGCAGTGTGAAAACAGAAAATTAGATAAAATTTTTGAGAAACATGAAACCAAAGGACGTCAATATAAGTTAAGTGCCATATTAAAATTCACCCATACAGTTCTGTTTTGATAAGAAATTGCCACTGTTTAACCTGCTTTAATGTGAAAATGAGAATGACTTGATGCATAGAAATTTATTCCAAATTGAAAGAAGTGAGGAGAAGATCTCTAAGTATGAGTAAAATTCACCTAAAGAATGTTTAAGATACTAATCTCTCATCATGAAAGCAAGAGAGTGCCAACACACTTAGAACCAGATACCTCGGGCATGACATGTAATATAGTTCAAGGATGAACAGTCAGAGGTACAAGAAACTTGTATACAAAAACCAAACCTGAAAGATAAGACTACTAAGATAATACTCCAGAGTTAAAATATGCAAAAACTTCAAGGGCAAGTTGAATTTTAACTTAGCTTCTAGAATATGTATACATATATAACATATGCTGCAACAATCTTTGCAACTGAATCTTTTTTTTTCTATTTCTGATTATCTGTAAGTGTTTTGCTTGATCTCAAATTTGCTTGAACAAATTAAGTCAATCATTTTAATCAATATTTTAAAATAATTGTTTGGCTTGTCTTGGCTAATGAGCTGCAAGCTTAGTTATTCACAAATCTCAAAGAAACACACTTGGTCAAAGACCCAAAGAATCGTTTTTAACTTGGCACAATGCAGTTTTCTACAGTGGAGTAGCTCTCCATTCTCTTTGTGGGATGAGAACTTATTTTTGTTTCTAGGAAAACTGAATACATTGTTGCCTTCAGGATTTTTAACCCTAGGAAAAAAATTCTTATACCTCTGCTTTGTCACCCACAAGCAAAACACACCTGTGCAACTCTGTTAAAAAGTCCTGCATATTTAAGCAGCTAAGACAAAACCAGGTATGTTCCCCAAAGTGTTAAAATTGGAGGTATGTCTTCAAGACCAGCTTCAGCTTGTGGTCCACATACTGTTTTTTCAGGTTGCAAAACCCACTAAATTTGCTACTCCTTCTTTTCTTGAATATTGTTCCTAAGAAAAGTATGTGAGGTTTTCTTTCACATGTGGGATTTTGCACAAATGAAGCTACTTAAATTGCACAGCTTTGGTTGCTCTGTATTATCACATACCGATTAATAAGGGCATAAAAATTTATGTGGGTGTGTGGGTTCCTGGTTTTTATCTGCCCCAGGTTTTTTCAATCACTGGACTGTGCTTCCCCTCTCACCACAAAAAAACATGAAGACAGAGGCAAGCTTCCGAGAAAGATTACATGCCCAGGATCCCAGCACTTTGGAGAGTTGCTGATATCATCCCCTTGAAGTCAGCTCTCCGAAACACCACAGCAGTGTTTTACAGGTCCCTGCCCGCGGTAAGCAAGGCATGAAGACAGGCAACTCCAGCTGCGCCTGCAATCCAGGCAACACCAGGAGAGTCCAATAGCTGCTGGGCAACTGCTTGTACATTACAAGTCTCCTCACTCTCAGCTGAGGGAAGCTTTATTCTCCCATGTTAAGTCCTGGTTGTGTGCCACCCTCCCAGGGCAGACAGGGTCCTGTGGGGATGAGATGGTGGACTGCAGGTTGTGGCACCCAGTGTGACCTGTGTCCTGGCAAACGACAAACTGGGAATGTGCTGGGGTCCTGCTGGGATTATCTCACTGCGGCTCACCAGCCTGCGCTGCCCACAGCATCACTCGCCGTGCACTTGGCAATTCCTGCTCACTCTGTCAGGCACAAACAGCCAGTGCCTGTCTTTCAAAAGTAAAGTACTCTGCATCAAAAGTGAAAAAATATATTCAGAGCTTTAGAATAAATTAGATGTTATTTTCTAGACACTGCTGGGTAAATGTGGGTTAGTTCAATGAGGAAACCTAAGCTGGAGTCTTTGGAAATCTTAGTAACCCGTTGCTCAGCTGTTGCTGCCTTTTTTTTTGGAAGTCTTCTTGGTATCATAACAGCACATTTTATCATATTTTACTCTTCTTTTTTCCCCCCCAAAGCTTTGCAAAACTTCTAACACAAGCTGTTCTCTCAGTTCAGCAGTTATCTTCTTTAAAAATGAATCAGTCTTTGATTTATTTAATATTAATCTAAACCTATGTTGTAGCCAGAAATTGTGTAAACCTCCAATGGATTTATTCATAATATATGATCAGACACATCTTGCCATCACTTCAGACTAAATATTAATGTTTTAAATAATATCAAGATATAAAATGGTTGAAAAGCAAACATAAGGAAAACACTGACAAGGATTTGCTGGGACAGCAGTATGTTAAATAAATAAAGAACAAAGTGTGTGAGAGAAGAATTATGTGCCACAATATCAGCTGGGAAAGAAGAGAAAACTAATTCAGTGCTGACATAAGTGGAGGACAAGAACTGATGATATTTGCAACAACAAATATGAGAACACAGCTAGTTTTCACCAGTAGAAAGCAGGCAGGTTCTCCAGTGGTTTGGGGGGGTCATGGGAGGACATGGCCTCTGTTAATCTTGTGATCACACAGTGAGCTAAAACAACCAGCCCAACAGTGAATAGACCATTTTCTTTCTTGTCTGCCAAGTCAATTTCATATTCTTTTGAGCTGAGTCAAATTATTATGTGATCAGATAAGTACCATGGAGAGGGTAAGGTAAGCTTGTCATGCAGGAGAGAAGGAAACAGAAATGCATCCCTCAGTGGAAAAGAGCTGTTAATTTAGCCAAGTCATCTTATGGAAATACAGCCTCAGGATTTGCTCCCAAAATCTCTTCAGTGAAGAGCCAAGCTTCTTCTGACATGCCTAGAACAAGGAAGGGCAGGATTTGCACTAAAATTTTTGGGTTTGAATTGTAAAAGTTGCAGAATTTTATATCCTGAAGTTCTTTTCTTTTGATAGTGGTAAAACAGTTTTCTGACTACAACCAGTGACAGAAAAATGGAGAACTAGCTACAGTACAGTTTTCTATTAACATTTTTGCCCTGTAAGTGTAACACAGCCATCTGTATTGTGTTTGTATTTGCTGCCAAAGACTGCCACAATAAAAATTACCTCTGTCAATTTTAAAGATTTCATAAATGTCATCACTTCTTTTGTTCATGACCATAGTACTCACTAGGAGCTGGGCAAAATGATTCAGAATATTTTAATAATCGATTCACACCTGAAACCAGAAACTTGTGTGTTAGCTGGATATATGCACTGATCTCTAAAGAAGCATCTTCTACTTTCAGTCTTCACAAACTCCAGGGCTCTTCCTGGCCCAGCTTTACCTAAGGCATTCTCAGGATAGTCATATCTAGTAAATCACACAGTTTGTGTTTAACACAAAAAAGTCCCTGAAATCCAACAATGTCTTTGACTGGAGCACAGATCTGAGTCAGAGATATAAGAGGGCTTCTGCTGACTGCTGTGAGCAGAGGCCAAGCTGCTAGAGGTACAAAGAGAAAACTCTCACAAAACCTGGAAAACTGGAAAGCTTGTGAAGCAAGAAGAAATTGAGAGCTGAACAGGAAATTATTTTTGTCTACCTTTCCAGGGTTTATTTAAAATATTTTGTAAAACAAGAATAAACTACTATTTTCTAGTTGTCGACCATTATTTTTCAAAGTTATATTGCAGTATTGGTTGCTACATGACAGCAGTTATTTCATTTCAATGAGACAACCCTTCCTGTATATCTTAGTTTCCTTCTTGTAAATTTTTAAGTATTGAAATAGAATTTAAAGGGACTCTGTTCCCAATTTGATTAGTTAAAAGCATGAAGCAGCCTCTACTGAAATCATTAATATTTTTACAAACCTTTTTAGAAGATAGCCATTTTTAAACAATTTATAAGTGTGAAAGCTTGCAAATTCTGAACTTGAACATCTTTTTCCTAAGCTTTCCAAGCAGACAAATCTTGTCTTTCTTTGTTAATCTCTGTCACAATTCGTAAACTTGGTAATTTCTTAAGAGGTGCACAGTTGCATTAATACCTTCAAATACTCCACAAAATGAGAATCCTACTCAGAACTAAGAAACACATATCTTCTTAGTAAAAAATTAACATGAGAATTTCATATGCAGCTATTGAAAAGTTTTGGCTTTATATTTTGGAAGGTTGCTCTTCTTCCCTAGTTCATTCTTTTCCCCCAAGTACCTTAATCTGCTTGAAATGGTGTCAGTAAAAAAATCTGCCATGTGTTACTGAATTTAATTTCCTAATAACCCAAAAAACCTCTTGATCTGGGTATGTCTCTGCCTAAAATGAGGGATGATCTTTCTGAGACTGTTCATCCAGATTTCAGAGTACGCATCTTTGTATGTGAGTGATCTGTTTTTCCATTTCTTCTTGAGAAAACAATCTGTAAGCCTCCTCCAGGAGTGTCCTCACTGGGGTCTCTGGATTGTTTTTACCTGAATTTTAGCTGTAATACATTGCAGTCCCCAGGACAACTCTGATTTTTCTAAAAGCTTTCCGTGAAAATGCTGTGGATGACAGTTGGACTGTGGAGACAGAGTAACAATTCTATTTTTTTTTGTAAAAATAAAAAGTGTATCAGCCAAAAGGTGTACACTCCTCTGAGAAAAGATTTTAAACAAGTGAGTTTTATATGTAAACCCTCTTACCTATGCTTGCTGTTTTATCCCATTTTTTTTTAGGCAAACATACATTGGTATTTACACCCTTGACTATTTTGCAAGCCAAGCAAAGGACCACTTGCTATATGTTCACTGCTTGATCTTGCAGAACCTCAAACCAGCAAATCCACACTGATCAAAGCAATGCCATGTCAGATCAGATCTAGACTCAGGAAACGCACATTAACTCAAGAATTACATCTGAACTAATAATCCCCAAGTCTCAACAGTGTTCCAGAACTGTAACATCTCTGCACCATATCTGGACCTAACCTAGATTACATCTGACAGCTCAGTGCTTCTGCTTTATTTTGCCATGTAATTTCCAGGCGAGGCTTAGGGTGGATGAAGTCCACACCCCCATACATGTCAACACTGACATAATGCTGTCAGTTTCTCTAGATTTCACGAATCTTTCTCTATTTTAGGTAAGAGGACCAGTTCTCTTCAATTAAGCTTAATTTCTTTTTTTTTTTCCCATCCAGTGCCTCTGTATGTCCTTTAATGACCAGCAGAGTAGAAAATAACCCACCAAAATAAACATGCACACAGCAGCAGGCATCATGTTCATTAAACTAAAACTGATACTCTCCGGACTGTCATCACACAATGTCACCATTTTCACCCTGATGCCTTCCCATTGATCAAATAAAATCACATTTGTGGTAAAGAGCCAATAACTTTTAAGGACTCAGAGGCATTTTTTTCCCATTTTTTCCACCTTTCTCACTGAGGGAAGCTGATACAGATGTCAGTCATGACAGAAATTGTCACAGAGTATCATATAATAGAATGTGTCACTCCTTTAAAAAACAGCATCATGCTGGCCTCCTAAGGCAACAGCATTCCTTGTGGATACTGGTACATACAGACTTGCCAGTTGTGGCTGCACAGGACAGGCAATCCTTAGCAAGCTGAAGCTCAGCTAGCTGCATTTGGTGAGCTCAAACTCTCTGTTTAACACTGTGGAGATATGCACCTCTGAGCTTATATTGTACTACTTGTACTGCTGGAAGTGACGCTTCACAATGTATGGTTTTCTTCTGGCACGTCTATTTATGCTGTAAAATTTTATTTTCTCGCAGACCACTGCAAGACACAAAGCATTAATTTCAGATGCTGAGTTAGTTCAATAACATTGATCAAAGGGTTTTCAGTTAAACTTTGGCAGCAAAATAACTCAGGCTCAAGTTTCCTTTAGAAAGAATACTGTTGGCATGGAATTTTATATTAAGCGGTGAGACTGAATTTGACATGTGGGAAGCATTTCTGATACCTGACACAGTCTGCTAGAGCTGCATAGACTCTGAGGTGCAAAGGGTTCCTCAATACACCAGTATTGCAACATTGTGATTACACGCCTTCAAGTATTTAATACAACATAAAGATGTGACATGACAGCATTCATCATCTCACTTTTTCTCTCCCCACTTGTAGCTAACTGTAACCTCACACTGGTTGCAGCTGGATGTCATGGGGCTGTATGACCCGGTTTGTTTGGTCAGAATGGTTTATGCCTAACACATTTCTATCACTTATGTGAAAAGCTGTTGCAGAATGTCGTATATCTTGTTTTGTTGCACTGCTGTAGCTCAGCTGTGATCCAGAGAATATAGCCCATTTTCTTAGGGATTATGAATCTATCTATCAGATAAATGTAGCCTGCAAGTTCAAATTGTGTTCATAATGAATAGTCCTGTTAGAGAAAAAGAGATTAAATTGTGCCCTAAGTTACACAAAAAACTATCAGTTTATCTCTTATCCTCATTGCTACTCCAAGTATAATTTAGGATAATTTGGAGCATGCTCCTTTATACAATTCAATATCTCTGTATGGTTCACAAGTCACTGTTTACAAATGTTCATTACATTAAAATATACTTCAGATAAAGGAAAATTACCATATAAATAACTTCCAGTCCTCATCCACATTCCTGTTTCCTACCCATCTAGGCTTTTTCTTACGACATTTATGCAATAAATCATACAAAACTTAAATATACTTACTGTTATTTTTATGTGAACTGATTTTATGAAACTTGGCTAAAATAACAGAAACAGGTAATGAAACGGGCTAGTAAGGACATCCTGACTGTAGTGAATTCATTTCCATCTGAGCACTGCAGTGTTTTGAGATGGAAGTTTAAGAAGTGTACAACAGTATTACATAATTTTAACAATTGTTCCCTTAGGAAACAAAAGAATTTGACTTGCATGCTGGTATTTTCTCTTCTTACTCTTAATGTGGAAACTGTAGTGACATCAATGAATAAAAAGAGGCTAGATAATGTAATTAACTAAAAATGTGGCATAGGTTAATTTGAATTGACAAAAACATACCGATATTCTTCCAGTTTAATTTCCTCTGGGATGCTACATCTGAACCACAGTCACACTGCAAACTTCAAAATCTGTGATGCCAAGAAACATGTTGACTCCTAGACAGAGAAACTACCAAAGAGTAGTTTCCAAAGGATGCCTGCCTTTTAATACTTACCCCCACCTCCTTCCCTACCTGACTATCAAGGTGGGAAGACTTACTGTCTGTCTCTATGGACCTTGGAAACTTCACTGACTGAGTCCTTTGTCTTAAGTCAGATGTGGCTGGTTATGGCCAAGATTTCCAAAAGTGAGACACGGAAGGAGATGACACAATTCCATAGGCCTTGCTTTCCTCAGGGAACTAGGCAGGAAACCAAGTGAAGAATATGAAGTTAAATTAAAATTAAATAACCTCTGGAATCTTAAAATCCATATGTGTAAGCTGATGCAGTAAAGACAGGCTCTGAATGATAGGTGAAGAATTTGAACAGCATATGTGTTTTTCACTCAAGGTTTCAATAAAAACCTAAAACCTCTAATCATCTAAACCTACACATATTAGCATGTCAGGGCCATACCCGTGCTTTTCCAAATTTCTGCTAGTTGCTTTTTAATATGTGGTGTTTTAGACAGAGATTTAACAGATAGGTTGGATTTTATCTGAGGTGTCATGGCTGGCTGATACACTGAAAACAACCCAAAACCTGAAATAAACATACCTGGATTAAAAAGCTCAAACACAAAGTAAAATAATCTAAACTAATACCTGTTCTGCTTGGTTTGCTTAAAAGCTTAAAAATTCTGGTAATGAAGTACCTTCATTAGGTTACAAAGTCAGGACCAGCTACCAGATTCACTATGACAACATCTGGATGTCAAGTTTTTCTTTCTGTGCCCTCTCCCTTACTCTGCCACATCCCATTCCCTCCTGGCATCTATCATATCATCTAGTATAAAAAGAGGGTTGTTCTGAGCTCTCAGTAGGATGACTAACCTAATTTAATTGATTTACGGGCAATGTGCTTGGTGCTAAATCACAGCAGATATGACTACATTGCTTTTAGTTCACCCCTGATAAACATTTCATTCCATAGTCATATGCTTTAAGTTGTATTAAGACACAGAATAGTCTCAAAAGCAATATTCTTCACTGAAATACACTTAGTCATAAATAAGGGAAAAAACCCCTATTTCTAGCACTTAACATTATTTTGAAACCTATGGTACCATTATAAGGTTCACTCTCCACTTTAATAGAAAGAACTGAAACAGCTAAATTCCAGTATTTTTGTTCCATTTCCTTACAAATGGATGAAGTTGTACTTCATCCTGGCTTGGAAGCACCACAACATTGGGGAAAATGGAATTTAGGTGCAGTGTTCCGACTCCCTGCCACCAGGAACAATTGCAGATACTTGAATTTTGGGATAACACTACTCCAGGTGACATAGTGACCACACAGAATCCAAAGAAGAAAAAACTGTTACACTGGAAATGCGCTGTGACTAGTGCTCACTGTCTGAAAAGCTGCAGTCATACTGAATATTGCCAGCTAAGCTCTTGCATGTTGACTTTAAAAATAAAAACCATAACCACTTTCAGAACTAAAATTGGGGTACAAAATTTCCTTGCTCTCAAGAATAATAGTTGATGCTATATCTGGGTAAGCCTTTACTTTAACTACAGGATTAGAAGTCAATGTGAACTCTTTCCAAAGCATACTCATAACCTGACCAAAACGGTGTGTATTGGGATGAAACATGCATCCTTTTCAGCACGTCTCATGGCTATTCCACAGTCAATCAGGTGATTTATTTCTTTAAGCATTTCATCAACAACCTCCTCTGTACTCAGTGAGAAGAGAGGCATTTTAAACATTTTAGTCGTGGTGAAATAGACCATTTCATAAAGAACACACCAAAATGGATGTGCCTAACCTAAGAACTTAAGAAAGCAAAATTTCTTCTGCTGTAAAAATGGTAATGATGAACTGCAAAGAGATTTTTTGACAGTTCGCATCACAAAAGGGAGCCTGCTTGATGGACCCTCTTTTCATATCTTCAAAATGACTAAGCAATTTTTAGCATGAAAAAGGAATATTAAGCAAGTTTGCTATGTTGTTTAAGCTATCTTAGGAGGTGATTCAGCAGCTGAAATCCAGGAATCATGCCAGCATATTTTAATGAGATGAAATTGCACAGACCACCAGAAAATGCTCTAGGGATCACATGTTTGAGATGATGCTTGAGAAACAGTAAACTGCCTGAAACAAGACTGAAACACATAACTTCTATGCTCTCACACCACGGCAACCGTCTCTGCCTCTTTTCTTCTTACACTGGTAAAACAAAGTGTCTTGGCTGCACATTGAGATGACAGATTTTATTATGGCTCTATTGTACACTCACTGCAAAGTCACCAATACATTTTGCTTTCAGTTTTGTTCTCTGTAGAGGGAAACGATATTACAGATCTATTAATAATGTTAGTCAAATTAAGGGCACAAAGCCAATGAAAAGATAACCATTACACCAAAAGATTTATGTAAGAACATAATGGGGTTTTTAGCATGAAATAAACACTTTTTAATAAAAGGATGATGATGTCCTAGGTTTGTGGAGTAGTGCATTTAAAAAATAACTTGCAACTGCATGTAAAATAAGTTCAGTATCAATGTCAATGTCAGATTGTTTAAAAACACTCTTAAAAAAAAAGGAAAGAAAAAGAAAAACACCTTTTAAACAGTCTGTAAGGCATATATTTGACTAGACAAGAGGTGCATGAGCCTTTCAGAGCTCTCTGTAAATAGCTATTTGTGACATACAGGGAGCCAGTACAGATCCTTGTCTTAATAAATCTTCTCTAACCTACTTTATTCAGTATAGGAGCAAGATGTTTTAGTATGCACTGTCATCAAAATATCCCTGACACTCAAGTCAATGAAGAAATTTTGATTAAAAGTTTTTTTCTTTCTGTAGCCTAAAAGAAAAATGCCTGAGATTTATCCTGTTGAGAATTGATGAAGCCCCTTGTAGTAATTCAGCAAAACAGAACATGCATGCCTTTAACCACCAAAATGGTGCATTATTTGGGGGCTCTAGTGGACTCCTGCTTTGAAATCTTCTAATGACTGTGGAAACGTCACTGATCCAAAAAAGTAAAAGTTCTTTTCTCTCACATTCAATCTATACATGGTTTTCTAGCTGTTCCTTAGTGCCAGAACGTATCAGTTTTAAAAAAAGGTAAAATTGGAGTGATTTTGAAAATCTTCCAGAGACAGAGTCACAAGACAGCCAACATTCATTCAAGGCCAGACAGACAAGAACCCACTCCTACACAGCCTCATTAAATTCCCATCCTGACTAAAATGCCCACATGCATAGTAGGTGTACTACATGCTGTAATTTTGCACTTAGCATGTAGCTGCTCTCTTGATGAATGTAGGCAAAATGTATTCTTGATTAAACTTCAGCGACAACCCAGGACTCAAATTTTATTACTTTGAAAACATTTTTTACCCAACAGGACCTGGAAAAATAAAAGGCTCTTTTTTAACAAAGAAGTGCTTGGATAGAATCAAAAGGAATGGAGGAAAATAATTATTTTCCTGGTGGGTAATTTGTAAATGGGTAAATTTGTAGATATGTAAAAGGTCTGAAATCTCATAAGAGAGTAGATTCTTAGAATAACTGATAGCAACTTGTTACACACTTCACATTTGTCAAAACATACACCAGAAAACTGTCTTGGTATTTTACTCCAATTCCAATTGACATTGATAAAATTAAAATTGATGGAAGGCTGTAGTCTTAAGCATCAGATCCTTTTTGTAAGTAAGAAGAAATTCTTACAGTTCTAGATCTTGTGGGTCTACCATCAAAATAAATTCTTGGCACATGAAAATATTTGGAGGCTAATTTTATCAAGATTAAACTGCTACCAGTAAACCCAAATGTATATCCTTTCTTGGGGGTGATACATGGAGAGCGATTAACTACTTAGTGCTGCTATACTGCTGAAAGGCTTTTGTGTGCATTTGTAACAGCTGAAGTTAAATTACTTTTACAGATGTGCTAAAACATTGAGCACGTTTTAAAGAATAAAGTAAAGTAAGATTAAATGGTATAAATACAACTGAGATAAAGTCAGAGGATTTTTCTTTGACCCAGTATTTCTTTATTCTCCTTTTATATCTAGGTACCCAAGATGCATAGTTTATCTCATTTGAGCTTCTATAATTAAGACAGATGGAGTCAGTACTTCCTGAATGTCATCTCCTGTGTTGCAGGATGGTTTAAAATGCTGTTGTTTTTTCTTTTGGCTGGTAGTTTGTTTGGGTTTTGGTTTGGTTTGGGATTTATTTGTTTGTTTGGGGGGTTGTGTGGGGTTTTTTACTCTGTTTGGTGGGGGGGGTTTTTTGTTTGTTTTTTGGAGGTTGAGAAAGTAGTAGTGAGCGGTCCTACTGTCTTGCAAAAACAGTGATGTTGATTGCTATTCCTCTGATAATCCAGTCTCATCTCACATGTAAAAATACAGTTTTAGACTTATATTACAAGAATAAAGAATCACAAGAATAATAAAATATAACACGTAGCTGTCACTGTAGGAAAGCTGGATATGAGAAAGTAAATAGTAATGATTTATTCCCAAACAATAATAGCACAACCATATTCAAAAAAGAAATGTAATACATTTTGCCTTTAATATGATTGTAGCCCTACTGGGTTGAAATGAGCAGTGTAGTTCCAATATGTCACACACAGTTTGAAAACAGATAGGTATACTTAGGTCCAATACCAAAATAGACTGAGCAAAAACTATCAACATAGGAAAAGAACTCAAGCCTGTAAATAAACACTGGGGTCTTAAAGAGCTTTTCAATTAGAAATAAATGTGATGGTGCTATCAGGTTTTTTTTCTGGTGGAACTGAGATTCAAGAAAAGTCCTGTTTGTTCAAACAGGCTTGCCTTCCCCACCTGCCTTTTCATTAGCATCCTAATTGAAATTTATTAATTTAATTACTCTTCCCACTTGTCCATACACCAGTGCTGGCAAAGACAGTCTTCGTATTCTGTTTCTGGGTACTGTAACTGCTCTTCCATTTAATTTCTTTTATATACTCTCCTGTGTGTATTGAGTCAAAGCCTTTATATCCAGACTATTTGAAGCCATGAACTTTTTATTTTTTGGCTTAATTTTATCCTGCATTCATCCATTAAGATATATATTATTTCTCAGACTCAACCGGAGAGTTTTCTCTCTGACTGTGGAAGACCCTAGTTACTATGTATGTCATTTTCAATAATGTCCTTCTATTCATCTTTCTGAAATACTGTTAAATAATTTGCCTTTGCCTAGAGCTTAGTTTCTCTCAAATGATTTAAGGGTTCTCTGAGGTTCCTGGATTCCAGTGCATAAGACATAAGAAAATATGCTCTGGACAAAGTGGATGTGGACTTAGAGGCACAAGAAGTCTTTTTATACGGTATATAAAAAGAAGAGGCCTATTTGTGTATTTGAACTTTTATTAGCCTCTGGTAAGTTACTAAAGGTGCTACTAAAATATGTCCTTTCTGTATGCATAATTGTTAGCTGTCAGAAAATTATACTTTCTGAACTGGTTTTTTTGCCTCTAAGTGTGTGAAACTATGATCTTTAGCAATACATTCAGTCTTCCACTGCAGTAATTATGATAGTTAACTTCAATTGTCAAGAGAAATTGTCTCTCCCCTCCCCTCCCCTC